>JAVXUP010000953.1:0-310286 GCA_033070095.1 Escallonia herrerae | reverse complement strand
AACATCTCCCCGGTTTGTCTCCTTGCTCAACTGCAATAAAGGGACAAGAATTTCAGAATACTAATAAAGGCTGGAAGTTACATAAGCTCCCACTAAAAGATGAAAGAAAGCCAAAAAAGTAAAAGAAAAAAAAAACGAACAAAACATGAAAGAAGTAGGTCGCACTTTGTTCAACAATGCACAATCATGCAGCTTTGCTATGAGCTTTGAAAGGTTTGACTGTGTTCTAATCTACAGTGGCTCATAAGCACCGTCTAAACTGGTCACCTCCCTAATATCATCTCATTTCACAGACCTAAAGAAATGCAATTTGATATAGCCAGTAAGAAACATGAAGCATCACCATGGCCAGAAAGAGTATTATCATTCCAAAATCGAAAATAAAATGAGTACTTCCAAAATCCCTGAAGCTGTGTATCACTTCTCGGCCACAAAAGAATAGTATGTGGGGGCCCGAAGATTCCAAATCCACTTCTGAGGAAAAGGGTCACCACCATGTGAAACTAGAAGGGAGTATGACAACTCTGGATCACCATTCCAGAGCGAAAAAAAAAAACTGAGCACTAGAATTTAAAAAGAGTTGAGGGGCACTATTTGGGTAAATAAATAAGCTCCATGCTCGGCTGTCTCAATTTCAAGCCTGCAAGAAGAAATAAAAAGACGAACAGACAAAACGGCACAATAGCATCCTGGGTTAGTGGGACCAACTAGGCAATGTCATACTACAGATCCACAGAGGGGCAAGAACAGATATGATCTTCACCACAGAAACAAACCAAAACCTGTGGCTTCCACATGGAGATACCCTATTGCAAGTTAACACAATAGGGCTCAAATGCAAAGCTCATGACCAAAAGAGAAGAAGAAGAAAACCTACTTGGACATGACTCCAATACAAAATGAGAAGATATGGAAGAACAAACGAAGCAGCACTCGTGCCTGGATCTGATCAAGGGAAGAAATAATTTAAGTAGAGAGCATCCCTTGGTCATCAAAAAGTGAGAGTTTCAAACAAAAGTGGGCAGGAGGGTATTGGGTTGACTATTCCTTCTCTTTCGTTCGACCTTTTGTAATAATTTCTTGATACGTCCCATAAAGCAATCACCATGGCTTATAAGACACTTTTTGGAAGAAATCGGACCATAGGCATTTGGAAGAAATCGGACAGGAGGGGAATTGGTTGACTACACCTTCCCTCAACGTAAACCTTTTGTAATAATCCATTGATTCTCTCCATAAATTAACAATCACAGATTAAAATTGCCGATGTATAAGGTTTACAGAATCCTTAATAATGTGCTATTTGGAATTTTTCTATCGGACTAATTTCCATTTTTGAATAATCAGCCGAGCACCAAATGCTAAATATTTGACCCTTCAAGCCTTAAGATGGCACTTAAATGAGGCCAAATTATATTGACATCAAAGAGAGAGAATTTGACCCCTGCTTCTTACCATTTCATCCAGTGTGATGGATGCGTTATATGTACGGAAGACCTTTGCAGTTAGACCAGGCATGAGTTCCTTTAGATGAGCATTCAGTTTACTGGTATCTAGCTTGTCAAAAAGATCATCAGAGCCCCTTTTCCCTGCAGAAGGTAAGATTAGTTGACGTCTGCACATAAAAGAACAAAAAAAAAAAATGAGAAGAAAGGCAATTAACTAACCACTCCGAAATTGTTGAATTGCCTTGTATACCGGGACTTCAACTTCAACCTCATTTTGGTATCTAATGGAATCTTTACCGAGGAAGTCAAACTGGAAGCACATAAGGAGTCCTTAAGAAATAACTTGCAATAAGCTTAAGCAATGATGAACCATCTTGCAATGTTACAAATTTCATGAAGTTCCTTTCAAATCCCGGAAATTCGATTAGAAAGCCACCGACTAATTTGGACAGAAATCATCAAGCATATTAAAAAGTTTTTAAAGAGGGAAATTCAAGCCCTTTTAAAGGACTGAACCTTGTTATCTCCAACATATACAATCATACCTTCAAAATATTTGGAGGCTTTGGTTCCACATTCTCAACTTTCAACGTGCAACAACCAACTGTGTCAGCTTCATCATCATCCTGCAATACACCAAAACACTTAGAAAGGAAGTATGCACCTGTTGTCTTCCTCTCTTCCTACTAAACAGACAACTTTCTTGTCGGCTCCTCCCAGATACACACATCGCAAAAGTACCGGAGATTTTGGGACAAGTTAGAATATTATTGTGCAAATTTAAAATACCTTTACACATCATACCTTCTCATTGCCTGCCCTGAGAGCGAGTTTATCAATAAGATAAGTCGCCACTGCTATTTGCCGCTTTGATATATCCTTGCTTGCAAAATCCTTAGTGTAAGCTGTTCTGATACCTTCTATATAGTCCTGCAACAAATAGTATACTCTTCTAATGCGTGTGGACTTAATACGATATTACAGAGATATAACACAATGACACGCATAAGTAGCTAATTGGAGCAACTTCATCCTAAGTACCTTCAGTGTCCTAGCTTTCTCATATTTTTCCTTGTCACTTTGGCCCTTCAGGGAACTGCTCGCTGCTAGGAACACGTATTTGAATTCCTTTGGATTGATTGGATCATTCCAAAAAGCCAACCACGTGACAGTATTGTCATGCCTGACTTCCTTCCATCTGCCAAAGATAAAAGGCCCCAAGGCTTTCTCATTTTACAAGAGAATTTTTTGAAAAGCACACCTTAGTGCGTTTTTAATTGCTCTGAGTAGAAAATCGAGGGAGGGAGGAGAGGAGAGAGAGAGAGAGGATAAACCTTTCACCAGGGATGGGACATTCTGGAATTGGGGCACCCTTTCCAATATTTATTGTGATGTCACTTGGACGGATGCGCTTTTTCAGCTTTCCCATCTGAATATAAGAAGGAAAAAATCAAGCATGATTTCTACCAAAAAAAAAAAAAACAGTTTTTTGGAAAATTTTTATTATTCAGTTTTGGTAGAAAGATGTAACTAGACCTTTGGATGTTCTCCACGGCCTCGGAACAACCCAGGTGGTTCAACCCTAAAGTTCCCAACCTGCTCATCAGTCCATGATCAGATTCACTATGCGTTCATTGGACTAAAATTATCTATAGGACCCTGAAATGCGTCATTAGCAGCCTAAAGCGTATATTTGAGAAAGACATGAAAACAAGCATATTGATTAAATCATGAATTCTTATCATCAAATCATGCAGCATGTACGTCCTGAAAGATGCAGAAATTTTATAAGCCCTGTATTCATGCAATTGCAAGAATAAGGTACAAATGCTACCATAACATGGAAAAAAATTGTTAAACGTCAAGGGAATAGCATAATGAAACCGTCAAAATCAGATTAGACCAAGGAATATATCAATAAGGAAAATAGCCATGATATCAAATAGACCCCACAAGAAGTGGTATTTGCAAAAGCAAGCTAACCATTATGTGTAAATGCATGCCTTCTTAACAAAAAGCAGCGCAATAACCTATCCCCTCCCCCCAACATCCAAAAAGAAGAACAAATAAAAGAACAGAAACCATTAAAATCTAAGTACATCAAACAAAGCTTGATAAGTTCCAAAACAAAGAACAACCAAGGAACAGAAACCATAAAATCTAACTACGTTAAAAAAAGCTTGAAGATTTCCAAAAAAATAACAAACAAAGAACAGAAACCATTAAATCTAAGTACATTAAACAAAGCTTGAAGAGTTACATGAATCAACAAACTCAGAAGGTCTCTTATTTGTGCCACAAAATGGAATTTTCTTATAGGGCTTTTGACTCTTTGTTTACATATTTAAGAAAAGCAAAAAAGGGGAAGCAAATCCCAAACAAAACTTCTATACAGCAAGAAGCTGTCTACAAAATCTCAAAGATGTTTGCCTTTTAACTTAGATAAGCCAGCTCTTCTGGAGTAATGGTTTTGACTGAACCTCTCCACAGACTTTCAATACTGTCTCTGCACATATTGGAACACTGGTATACTACAATCCTCTCCCTCCACTAGCATTGTCACCTTAGTTCATAGCCTATTGGTGCAGCCATTCACGTCATTTTTTTCTCTCAATGTGTCTTCTTGGTGGTAACTGGTAACAATATCATAATCCAGGTATAGTCAAGAGGATGGATGTTTATGTCTTGTTTGGTAGATACACTGATCCTCTCAACTATACCTTCATCATAAGAACATTACCTATTTGGCCAGCAATTTGTCCAAGAAGCGTGCATCCCGATAGCACCTTCCTCACAGTTACTTAGACATAAATAGTCAAATATATGGGAGAAGCATTTCCACTTAATGCGGCATGATTATACTACTTAAAGCTTCCTCTCTCAAGTCTTTCCTTATGTCTTGCGTAAAATGTAATGAAACCAGTAAAAGTATATATGCAACTACACTTCCATATGGCCTAAATCTAAGAAGCACGGACACCCTAGGAGAGCAAGGTATGGTGTCCAACAACTACTGGGATGCCGTCACTTCCTTCGACACCACAGGAAACATGTCAGACATAGCTTTCAGGAGTTCAAATATTTCACTAATCAAAATTTATGTCTGCACACGTATGGACACCACCGGACACGCAGAAGAGGCCAACAAGAAGAAGAAGAAGAAGAAGAAGAAGCAAAGAAAGAAGCACAAAAGCAGATCTCGATCTTCGATCCGATCTGGGAAAAAAACGTGTTTCTGATCTTCAATGGGCAGAAAATTTGTATGCTTTATGTCCCAGATCGAGATTTCAATCTTAACCTTGTTCAGGTCTTTGCAGGGGACGACTGCTCTTCTCCTCTTTGTCTTGGCCCTCTATCTTTGGAAAAGGGAGAGTTATCTTGCCAGCGAGTACTGCAATCGTATAAATTACTTGCACATTACAATTTGGCCCATACTCTTTGAAATATTTTCATGCTGACCCACAGATTTTACATGTTTCCACTAAGCTCAAAAGCTTTAACCATTCGATTAAATAAACCCTTCGGGGAACAGATTTTTTCGTTTTCCAAGTCCAGTATTTACTCAAACATAGACCACTTTATATTACATTGCTTGTATATGTGAAAAACAATTTTATAAAAACAGCGTTGTCCTGCGGCGTCCAAAATCTGAAATTTTGGAAAATTAGGTGTTTGGTGTCCCAGTCAGTGTCGATGCCCGATACGGTGTCGGTGTCGGTGCCCGTGCTACTTTGCCCTAAATAAGAAATGACAACCCCCAAATTAAAAAAAAAGGAAAAAATTAATCAAGGTAGTCTTTGGAATGAACCTTCTCTTTTACATCATCAACAACAGCCCACATATACTTCTCCTCTAGTTTCAGCTTCTCTTCTTTTATCGCTGCCTTTTCCTGCACAAAACAAACACTTAGATAAATAGTTTACTTGAGATAGTTTACAGACATTGAAACATGTACAATCAAAATGAGTCAACCAAATAATGACCCCATGTCATGCTCAATATGGAAGCAAAACTAGTATGCTGTGCACCAGGACAGTGGCAAAAGTAGATCAATTGTTCACATTTAACCAATTGGTATCGCACGGGAGCCATTATTGACGAATGACAAAACAATATGCTTATCACTTCTTTGTTGAGAAGAGCTGTGAAATATTCCAGGTGAGACTCCTAGACACATGACATGACAATCACCCAAGAGACCAAGAACTCTTAAAGTATTAGCTCCGTAACAAGGCCGGCCATTTTCTTGAAGGTGCAATCTTTGTTACCCAATATTAATATTGCACCCAAGACAATAGTAAAAACAAAACATGAATACTTAGCAGTTTCCCATATGTTCAGGTCTACATATCCACAAAAAATATACACAACATACACGATACAAGTACCCGACCCACGCCAACACAATTTTTCACACAACGTTCTGTGGTTAAGGACACGAAAAGCACTTGCCTGACTTTTATAAACTGAAAACATTTTGCAACCAAGACAAGATGTAAAACTAAAAGATGTCTTGTGATTCCACAAATCCCATCTCCCCCCCGTCTAATGTAGACTTGATGTACAAAAAGAGCATGCTATGATATGATGGCCAATGTCTTCTCTGACTGCAAGGGCAGCAGGTGATGGTATTCTCTAGGGCAGCAAATAAGATCCTAAAGTTTTCAAAACGCTCCTTAGCCTGAAACATCTTAGAACATGATAAAACATAAAATGAGTAACTGGAAGGAAAAACATAGAATGAGCAACTGGAAGAAAACTCTTGACAATTGCCCCAGCAGGAAATCACATCTTCAAAAGTTTAACCATGTATTCTACTACACTTCAATTGGCAGTTAATGGTTCAGCAGTACGATCATCAGCAAACAAGTCACAGATTTTACACAAACAAATGCTGAAACTGATTAAGTGCAACCACTTACTTCACTACTCATTTGTTTCTTCTTCTCCTTTTCCCCCTGATGCCATTCATATATTGGGGTGAAATCACAGTCATCCAAGTTCTGAATAACGTGGTTCTTCCCTAGTATCTTCCTCCAATCACCCATGAAATTCTCTTTAAACTTAGGTTTGTTCATGTATTCAGTGTCTAGCATCACCGCAAACATTGTCGCAACCTGAAAACAGATTCATAATATAATACCATTTGAAGAAACCTCAGGAGTGACCCTCAGGAGTTTTCAGATTTTGAGTTTCAATAAGAATGACAGCAAAAGGGCATCCTGGAGGTACCCATCTATGAAAGTAATTGAAAACAGTTTAATCTACCTCCTCTTGTTCAGGCGTCAAATCAACTGGCTTGCCCTTGTAGAGCATCTTAACCCCATGAGGTTTGTAGGGAGGTGGAAAAATAACTCCGTTGTGAACCAGGGTAGTCCATTTCTGCCCTTCTCCAGAACCAGGGGGGACCTTTGATGACTTAAGGTACTTTGACTTCTTTGTCACTTTCTTCGAATTCTTATTGGTTTTTAATGAAGTAGTAGTCACTTTTTGCTTCACGGATGATGATTTAGTACTTGATGTAGTTGAATATTTCATTCTCTGGGAAATAGGTGCATGATCATCATCATCATCATCATCATCTGTCTTTGGTTCTGCTTTCAGAGGTATTTTCTTACTATTCAGTGGTGTCGATGCACTGGAGACCTTCGGCTTGCTAACTGCTGTTTTAGAGCCTGAAGTAGCTGAGCTTTTCATTCTCTGGGAAATAGGAGCATCATCGTCATCGTCGTAATCCTCTGCCTTTGGTTCTGCTTTCATGCTGACTTGCTTCATTTCTGCTGGTTTAGAGCCATCAGAAAGCTTCAGCTTCTTTACTGCAGACTTGGCCTCGCCTATAGCTGTAGAACTTCTTTTGAGTTGATTATCCCTGAGGACAGACCCATTTTGCTGTAGTTTCGATGTCGCGACTTTATTTCCGTCAAAGTTAATAGACTTGCTAGTAGATGCTGTTGCAGAAGACTTCATCGAGAACTTGGATGACAAGGGAGCTTCATCGTCCGGATCTTCATGCTTGTTGTCGTAAGTGCCAGCCTTTTTCTTAGTAATGTTAGAGGTTCCTCTTGAAATTCTACAGCTTAGTGGTTTTTCATCTTCGGAGTCCTCAGAATCTTGGTTTGGTTCCCCAGAAGGTTTACTTGGCGGCCTTTCTTCCACAATTACACTGGCTGCATTATGTTGGGATGATTGCTTTGACTGATCAGCGGCTGAAGTCGATGCATTTGAAGTTGCCTCATGTGACTTCAAAGGTGTTGCCTTGGCAGATGTAATTGGTGCCTTTGAGCTTTTTAGTGATGACAACTTGGCAGAGGAAACTGTTTTCCCATTCTGAATGCCGGAACATTCGCCACTTGGCAAACATGCATCGGAGACTTGCCTCCCCGATTTTCCATCACGCTTCTGAGATGACGACATCTGCATATCTAGGTCCCGTTGAATTGCCTTTGATGTTGTGTTAGTCTTTGTGAAAACTAAGGGCTCATCATTGGAGACTTGCCTCCCTGATTTTCCATCATGCTTCTGAGATGACGACATCTGCATATCTAGGTCCCGTTGAATTGCCTTTGATGTTGTGTTAGTCTTTGTGAAAACTAAGGGCTCATCATTGGAGACTTGCCTCCCTGATTTTCCATCATGCTTCTGAGATGACGACATCTGCATATCTAGGTCCCGTTGAATTGCCTTTGATGTTGTGTTAGTCTTTGTGAAAACTAAGGGCTCATCATTGGAGACTTGCCTCCCTGATTTTCCATCATGCTTCTGAGATAACGACATCTGCATATCTAGGTCCCGTTGAATTGCCTTTGATGTTGTGTTAGTCCTTGTGAAAACCAAGGGCTCATCATTGGAGACTTGCCTCCCTGATTTTCCATCATGCTTCTGAGATGACGACATCTGCATATCTAGGTCCCGTTGAATTGCCTTTGATGTTGTGTTAGTCTTTGTGAAAACTAAGGGCTCATCATTGGAGACTTGCCTCCCTGATTTTCCATCATGCTTCTGAGATAACGACATCTGCATATCTAGGTCCCGTTGAATTGCCTTTGATGTTGTGTTAGTCCTTGTGAAAACCAAGGGCTCATCATTGGAGACTTGCCTCCCTGATTTTCCATCATGCTTCTGAGATGACGACATCTTCATAGCTAGGTCCTGTTGATTTTGCTTTGATATTGCGTTACTCCTTCTGAAAACCAAGGGCTCATCATCCTCATCCGACATGTCTGGTTTAGGACAATTCAACTTTATCTGTTCGTTCTAGGGGAGAAAGCAAAAAACATGAACAGCAATATCAAAACCCACATAATCAAAAGAGACATTCAATCTGACTGAACTTGTAACAATATAATATTGCAAAGAAAATAACGACTGCAATTTATTTAGAACAGACGATGACTGCAAATTGTTTGAAATCACCATGGAAGGATCATTGCCACAACTACATATCATTTGAACTCAATAACGCTTAACTGATGTAGATCTAATATGTCTACAAAAAGTCTAAGCCACCCCTTAGCTAGAGCAAGGAAGTCTAGATTACGAATTACCCAACAACAATGCCCCCAGCCTCCCCCCCCCCCCACCCCACCCCAACCCAAAAAAAAAAAACAAAAAGAAGTCAAGTTTATCTTTTGCGACGATTTTCAAATAGGCAAAATGAAACCCAGGGTTACTTTTTACCAAATCATCTGGCATAATTTAGTCACAAGTCCAACAACAAACAAGACCATCGAACAATTCACCAAAATCAAGGATACTGGCTGGGAGGTTATCAATAGTGGAAAGATCGAATCATAGCCAGATAAGAGACGACGACTAAACTCTACCCGACACATAACAACAAAATCTGACAAGACAGCCAACCAACTTAAATAAATGAACTACCTCATAAACTATATTCATTTGCAATACCATGGCAAGTAGAATCTCGGAGCATTTGCACACTGTATCAATCTAAACATCACACTTACTAGGCCTCGCATAAGCTAATAGCAGAAGGTACGGTGGTATAGACAGTTTCATAAAATAAGTCAAGCAGTCGAACATATCCATTTAGGTCACATGCAGAACTAGAGAGAGCCCCCATTGCCTAGCGAGCCCTAAATACAAATATAACAGCTTCAAAACAGCATACATAAATGTACTTTATTATCTGCGACATGTCTTTCAGACAATACGTCGGACATTTCATGTGCGTGTTCCGATTAAACAATAGCAATGAAAGTTAGCTAGTCGATAGGTACGAGAATGAAGGTGATTTTGATCCGAAGCGGATAGATGATGCTTTATGACAAAGTAAAGAGGTGGGGATAGAGAATTGCAGCAAATTAACGTTAAAGCATGAAATCAAGGATTAAGGATTAAGGTGTTGAACTTACAGGGGAATCAGTGAAGGAGGTTGGGGGGGTATGTTTCCGGGGGTGCAGCTAGGGTTCTTCGGTGAAGCTGTGTTTGCTTCTAATGCCTTAGAAGAATTTCAGCCCCTTTCTTTCTTGTGATGCCAATCGAAAAGTTTTGGTTCGGTGGGTGGTAGAACACCAAGTGTTAACGTGTGCCAGGGCAAACACAAGAACGACACCGTAGGATAATCTCGAGTTTTATGGACATTCATTTTTTATTTTTCTTTTTCTTACCTTTCAAATTGTTTTTCTCATGAGAAACATAAAATTTAGCAAAGAGAAACAGCCTTTTCACCTCTCGTTATATTGTTAAGAAAATTGATTAAATATTTTTTCATATTCATATTAAGCAGTGAAGTGTAAAATTTAAAGACTGTTTTTTGTGAGAAAATGATATCAATTGATAGTGGTTCGATAAATAGGGAAAAAATAAAGACTAACCTTTCAAGCTATAAGGCTATATGGTAGGATATGGACTTGTCGTTTAATCAAGTAGTTCATACAAGATAGGGAACTTTATGAGCCCGTAAAATATTTTTGCAAGTCTAGCCGAATTTGATTGAGCATTCCTAGTTGCTTAGTAGTGTGGGCTTGGAGTCGTGTTCAAGGCATGTTTCTACTTGTGAATTTTCTCTTTTCTTAAAAAATTTTAAAATGTTAGGTGTCTAGAAAGAGAAAGAAGTGTATTGGTACCTCACCATTCATGCAATCCAACAAATGTAATACTACTGAAATCTAGATGTTGGTTTAGATTTTATTGTTACTTTTCAAATACTATTTAGTGATTTTAGGTCGTCGTGTTACAAATTAGTGCAGAGAATAATTATGTGTTTGAAAACGCAATTGAGCACTTAAAACTTAAAAATTTTAAAATTTTTATATTAAGTGTTTTAATAAAGCTCAAACTTGTCCTGCTTGATTTTTAAATGGATGGGCAATATCATGCAAAAGAGGTATTTCCATGATGTCGAAGCCACGATAATAATCGTCATCTCCGTCTCACATCCACCACCTTCATCACTAACATATTACCGTCACGCCACCACTTCCACATACGCACCACATGCACCACAAATGTCACCTCGACAATATCACTGACGCTACCTATCATTTTGTCAGCAACACCACCTCCACCACGCTAGAGCTATCACCATTCAGCTACCAGCACCACGCCATCATGGCCACTACCACCGGGATGACGCTGCCACCTACACTACACCATGGTCGCTGTCACTACCACTTTTACGTTATCATAACACCTTCTCCATGTCACGTGACACATCAACCACCACGTGTCCGCATGTTGCCACCATCACCGTTATTACAATTATTACAAGCACCTTTACACGACCGCTTCCACCACCACCACCAACAACACGACCACCATGGTGCTCAAAATAAGAAACATGTGAACTACATACACAAATGTTTATTACGATAAAGTAGGTAAATAGTTTAAATAAATCAATCTTTAGACATTAGTTTCTGATTCACCAAACATGTCACAAATTCAGCGCTGAAATTATCACGGTACCAAATGCCCAGGACCACAAACCACCTTTAACTCACCACCACCTATTAGGCCACAAAACGCCTACCTCTACCTCCACGAAACACCATCGCCGCACCTAACCCTCCATCATCCACCATCACCACCGCAATTATCTGGTTAAGAAGATCTGGGTTAAGAAGACCCGAGCTCAAAGCGAGGAGCCTCGACATACATTGGTGGTATTACTATTACGCCTCTTGCTTCTCTTTGTTTGGTATTTATATTATGGGGCGAATCGAAATAAGTTTGCTAATTTTGCCAACTAAATGGAGCCTCTAGTACCAGTCCTATATATATTGTTTTTTTTTTTGGTATCTCGTTCATCATTATATTTACAATAAAAATAGCTGAAATCAATTATAAAAATACTGGTACAAAGAAGATAGGGGCGGGGCGGGGCGAGGCGAGTTGGAGTGCGGCCGGGTCTTATAAAAGTCCATAAAATCAGGAATGATATTCCCATCCCTTAACCCGGTGGCGGCGTAGGCCTGACCAGGTTTGTCCCTAAGGACAATTGGGGAGGGCATGGATTTCATAAAGACCCACGCTGGATTCGACCCATTTATCAGTCCTATTTGAACGGATCGGTGGTTTGAACATTTTGGTGCTCACCCCTGCGCACACTTATTCCTGCATTATCTTGCTATTCCGCCAGTTTGGCTTAAAAATGCAGCGGGAATCTTACCAACGTGTCCTCTTCCTTCCTTTAAAGAGTAGCTTATTGCCTAGATCAACTCCATCTCTCCCATCCAAAGCCTGAAGTTTAAATTTCATAACACCCAAGTACATTTCTTCGTTACCAATGGCATATTTTAATACACCAAAACGAGTGTATATTTCAGCAACATAGTTTTGATCCACTCAAAAATTATTTTTCAAGCCAAATCCATCTCCACGGATATTTTTAGAGTCCTCGCTAATAGATCTAACCCCCCTTATCATGTTTCCCGATTGATATCCCCATGACCTCGGAGTTATAATTTACCCAGCTCTACACATAATGAATCCCTATTTTTCCAATACCGATTACCTCAAGTAACACATATCTATTGTAACATGGTATTCAACCACAGCCAAGGTATCAGTGGGGTGAACATTAGTGCCACCGACTCAGAAGGATAGGGAATCAGCGACTGCATCAAAAACAATTTCACTACTTACACGCATACTGCACAAGTCTTGTCTATTCTATATTGTTTGCTTATAGCTAGACTTAACAGCATGACTTATGGCGCATGATCACTCGTACTAATACTAAGTGCATAATCTCACACATGACATGTGCTGAGAAGCTATTCCCCTCATGATGCCGATAATACATGATACAAGTTACAACGGCTCTAGCATCTATCGATGAGACAAAAGTGTTTGCTCAATTAGCCAGTACCACATACATCCTTTCAATCATGATCAATTTTCTCTTTTATGATGCTGATTAGGATGCCCAGCCTATCCTAGCACGAGTACTTTGATGGCAGCCTGGACCCTCTTTTGGGAACACCGTCTTGGCTCACCGCAGATAATGCCTTTTGCGGATTATGCTACTTGATTGTGTTTCCTTATTATGTTTTTATTACGTCAAATATAGACAACGGTTTGCAACACTGACCACCTATTGTGTATTGCAACAATTCCTTTTGACGACATTAATACAATTCTATCTTAAACCAACCCGGGATTCCAATCTTCGTAACGTTGATTTCATTTGCTTCAAATGAACAAACGGAAACCCATGATTATTTATCATCACGTTTCAACCATATCAAGATTTCATTGACATGACCCTCATATTCAAATGGCGAATTGTAGCCTGCAACAGTGTAAGAAGGCAGGTCAGGCACACCAACAAATTTTTCCACTACTCTTGACTCCCAAGGGGTACCCTTGAGGCTGTTCTTCAATGCTGAAGCTTCTTTGACAACGCTGTTGTCATCCATGAAGCCTCCAAACCTACGAACTGCGGCATAATTGAGTGGAGGCACAGGCAACCTCGCTGGGTGAACTTGATCGGATAGAGGAGGGTCGAGTTCGTATTTCTTGGGCATATAGAAGTATAGCTTGAACGTTGTGTTGCCGGTTGATGAATAAATATCGACCACCACGGGTGCTGTCATCTTAATTCTTGCATCTTCTTTGTTTTTGCCTTGAATGTAGCTAAAGAGGCTGTTACAGATCATAAATAAAAAGCATCAATGCACCAGCTTTGTGGTCAACCAAGCACTTCAATCAGAAGTTCTTTGAGGCAAATGTCCAAAAAATGGCTCTTCTAGGCAAAAATTTGGTTCCCAAATATTATATAATTGGGGTTTTCTTAACACCCCCCCCCCCCCCGGGGAAAGTCGCAATAGTTTTTCTTGGTGTCACAAAGAATTCTTAAAATAGTCCATATTATCTTAATATACATATTCATTCTTTAAGATTTATTTTTGTCACAAATGCTCCTCAATATGTAACATATAAAATCACATTTCTCTAATGTCAACCAAGTCATCGTAAGTCAAGCCTTGGCGATATATTAAAAGTCAACATCAGAGATTTGTGTCCCCATTGCATAAACTAAAAGTGTGAGCTATAATTCCTTCTCCAATCTTTAAATCTTCCCCGTCAGGGAAATGCGCAATTAATGTCATTAGTAATCAATATGCTAATTAAGTACTCCCCCTTTCAAAGATATAAAAGGTATTTCATGATTTATTTTTTATTAAATAAAAGACATTAGTTAGATTACATAAAACTCACCGTAATATAATGTTTACTTGGTCAGGTGACGAATACATGCGGAATATTTATAAAGGATCGTGATCCATTACTAGCGCTAGCACTGTTGCTAGCGCTGTTTGGCCGTCCGCTACATAATGTAGCGGACGATAATTGGCCGTCCGCTACATTACATAGCGGACGGTGTTAGCGCTGCTAGCGCTAACAATGGATCACGGTCCATTTATAAACACTGCATAACATGTGGGTAGAAATTAAATCGTTGTTTATTAAAATAAGTTAGTAGTAAAAGATCATGTTATGTCTACAAAACAGTGGATGTGTATGTATATTAATATCTGTCTAACGTATAAGCGTCTCCTCTACTGTGCCGTGGTTGTTTTAGTAACCTTTCGATGTTACTTTGAATTTTTTTGTCGCTATTGTTTAAACTGTAGCGGCATATATTTGTTAATAAAAATTCCTTTTGTGTGCACTACACCCATGCTTTGACAGCATGGGATCCCAACCTTAACAGTGACATTGACACGCACAGAGAGATGGAGAGAGGGGTTACGTGTTGAAGCCTGTAGTAGTGGCGTCCTTGAAGGAGCTTGAATTGATTGCAGGAGTGCCGACCCAGGTAGCTGGCTCGTATCTTCTTATCTCGAACTCTTTCTGGGTATGAAGGACTTGATAAGCAGGACACTCGAGGCGACCGCAACTGGCTGGCTGTTCATATCCTACGCCATGGCAGAGCTGCCCAAAGAGTGGCAAAGACACTACCAAAAGAAGAAGAAGAAGAAGAAAACCAGACCCTTCTCCTACTCTACCCATTTTACGTACAGCCCAATGCACTGTTGCTTCCTAATTCCTAAACCTCAATCTCTTTTCTTTCTCTTTTAGCAAGATAGGCATACGTGGTGGACATTTCTTGCTTGCTTTGCTATTTATGCGAGTGGTCTCCCACATTGCATTAAAGTGTCACGTGCGCATGCATGTAATCTTTTCTCGTTGACTAATTCCAATTGATATTGCGCAGATATTCACAAAATTCAACTCCGCAAGTGAAATTCATCTGTTCATGATGTTAAACGCCGCATGGATGTAGACGTTAATCTTTACTCAAAAACCACACAGTCCAATTCACATTGCCTGAATATACGCGCTATCCAATAATGTTAAGTGTCACTTTTTTGTAATTAAAGTTAAAATTTTATTACATGATGAATATCTGCACAGTCCAGCTATGCAAGTGAAATTCATGCAGTCCAATTATTTTACACATCATAAGAGATGCACTTAAATCCTCGTTACCTAAATGTAGAATTTAGATCACACAACATTGTAATCAGGAGCTTGCCATGCACATAAAAGCCTTGAAATCAACTTTCAAAATTTTTTTTAAAAAAAGAAAAGTTAAGTTAAGTGGTTTTACGCATTTAACTATATACATACTATAATAAAGAAATTGGCTTTGATATAGCTCTTTATCATTGGCACCTGCACACCACAAATATGTTATTTTTTAGTTACATCTACTATAGAGAGTAATAATAATAATTAGAAAATGTTCTTCTTATAAAAACTGGCGCTTGTAATCCCACGAACACGCATCATTTTTGCATTAAATAGGATTGAATGATCAGGAAATCCATCCTAATAAATGGATTGGACAGGTTCAACCCAAATCAAAACCAAATAAACATATCCAATCTATTGGCTTTTCTTCCTCCAAGGGTTTATGTTGGCACGTCAAACCAGTAGATCTATACGTAGTTGTTGAAACAGCCAGTTGGGATTCTACAGATTTCCACAGGGAGTGGGAGTGGAACTAGAAGAAGCAAATCCTGTGTATCTCAATGTGGACATTAATTGGCCTACCAAAGGAAACGATCCCTTCAGACTTATTTGCACTAATTTGACCATTAGATAGATAAGATAAGACTGGAAGATAAAGGGCACGTACGCTTACGAGATTTTTTTCTATATTCTATATTCTGTTTTTGGTTTCCAGAATTTAGTATTCAGTTATAAAATCGTATTGTATACTTTTACTTTTTTCCGTATCTAATTTTTCAATTTTTTCTATACGTTTATCATTTTCATTTTCGTTTTTACCAACTTTTTTTCTGAATCAATTCATTAATGGACCCCACTATTTCCATTTCTAGGAAGACCCAGTGAAATAGGTGGTCTAGTTTGGTGAGTGTTTGTTGAAATAGGACGGTAGATATGAGGGAGAAGAGGTGGTATTCTGATTAGGAGAATACAGTTCAAGGAAAAAGGTGAAAACACCCTTTGAGTGTTTTCAGCTTTTTTGATACTATTTGAAAATTTTATCCAAAACGGAACCAAAAAAACGTAAACATACAAGAAAAAAGCATCTTTTTCATCATCATTACAAAAATAAAAACTGAAAAACATAAACGTACAGCCCCAAACCATTTGCTAACATTGTAATACAAGTACAAATGCAGTATCTGGAAACATCACATAATCGCTAATAACTCCTTAATTTTCTTCACTGGTGCTGCCATTAATCAGGACACGGATCTTTGGGTGGAGTTACTTGTCCCGGAAATATTTTCCAACCTTATTTTATATTTTTATAATCTTTAATATTGGTTTCGAGCTAAGAAATTTCGTTTCTTATTTCAAAAGTCACCAACAAAGTTCTGTAATCGATGCAAACATGGCCGGGGATGAAGGACAAGGTCTCATTATGATGATGATAAAATTCGTAAACACAAAAGTTGACTATCAAAATAACGGTTAATATATGAGGTGGGTTATAAGTTTGTTTATTATGACTCTTAACACAAAACTAGCATGCTCTAATGTGTGGCCAATAACTTTCGTTGTTTTTGGAACCAAGTCCTACCTAGTCGAAAACGTGGGATTAAGGAGATTTTGTAGAGCCAACACTTTGGCTCCGATTGATTAACATAATTGACCTTGGAATTGGGTTGAAGTTGAAAATTAGATCTAAAAATTGTGATTTTGTTGTTTGGATTATCTAACTGGATTTAAAATCTGAAAATGTTAGCAAATTTTATGGAAGTAAATGCCGTGTTGATCCATTCTCAACTCTTATTTCTTTATCTAAAAATTATAATTCTAAGAAGGATTGATGCCAGCCCTCATCGGCTAGCACCTCCACCTCCACCACCCACATTTACGAGCACCGCCACCCTTGGACTTATCGCCAGACCACCACCGACGGCAACCAGATCCAAAGCCAAACTTGCAAATAATATTAAAAACGAAAACTTAATTGCACAAACACTATTTCATCATAAAGTTTCATGGCATATACCTACAATGAAAGTTGAACCACCATTTTTTAAATTTAAATTTTCCAATCCAATCGAAACCTTATATTCAATCACCTCGTCCGAGGACTCCCTCCCTCCTATTTACGTAAAGCTTTAATGCCAATTGTACGAGCTTCAGCAACCTTCACACCCAACCCAATAATACACGACAAAAATACAATGGTCGCTGCATCAATTACCATAGCTGGTCAACGAGTAAGCGACTTAGGTTAGGTGAGCCTGGAATTTGGAAGGCCAACATGGCACACAAAAAATGGTAAATGCGCTGGTCCCACACGATCACAGGGAGAATGTGACCCCCTACTCACCCCGGAACCCCTTTTACTCACAAATCCCCATGAGACGTGTGCTCCCAAAACCATCTTTTTGTAAGCTTCCGTTCTTTATCATCCTTAAAATAATAATTATAGTATATTATTAGCAATAATTACTCACTTTGATTGAAACTTGGGGCAAATGATTTAACGAGAGAGAGAGAGAGAGATGTTACTTAGGGGTAGGGCATTGGTGACCGATCCATCCAAGTGCCCAAAAAGCCCTTTTAGAGTGTCGTTTAATGGAGGGTCCATCCATTAGCATCTACCTACAAGTTTATATGGATAGTGATTTAAGGGATATATATATATATATATATATATATATATATATATATATATATATATATATATATGTAAGGCGGAGAAAAAGAGGGAAATGAAGAGGAGAAATTTCTACACGAAGGAAGGAAAAGTGCCCTTATCAATATGCCTATCTGATGCTTCTTGCAAACATTTTTTCAACAATAATAATAACTTTATGATATTCTTGAGATGGTGAACTCTTTCTATTACTATTACGTATATGTTCGTGAGCTAAATCTTAAGTTACTCAGGTCGAGACAAAATTAAAGGCATAATTTTATGTTCGAAAGGCAATTGGTCATCACCTCGCGCATACTATTGCGAGTGTTGTCTCCTACTATGGTAGGTCTTGCGTCCTTTCGTGTATTAGGGTGTTATTACCATATACTAGACCAGATGCTCATGTCAAGTTATTAGATACATTGGAATAGTGAATAGCACATTGAATCATCGAAATCAGAATAATATCCATCTTTTTACGGGTGTTTATTTATTTTGCCTCACCCTTTATCCCAACGATCTTGATACTTTATTCGTCTGAACCTGTAAGTAACGATGGTGAATAAACTCTTAAAAGTTATTTTACCAATGAAAGTGACAATATTGAAAACCAAAGAGACACTCATATGTGGGTAGGTGCCCTCAACACATATTGTGTTAGCATCGAACCAAAAAGTAACCTTGTTAAGCAATTAATTATCATTAGAAGGGCAAAAGGATTAAAGACAACACCATCAGAAAGGATAACTGATAAGATAAATTAAAGACTAATAAAGACCATGAGGAAAAGGAAATTAAGCAGAGTCATAAGAGTGAAGGGTCTCTCTCCCCTCTCCCTCTCCCTCTCCCTCTGGCCGAGAAAGATGAGATACGGCCCTCCTCTGTCCTAAACGGACACCGTACCACAAAACAACGTTATTTTCACACCATGATATGTTAAGTCACGTGCCTCCAAAACTACTGGACTATTTATGGCGCTAGAGCGACTGAGTCTGGCTCCGGCACCCGTTGACGGCGAAAAAGACGCCGCACCTAACGGCGGCGATGACGGCAACAAGGCGCCGAGGCTGCCACGGTGGACGAGACAAGAGATTCTCGTATTAATACAAGGCAAAAGGGTGGCGGAGAACCGGGTCCGGCGGGGTCGGACCGCCGGTCTGGCGTTCGGGTCAGGCCAGGTCGAGCCGAAGTGGGCTTCGGTTTCGTCTTACTGTAAACGGCACGGGGTGAACCGGGGACCCGTTCAGTGCCGGAAAAGATGGAGCAATCTCGCCGGAGACTATAAAAAAATCAAAGAATGGGAGTCGCAGATAAAGGAAGAAACGGAGTCGTTCTGGGTCATGAGGAACGATTTGAGGAGAGAGAGGAAGTTGCCCGGATTCTTCGATAGGGAAGTGTATGATATACTGGACGGAGGGGGGTCGCCTGCGGCGGCGATGGCTGCTCCGACGGAGTTGGCTTTGGCTCTGACGCCCTCGACGGCGACGGCAGCGGAGGAGGAGGTTGAAGCTGAGGTGGTGTTCGATAGTGGGCGGAGTGCCGCGGCGGATGATGGGCTGTTTTCGGATTTTGAGCAGTCGGGTCATGAGGAGGTTGGTGCGAGCCCGGAGAAGGAGTTGCCGCCGGTGAAGGAGGCACCGGCGACCAGTGTACCTGCTCCTACTCCAATATCAGGTAACATGCCCGATTGGGTCTCTCTGGAATTTGAAAAAAATGCTTACTTTTATTTTGTGAAAATATTGTGCTTGGTGGGCCTACTATGTTTGTGCAGAGTGCAGACCTTGCTGTTGGCTTGTTAGTTGGGTTGTAGTGGAGTTGGCTGCTTTTTCAAAATTTGTATTAACGTAAATTTCATTTTGGTTAATGTAATTCGATACAAAGTGATCATTCAATTCATCAATTTACCTAATTAAGTCATTTCGTTAACTTTTATCAGTTCCAAATCTATCAAATAGCTTAATCCAAGGAATTCCGTCATTCTGTTTTCCTTTTGCTCCCTCCTCCTCCTCCTCCTCTTCTTTCTTCTTTCTTATTCCACATCACCTAGCACCACAGCCACCGCCCAATGCGGCCCAGTTTCTTGGTTGTTTTTGTGATCCAGGACTCGGACCTGAGGACCGACGCTTCTGCTCATGCTTTGGGCTCCGTTTTATGGTAAGACAGCCAACTGGTCGCGTACTACAGTGAGATGTTCAATACATTCTTAAACTACCCCACAAGTCTAATTCCACCACCACCAACCACTGAGTACAACCACGGCACCATCACACGACATTCCACCACAAGCACAGCCACGACCACAAACTACCAAGCACAGCCACAGCTCCACCACCAACCACCAAGCACAACCACAGCACCAACTAAAACTACACCAACATCAACCACAAGCACAGTCACGGCTCCACCACTAGCCACTAAGCCGATCAGACAACACAAAAGGAAAGTAAGTGAAGTCGACCAAGCTCATCCAACACCACCATCAACCACTAAACACAGTCACGGTTCCACCACCAACCACCAAGCACACAACTATGACACCAACAGCAACCACCAAGCACGCAACTATGGCACCTATGAAGCACCGGTGCGGCACTTAGGGTGAAGCACCGGCACCGGGTACGCGTCGGGTGCGGGTGCGCCTCGGGTGCGGCACCGGTGCGTGTCCAACTTTTTTTTTTTTAAATCTAAATATCGGGTGCGGCTCGGGTGCGTATCCGACGATCTGTGACCAATGGGCAGATCAGTGACCACCGGCCACTCAAGCGACACCGGCGACCACCGGCAAGGACTCTGACAAGAGAGGCGACACCGGCGACCACCGTCCATTCCAGCGACACCGGCGACCACCGGCAAGGACTCTGACAAGAGAGGCGACACCGGCGACCACCGTCCATTCCAGCGACACCGGCGACCACCGGCAAGGACTCTGACAAGAGAGGAGACTGGAGAGAAGAAGTAGAAGCAACAGAAGAAGGAGGAGGAGAAGAAGGAGAAGAAGAAGGAGAAGGACTTACCGGCGACGGTGACCAGCGACGGTGTGCGGCTAGAGAAGAAGAAGAGGAACCGTCGGTCAGTCGGTCGATATTATCTAGGTGGGTGGTTGATGAAATCTATTTTATGACACAAAGTTTGTTATTTTATCTTAAGTACCCATTATTAAGTTATTTCATAAACCACCCCAGGAATTCAAAGAAATAAAAGTTAAACCACATAAAAACTTTATTCTTTTCAAATTTACAATTTTAATATTTATAAAACAGTCCATTAAACTTAACAAATTCTCACTAATTTGGTTGAAAGCTATAAATTTACAAAAGAGTCCATTAAACTTAAAATCTTACTAGTTTGTTTGGAATATTAATATCTTTTTACATATATCAAACACATATATTATGATTATTGAGATTCAAACTGTTTAAAAATTTAATACTAAGTGTATATAATTAAAAAAATATTTATAAAATTTGCCGTATCCCCGCCGCACCCGTATCCTAAAATTTTCAAAAATGCCGTATCCAAGTATCCGCACCCGTGTCGTATCCGCACCCGCACCCGCATCCGTGCTTCTTAGTATGGCACCAACTAACACCAACAGCAACCACCAAGCACAACCACCACACCACCCTGCCCGCGTGCACCCTTATACATATGGATTGAATTCACCCATAATCACATGCACAGATTAATCAACGCACAATCTCACACACACACACACACACTGATTTTTGACCCAGAACCAGTGGGAGGTGCTTATCATCCTAGCGTTGAACTATTTTTCCCTAGGACCTCCCCTATAGTATCATCACCTTAGTAGAGTTTAACCACCAAGTTCGGGATATGATTGGTGTGGTTCATCTACACCTAGGACACCAAAATATCGAACCATGAACGAAGATTGGCGTGAGAGAAAAGCCTATTGGTTAGTGATATCAAGGCCCCAATTCTTGACTGCAAGGGACACCAAAGGCCTCTGCCCTTTTATCCGATGGATAGAGAGGAAGGGCATACTTTTGATTTTTTCATGTTGTCAAAGAGCTGAACGGTGAAAATAGATGGCAAGTGCTTGATCGAATTGATCGAGTACTGCACTGCGGGTTATGTAGATGGCAAGTGCCTAATCGAATTGAACAATGAAAATAGATGGCAAGTGCCTGATCAAATTGATCGAACTTATCAAAGTGATCCGGTTATGTAGGAACAAGGTTCAAGTCTACCGATCCGTTAGGATATCTCAATTGCACAAGTCACTGCACTTCCACTTGACACCTATCGTAATGATAAATGGCTCGTCTCGCCACGACCTTCTCTTGAATTCTCAAAACTTCTGTAGCTCCGTCCCTGCGGGGGCAGAGAACCTGTCACAGAGAACACTGATTAATTGACCCACAATCACAAATACGCGCACGCGTGCACACACACACTCGCACTCACTCTGATTGATTGAATTATTCACTATCGTTAACTTTGGTGGGGACTGTGATGAAGGTGTGGTGGTGGTAATGGGTGGGTGGCGGCTTGGTCATGTGGTGGTGGGTGGCGAGGCTTAGGTGGGGCGGCTGCTTGGTTGTAGTGGTGGAGGTGGGTGGTGAGGCCTGGGTGGGGTAGTAGATCGGGCTATGGGGGTGTGGTGGTGGACTGATGGTGAGAGATGGTAGGTGCCTAGGTGGGTGGAGGGAGGAGCAAAAGAAAAGAAAAATCGAAAGTTAACCAAAAACATTTTAAAAAAAATAAGAAAGTAACGATTTTGTGACTCAAGGGAATTAACGGGCCTATGGATGCCTGGAATTGACAGAATGACCCAATTGGGGTCATTTGAAAAATTCAGTAATCACTTTCACACAAATCGAAATCACTAAAATGAAATTTGCATTATAGTGAAGTGGTCAAAGGCATATTTAGCTCTTTTTTATTGATTCCTCATCATACTAGATGTGCTATTTTTGATGGCTAATTCTTATTTTGGTTTATTAATCTCCAGCGAAACAGTATGAACCATTCTCTCAAGGGCGTTCCCCTCAAGGTAATGTGGGTCAACACTCCCGAGTCCTAAGGGACTTTGTCTTACTAGACTTGGATGGCTATTCCATTGTTGTTCTCCAATCCTAAATGATTTGCTCACCACTCTTAATGCCTAATCCGGTGCTTATTCCGCCAATTTCTCAGAGAAGTAATGAATAATTGTTCTGCAGCAGGCTAGGAGCCAACGTATACAACAAGTCACATGAAGCCAATTCCATAGGATGTTCTGCGAGTCTGGTTGGGGAGTTTGAATGTATTGGAGATTATACGCTATCTTCTGTATAATCTTGCAAACTTAGAATCACTCAGTAGAGCAACACTAACGACTGCTATGTTATTAGTGTGTGATAGGCTAGCCATGAAAGGATGCAATCTGATTTTAGCTGCAGACTCCTCCCAAACACTCCCCCCATACAGTTGAAATTTGTTAGTAGTATCATTAATTGCCACTTGGGGAGTCTTGCACCACGAACCTCCATAGAAGGATACGATCCTTATGGTCCACAAGGCCTGCTTCAGGCCTTCAATAAGCTTATGCCTCGATCGTGGTGTTGATAATACGTCTGAACGCCTGTAAAAGGACTGGTAGAAATTGGTCTTCAAATGCGGCCATAACTTTAAGTTACTTTTTTCTTCTATGCTAATGCATAATGAGTTCCCGAGGAAACTACTTAAATGAGCTATATCAGTATCTATTTTAAGCGCGTTCTATTGGACCAAAAAATATGGCAGTCAGAGGCACTATCTTATATACACCTCAGTTGCAGGTTTGGTTCAGGGTTAGTTTGGGCCGCTTCTGTACATTTTGTCAATCGAAGGAAACTTTGTTTGTGGTGCCAAACCAGGAGCCGTGGGAGCCAAAGTGCTGGTATGCACTAGCGTTACTTTGTAAAAATGGGACCTAGGTGTTGGATTTAGCTTATATTGTTGTGGAATGATTGGACTTTATTTAGACTTAGGAGTAGCATAAGACTGTAGGGTAATTTAATCCATAGTACGGCTTTTTTGGTGTTCAAGTAGATCAAGTTTCTTTATGTCCTACATATATTGTATTCCTAGATATACTGCTACATCTCCACAGTTACCCAAAGGTCGATGGTAGTCGAATAGTGTAGAGATTTGAGGTTAGGTTTGGCGTGAGTTGCCCTCTGTGCAGCCGCGCATACTTTGCAAGGTTGATGGAACAGCAACAATTTTAATCCCCTTCATCGCACTTGGATTGTACTTCACAAATGCAGTTCCTGAAGCTCTCAAACGTAATGGCTTAAGTCCAAGATATATTAGGTTTGGAGGGTTCTGCATATCAGCTTCCAAATGGGTAGTGATTCCCTAGAGTGGCTTATAATATATAGCAGTAAAACACAATACATAGCAATCTAGCAAGATTTCTATGACTTGCGTTGATTTCGGCACTCATGGTTCTGGTCATTCCCTGTTGCTGTACATGTAGAATGCCATGATTAAATTGAGCAATGTAACTTTGGGAATGTGTAGCAAGTTGTATACCTGCCTTTAAAGTGTTCAAATTCATAAATGTTGCTGTTGTGCCTCCTCTAAGATTGAATCTATTGCAGGTGCAACACATGAGAAACCACCTACCTCGAATCCTGAAATAGGAACACCTCATGACGGACGTAAGCGGAAACGATTTACAGTAGATGGAGATGAGGAAACAAGTCTGCAGCATCAGTTAGTTGAAGCCTTGGAAAGAAATGGCAGGTTGCTGACCTCCCAACTCGAAGCTCAGAACACTAATTCTCAGTTGGACAGGGAGCAGCGGAAAGATCATGTGAATAGCTTAGTCACAGTTCTTAATAAACTCGCCGATGCTTTTGGGAGAATTGCCGATAAATTATAGTGACGAGCCTCAGATTACAGCGTACATAACCAAAGTTCCGCTCAGTTGTAGTGGAGGCTAAATATGGTCAATATATCACATTTAGGATGGCCTGTAAAAGCAAAACACTAATGGTGTTGCTGCTTTACTTTTTTCCTTTTGTGGCGTATTGCCATTATAGAATTATACACAGATATATAAAGTAAGAAAATTCCGAGAGCTATGAGCTATCTTGACCTGTTTATAGTACAGAAGTTGATTGAAGGTTTTGGCTGTAGAGACTACTGTAGATGTATAATGCTATGTAGTATACTCTAGTGTTCTCTTTTCATGGATCTGTTAGTTTAGCCTTCTTTGTGCACTTGGGGTGTCAAGTACACTTTGATTTGTTTCTCGCTAACTTGTCTCACCCCTTGAAATATTGGTAAGTATTAGGCATGGCGTACATTCGGGGCCTTGGCCCCTTCTCTATACAATAAGCTTCTACTGGAATTAATAACTTAACAAGTTTCCAATGGCCAGAGTCCTCTTAAGCTGCCTGTCTCTACACTCACTTTCGTTAGTATTCTTTGAAAGAACGACGACTGACTAAGAAGCTTTTAGCTTGAAGGGAAACAAGTCAAGGCCATTCAACCGTCACCATCCCAACGTGAGCCACAATAGGCTGACGAGATCACAGTCAAGAACTGAATCTCACCTCCAAAAAGCTGGTGCATGCACTGACGTTTCATAAAGAGAATTTTCCGCCAAGAATCATCTACCATCTGAACACAAAGCCCACTACATGCCTTAACTAATTCCCTTGAGCTCATACAAGAGACATCTACAGTCAAGATATTCGAGTCCCGCTGCACTAAATCATAGATCATTCACCAAGTATTCTTGTGTCCTATTGATGCCTCACACATACATGCTACCCACCGTTTTTTATGATGAACCAATAGGACTATATTTGACGGCAGGTAACTAGAGTCTAGAGATCCTAATACTAGTATCCTAGAAGAAAAAGATCATGCAACTTGTATAGAAATCTACTTATTGTGTCATCACAAAACTAATAAAGCAACTAAAAAACATCATCCAGGTCTCATGGGTCAACACATTCTTTACAAGGAAGATGCTCATTGATTCAAATAAAGTCAGTACATTATGAAATATTCAAAACCATGAACGCGGAAGTGATAGCAATTACCCTTATAACCAAACCGTCAAGAAAATGATCTGAAAACTTTTGCTTTAACTGGCTAAATCTGTTTCTGGCTCGCATATTCTTGATCTATCACTTTCACCTTGCTGGACCTCCACAACTGAAATAACAACGAAGCCTGCTTGCGTCAAAGACCGCTTATAACATCAAGAAACAGTGTCTTCAGAACTTGGCTTGGTTCGGTAACACCGACCTCGCCTTCTGAAACCCACACTATTGCCAGCTGTATCCCTTTCTGGATCATCTTCTCCCGTCACACCTCCATCTTGCTGGACCTCTGCAGCTGCAATGCCAACACCATTGCCTTTGTTTTCCTCTCTGCAATGAACTACTCCTTTAGATTCGCTCAATTTCTTCCTTGGTATAAACGATACTGATTTCAGAAGATCAGGCGATGCATCCTTCAAGTGCTCTTCCATCTCGGTGGACTTTGACCTTTTTATAGGCTCAAGAAAGTCCATACAAGCTTGCCCGTTCAAATCGTCGTCCATGTCACTAGACGAATCAAAACTATAACGTACATACTTAGAAGGTCTCAGTAAGTAATCTGGAACCCTATACACCTTATTGGTATCTATTAAAGGAGCGTCTGTCGACAAATCCTCTTGTTCTTCCGATGCTTCTTCCAAGTAGTCCTTGCAAGCTGGGTCAAACCTGACACGTTTTGATGACTTAACTGTTGAATTGTCTTTCCTTTTCAGTATAGACTTTGGCCTAACACCAGCTTCAGATTTTATATTAAAAGGCATCTCAGCATCCAACATGGCTACGTCACAAGTTTTGCCAGCCTCGAGTTTCTCAGCTGTCGTTTCATCATCCTTAAGCCTCAGTAGTGCAGCATCAGAATCAACGCGTGGGTCTCTAGGAGCATCATCGAATGCATCAGGCAGCACATTGTAAGAGTTTAAGTACAGTCCATGATCAGTGACATCGCTCATATACAAGCGATCACCAGCATGCTCCCTGCCTTCAGCCAATTTATCATACTGATCTTCCTCTTCCTGCAGGAAATATGTTCAATAAAATATGGAGTTTGACAACAGTAGATAGCAATAACGTGATATAAGCTTATAGCTGAAGGTTTCAGATATGCTATGGATATGAGTTATATCCACCGGAAGCACTCCTGAATTCTTGAGCCTTGATGACGAGATCTAAAAGATTTTGATTAGCTTTCCATTCAAATTAATGTTTGGAACTCTATGTCAAAGAGAGCAATAAAAAGTTGATTCCCATTTCCCTTTATTATAACGCCTAGTCTTCTTGTTGTACAATGGTTCACATTCTCACTCAACAAGAGAAAAAGTAAATAGTTAGGATTTTGAAGACTTTTAAGTGCCACATCATATCACTAGGATGCCTGAATATTTGCACAAGAGGAATGAGCTAATCAGATAGAGTGGACAAAATTTCTTCCACCTGCAACGAATACACAGATGCCATATAAGAAGGTAACGTGCCACCTTAATTGACAAACAAACATCCGGACAAAGTTGCGGTGATATTTGTTACTCTGTCCAATTCATTGGATTCTCTCGTTTGAGTTTTTGCTAATTCCTCGGACAAATTTACTACAAGTAAATCTTGGACTTACTTGTTTTTACCCGAGCTCGTAGGTCGACTTGCCAATTAATACGTTTTCTAATCTATGACTGGTACTACATAAAATTCAATGCAGTGGAGAGAATATTTTTGCCTAAAATATATCTATATATATATAAAAAGCTGAAGCCTTCGCTTAAAATTGCGACACATTGGATTTTAGAAACTCTCTAATTACGCCACATCAGATTTTTGGAACTCATTGTTGCTAGCCACGTAGGATTCAACTTTCGTTCCTAGAGTCTCCTTCTCAGAGAAAACTCCTTCACGCTAGCAACTCTGTACTCTGCGAAACCCAGAAAAAACAGAACTCTTGAGCTCCCTGCTTAGAGTCCTGTTCTTCCTCAAATTGCTGTCAATTTGTTCTTCCTCAAATTGCCGTCAATCTGCTCTTTTCCCAAATGGAACATGTGTACAGCCTGATCAAGGTAGTTGCAGTAGGGTTATTGCATTCTAATGTGACATGTTCTTTGGTGTGGATCGTAGTGCCGTATATGGTGCCTCTAGGTAAACATTGTTGATGCGAATCTCTGGTGTTATATATTTGGAGAAGCAACCTAGACCAGAGATCCAATTGCTTTTGAGATCCAATTTATCTTCCTCCGCCCAATCTGTTACGTTTGCTCTTCTAAATCACATATAATGCTGCCTCCTACTTGCAATCAAGCAGAACAAGGCTACAAGTAAGTCAATTTTTTGGGTGCTTCTATAGAGTCATTCGTAACTTCTTTTCAAATTTTTGAATCCCATGGAGTTTTGGTTGTATCATGCTATTTACACTTAAGATGAGAAAAAGGGAAAAGAACTTACTTTCTTAAGCTCATGGAGAAACATTTTCAGTGATGGCAGTTGATGAATAACTTTCTTTTTTTGGCCATGTATATATTCCGTGAAGTGTGTGCATATGCATAATTATGAACTTGATGCCAACAGAAAATATATTAAGTAACGCATGTTGGTAAAAATGATGACATTTTCCCTGCTTTTCATAAGGGCAAAGTAGTAAGTTTATATATTACTAAAAATATACATAATTATGCAAGTACAATATAGAAGTATATAAGCATATGTATCGGTAATGCGAATGCAATAAATCAACCTCATAATCATTATCGTAACTGTAAATATAAATCTCTTGAGACTTGAGAATATGAGCATGACCAAAATAAGTTCGTGGAGAAGACGTTGTTCTTACCTTTAAAAAAATATTCACTAATCTAAGATTCTCAGTATACATGCTTTTAGTGACAAATAGCTAAGGTTGTGCATTTTTTTAAGCCGATAGTCGTAGTTGCATTCGTATAGTTGATTCCAATATTCAGTGGGCAACATACTAAGCTTTTACGGGTTTGATAAAAGTGGAAGTTCATAGGGGTCTTAAATAACCTCGCCACTTTACTCAAATTCCAGCTTTAGGTGATAACAACACAATCCTAACAAGATAAAGCCTCTTAGTGATAACATGGAATTGAATATATAATAGAGCAACTATATTGATCTTTCAATAGCATGACTAGGAGGTTTGTCCTTTAGATTTGATCAGTGGCCGAGTATAATGATATAAAAAGTACGTAGTTTTGCAAATTATTAATGTGTAGACTAACGTTCAAGATATAGATAAGGTCTTTGTCATAAAATGTACCTGATTTTAGTATGAACCAACTTTGTCAATTGTGTTATTTTATTCCATTGTGTTGTTTTAATGATTTTAAGTAGTACTGGTAAATGCTTTTTGTTGCAACTTTTAATATTACTTTTTGGGATATATTAAATAAGACTTTGAAAATCCAAGAAAAATCGAAGTCGAAGCACTTACTCTTTTAGATTGTAAGTGTAAGTTTTGAAGGAAAATGTTTTATTGATAAACGTTACAGTTAGTTTACTCTCATGCATCGACTGACTAAAGTCATATTACACACTGTTTTGAATCAAATATTTTTGAAATAGGATCTCAAAAGAAAATTGAAAATGACTAGAGTATAAGTTACAACAAGCTTGACAATGAAATTGAAAGATAAAATAGATGAATAGGTAAACCAGTTATAAGATTTATCTTATCCTTAAATTGATATTTTAAGGATAAGACAAGTTTTTTCGCTATGGCGGGTTCACCTTGGTGACCAATGGCAGTAGTTATATAAGTTGGTGGTACTAGCAGGACATTGATGGTAGATGTGATATATACGTAGTGTGATGGTAATTGTGATCGGAGCGATTGCGTGCATGACACTTGTAATGTAATGGAAGTTGTTTTTCGTGGTACTTGGTTGCCGGTAGTAAGTTTTGTAACAATTTTCATTCTTGGACAAACATTGGCATTAGTGTTGGTGTGTAGTGCTATAGTTGTGGTGGTAGTACCCGTACCAAAAACACGATGGAGTTATGGTATATGCGATCGTTCTCACAATCATACCCACAACAAATTGTACAGCACTATATATACTGAAAAGAATTACAATTACAATGAACTACCCCAAGCGATGGCCAAGTCTTATCCCTTTTTCCTTTTGTACAACTTTAGCTCCCTCACTACCTAAACTCCTTGATTTGGTGTTGTGCAATCTCTATCATATATTCTTAACTATGAACAAGTCCTGCATATCTCCTATATATATCAGTTTCGCGCTGCTCTGTCAAAAGAAGTCGGCCCTTTTTGGTATAGCTTTGGTTAAGTATAACATGAACAACACAGACTGGGACGTCAGGTTTGTGTAACTATGAATACCAATGGTATGCTTTTCTTTTTTCTTTTATCTGTTCCCTGCTTTCTTGCTTGCTTTGTAATATTGTTGTAATGTAAATGTTATTTTCTTTGAGTTTTTATTATGCTAGACTATACGTAAAATGCTTACAAGACTTGGAAGAAGGAAAAAGAGAATAGAATATATACATTATATTACCAATACAATATTACTTAGCATATTCAATTGATGTCTGCTTTTGCAAAAAATGTAGACAATTAGTGGTGTATATCGGAGGTTAAACATTTGTTCCTTTAAACCCATGGGAGGTAACTAAAAAAGAAAGATTTATTTCCAAAGACATTATCTTCAAGAGATATTTAACACGTGTACTTGGTAAATCATTCTGTCATTAACTTAACATGTTAGCCTCAATTTGGAACCATTTCTTTTCAAAATTAAATAGCAATGTGCTAATCATAATGATTGGGGAGTAAGTGACCACAAACTTCAAATGAGTTTGAAGAATAAAGGGAAATGAAAGGTAAATAAGGTTTAAGACTGATTTAACTTTATGATATTGGCTATGGTTGTACTTGAGGTGGTTGTGATTGACACTACGGCAGTAGTATAGGTAAATGCTTGTGGAGGTAAGCCGAAAGTGATGATGGTAACGATAGTGACGTAGTAGTGGTGACTGTAGATATGGTGGCACTGGTAATGGTCAGCGATAGTAACGACACTTATGGTAAAGAAAATGGTAGCACTAAGGTGTTGGGGTATTAGTATAGTAGTGGTGGATAACTATTGTTAAGAACCTGAATTGGACAAAAGGTGAACCTGATTAACTAAAAATGCTGATCTGGGATTAGTATCTTGAGAAAACTTAGACATTTTAGAAATTCTATCCTTGGATTAGGAAAGTTTTAACCAAGTTGTATCTGGGACCACCATGATCCTAACAAAGTCTGAACAATTTCTCTGTAGTGCTTTTAATAGGCCATATTGTCTGCCTTTAATCGCTTAAACCTAGATAAAGTCACGTTTTAAAGAATGGTAAAAAAAGCACATGCAATAAATTAAAGTAAGTCTCATGAAGAAAGATCTAAGGTAACTATCGGACATTCATGGATTTTCTATGTTATGTTAATAAAAAGATCGGGTCACACTAATTCGAACCCTTCTTTGCCCAACCAACACACTTTTATTACTAAAATCTACAATGCATCAAGCCTATCTCAATAGCAATATGCAAAGGTTGTGTATTGATAGATACAAAATAGAAGCGGATAAAAAAGACTATAGAAAAAATATTTTGTTGGTGAATTCTATTGTAATATATTTTTTTTACTGAATAGCAGTTATAGGTGATAGAATAGTGAAACCAAAAATAGGATCTGTGTCTTAAACAAAAATCATCAATATGATTGTTCTAATCCAAGAGAGTGGGCCAATTTGTTTGAGAAACCCATATACTTGATTCCACTATGCTGAAGTATATGTTACAATAAAACCGAATTGCATCGCGTCCCGTGCATTTGCACGGGTCCATTAACTAGTTTAACTGAATTGCCATTCACGAACTCATAAGGTTTTAAGAGCACCGGAATTACAATATTTAGCATGATAACATTGTTGAGCTCATTCTATTATAACTTAAGCTTTTAAAGCATATATGATAACTTAAGTCTGATTTGGCAAGGTCTTGGGTAAGATTCCTCCCGACTCCATACTCGGACCCCCTTTGTTTCTTTGTACACTTGGTGGTACAACTTGATTTGTCTCTTGAGGGCTTGCACGTGAGTGAGAGTATTAAGCATAATTACACTGTTGGACTCATTTGATAGAATAAGCTTCCCCCAGTAATGCTGTGACATGCCTTCTTAACCTAAATAGAACATAAAATTACTTCCTTTTCTATCCATTATTATATGCGTTGCACACAAAACCCAATTTTACAAAATGAGGGCCTGAAATAACGTAAAATGAATACGAAAATAAATCAGAAAGTTGATTACAAAATACCTCATTATCGAGTGTACAGTCCAAGCCGATCGAAGATCTGACATCCCACTCCTCCCTATCATCGTCACCATCGAAGCCAACCGACTTTCCCGGACCGCATCCCGACCGTCCATCTTCCTCCTCATCGTCGTCATCATTTGGATCGTCTTCGAGATGCTTCCGCTTTCTCCGCGAGTTCCTTTCGAACAATCCGTCGAAGGAAGAGGAACAAGGAGTTTCATCGTCGTCCCGATTATTGCTAACGTCGTCGTCCTTGTCTCGCCGCCACTCTCGCTTCTCGACCTCCTCGCCGGAGAGGGTCCACGGAGAAGCCTGCGGTGACGGGAGGGATCCGAATATCTTCTGGACCCGAGAAGTGAAGCTGTTGTCCACGGATTCTGAAGTCGCCATTGTTGAGCGACTCAGCGTCTTGGGGAGCAGAGCAGCAGTGATATATATTGTTGAATATAAAAGATTAAATAAACGGGGAAGGCTTTCGAACCGCCTTTAGGCTGTGGCAGTGGGATAACTAGCTTTTCTTGGGGCGTTGAATTTGGATTTTAAGGGCTTTACCACCAGTCATCTTTAATAAGTCGGCCCACAATATGCTATGTTTAGTCTGGTTTGGGCCTTTTTGGACTTTAGCCGAGTAGTAGTGGTGGTAAACACAAGCAAATGGGTGTCTGTGCCAACTTATGTCCACGTCCAGTGCCCTCTGTGAAAACTGAAAAGTGGTATGGCCTGTGGTTGTTTATCTTGCTTGGTAGTGTTTGTTAGTTTTTTTTCTTGTTATTTGTTGTTGGTATCTACCAAGTGGTGACGTTATCTGTGTATGTGTGTCCAGATCCTCACGGGCTTATAGCAACTTGATTGCTTACGGTCCTTTCTAGATGTATATCTTATTAAACAAATAAAAAATGACATTAATACGAGAAATGAGTACTCAGCGGAAAGTGGTGTACGACATAGATCATGGAGTGTTCGACAACCGAAGTGTTCAAGACAGGTGGTCGGGACGCGGGTGGTGATGGATGAGTGCACGCAGTGGAGAGAAGAACATCGACGGTACAAGGAGTCGGGAGAGGCTAGGTTAACCTAGGCATATCCAAGGCTATCCCTGGCCAGGGTTCAGCCTTCCTTCATCTTCTTTTTCTTGCCTTGGGCATTTTTGTGATGGCATGTCATCGCGTGTGAGGCGAATGAGGCTATTCTATTTGATCGAGATGAATTTGTTGACAGATTTGACTGACGAGTTTAGTGGCTTCGTGGGGAGAGCGAATTTCAAGTACAGTTATGTGTGGAGTAAATAACATGGGTTAGCAACAAAACATATGAAATGTAGCTTATAATGTCTATAATATGCTAGTTTTGAATATTGGATTCATTAGCTTTAGGCCCCGGCAAAAATAAGTTGTAATAAATAAACCAATGTCTGTCTGCTAACTGTGCCTGATTTGATAGAAACTCGGATCGAGGCCAACACCCTCTTTCGATATCATTTCTATTGTTTTGTTTCGTGTTTTTGAAGTTATATCTGATTAAAATTCCATTATTCAAAACACCAAATTTAAACACTACTCACCAACTCCTTGTAAATATATTATTTGGATACACCCCACTTGTTTTGACATGTAAACGTGTCAAAAAATAATATTTCATCGGCATAAATGTGTTTTCAAAACTCATAAAAGAGTATCATCAATTATACTGTCATTGTTTATGCAACTTTATAAATTATATCTAAACAAGTAAGTACTTACTAAAAAAGAATCTTTTTTTTTTCTTTTTCTAAATATATTTTCAGAAACACGAAAACAAAAACAAAGACAAGGAAACGTGAGTGACGTGAATAAAGTTTGCACAATTTTACAGGCCCAATCTGTGATTATATTGTGTGAAAATGGCTCACCAAGCTCGATTTGTGTATCCATATCAGTCGGAAAGAGTGTAAATTAAATGACAAGTGGTCAAAAAAGCAAACAGCGTAGGCCATCGCCATCTTATAAAGCTTTCTTCTTCCTCTTTGCTTTTCACTTTTCATAGGATTTAGAAATCCCCATCCATCTTTTCTGATTAAATTATGTGTTCGTATTCGCTTTTCGTCTCTTTGCTGAAGAAATTGCCATGAAAACTTTTGACGTAGGGATATGCTGTCTGGGCCGACTGCTTGTCCACTATGCTCAAGAGGGGTTTTCTTAAGTTAAATGTCCCTTCCTCTTACATTTAAGTTGGGGAATATCTGTTAACCATGTGCCTCGTAGCCTTTTGTTTGGCCAATTTGACATAAGGAACCATGTTATTACTGGAATGAACATTGCATGATTCGTTCTTTTAACCTTTATTATACATTATTCTTCAGTTTGTCGAGCGAGAAAGAGAGCAGATAAAAGCGATACGTATTCCATATTGAAAACTCAAACATGTAGAGAGTCACGATTGTGAATTTAATTATTGACTTGACAGAATTTAGCAACTTTCAAGTCACAAATAAGACCCGCGCGTTATTATGTTGCACTACATTTTTACTTTGCAAGTACACGTCTGAGGCTCGATACGCGCACTTTAAGCGTGTTGCCGTTCATACCGATTCACAATTCACTAAATCAGAGATGTCAAGTATTGGACACATCTTGACCATGAAGGCTATTATAATTTATGACATTTGTTTTATCCATACAAATTTTCATAGTACTGCAATACATATAGGCAGGTCCTTGATGGGGCCGAATCCTTGGTCTCATTTGCCTCTTGTGACGGCATTTAGGACATTTGGATTCTTCTATCTAATCTAAACCAAGAAAAAAAAGTACACATTTAATTATTAACCTATTTTCTCGTTTTGCTTTCTCTATCTTTCGATATTCTTGCTTTTGTTGTACTCAATTTTTTTTTGTTGGACTCGTGTTTAGACCTAAAACCGATGTCAAACGTCGCAGATAAAAACTCTACAAATATATCCCTACCTACAACCAAATTCAATGATACAAAGCAAGATCATTTGTCTCAAAACTGCAATATTCCAAATGTTGTCTCAAAATAGTCCACCGGATTTTGTCTTACAAAAGACGATGATACTCCAATCACAGTGTCTCGACATTCTTCTGTCCAAAATAATAATAAAAAATAATTCACGAGATGATTTGTGCACTTTAATATACAGTGCTCTTTCATTAATATAAAATAGACGCATTAATATGTTCCATTTATTTTCTATCTCGAGAAGCGATAACCTGTTTACAAAGAGTGATTTTCTAGTGATTGTCTCGTTGGTAAAGTCATTAAGAGGAATAGATCGGTATTGCAAAATTTCTGGATCGTCCAATCTTTTATATATATATATATATATATATATATATATATATATATATTTGGAAGACTAAAATTTTGTTTGTCGATGGCCCTTAGTGATGGGCCTCATGGCTCTGGCAAAAGGCTGTTGTTGTCCTGCTCCGAAATCCGAATGGCTGGAACCCGAATCCGTCCGAAGAGACCTGAACACAAATTGAAAGAAGCCATTTTAGTTTGCTCTTGTTTGGACATGAAACTAGAGTTGTCAAATGGGCCGGCGGCCGGCGGCCCGCGGCCCAGCCCGGCCCGGCCCCTTTTTGGCCCGGGCTTGGCCCGGCCCATACATGAACAGTGCTGGCCCGGCCATTTTGGGCTTAGGGCCAGGGCCTGGGCCAGGCCTGAATTTTTCTGAAAAAAGCCCGGCCCGGCCCGGCCCGAAAAAAGCCCGGGCTTGGCCCGGGTCAGGCCCGGCCCGGGTTTGGCCCAGTTCTGGCCCGGGTCAAAGTGGCCAGAGAACTGTTTTTTCTTTTCTTCTTCCAACGACAAGCCCGTGTACGAATAAAAAATGAAAAAAAAAGAGGTAAAGAAATAAAGTGACGCGTTTGACCATTTCTAATCGCAACATGGGGATTAAGCTAACTTGACTTGTGGGTGGGTCAAGATTGAGACTTCTTCATCACTTCCACACTTTGCTCTTGAACCCATTTGTGACTGGCCTTCATCACAAAAAATCACCCCTTTTTCAACAAGTTTGCTGCAACAACTACTGTAATACCAAGTCATTAGTGAGAGCACTTTCTGTATCAACAGCAACAAAAATGGTCAAGGCCATTAGGGTTCATGAAGTTGGTGGCCCTGAAGTCCATTTCTCTCTGTCTCTCTCCCGGTATCTGTGTGTATTTGTGTGTGGATATCATACTTAACATATGAAGTTTGCGATTTAATTCGCTGGCTCTTTTGAAAGTAGCCACTAAATATTGAATAACAAGAAAATGCCCAAAAAAAAATTTTAAAAAAATAGGTCCGGGCCTGGCCCAAGCCCGGCCCTAAATGTTGGGCCTAGGGCCTGGGCTTGGACCGGGCCCAGATATCCCCAGAGCCAGGCCCGGCCCAATTGGCAGTCCCCTTGGCCCGGACCCGGCCCGTTTTGCTCGAGGCCCGATGGGTTTGGGCCAGGCCGGCCCAAGCCCGGCGCATTTGACACCTCTACATGAAACCAAAGTACAGTAATAGAAAATTTAAGGAGAAAAAGGCTCCTCTCTCCTGTGCAACTGTGTTCCACTTTAATCAAAGCCTCTCTCTCTCTCTCTGCCTGGCGCCTGCCCTGTCAAACCTCTCTCCTTAACACACACACAGTCAGTCACACACACACACGCACATGCCTTCTCGAATCTCAAACGTTAATTGAACTTATGATGTCTTAAACACACTTGAATATCACTGCTGGCTGCTACTACCAACATTCAATTCCCGAGACTTCCCGTGTTTCCACTAAAACCCTATTTTCTCGGCTTGATTAAAATTTTCCTGTACTTTCTAGGCCTCCACACTCTCTCTTCTTCTAGGGTTTTGTACCAACAACGGAATCACCTCGATCTTTACGAATTCCGAACCTCTCGCTTTATGGAGTTCGTGTGATTAGGGCTCTCGGGTTTCCGTTGAGATCGAAGGAAATATGAGAGATCTTGTTTGGCTGCGGCAGGATCCGACTGGGAAATCGTCAATGTGATTTTAATCGAGGCTTGTTACGGAGAAAGACGCCGTATCTCTGCTGCAAACATGCCTTTCGCTAAGCTCGATGACTCTCCTATGTTTCGTAAACAGGTGTGTGTGCGCGTGTGTGACTTTGCAAATTTAGCTATAGATAGTAGGCGTGCTTGGTTCATCGCTTCATGCGAGAAAAAGGCTGCGCATTTACGTATCTGTTTACTGTTTAATGTTGTTGGAAACTTTTCAAGTTGAGAGTGTACTTTGAAAGTTTATGGCTTACGCAATTTGCGACTAATTTGTTGATACTCGGAGCAAATTGGTGGGGGAGACCAGGGCAGGTGGCGAATGGGTGGACCTTTGAGAGAGCGTTTGCAAATTGAAGGACGTGATCTTTTTCTAAACTGATGGCTTGTAGAATCTAGGGCTATTGAGTAAGAAGTTAATCCACAATCACCCTAGTGATGGGACTAATAAGAATAAAGAATGTGGGGAGGCTGTTGTTAGATAGTAGCACTAAATGGGTACTACTTTTGGCCAGTTAACCGTACCAAAAGGATGTGTATTGCTTTCTTTTGATATTTAATGGCACAGGAGAGAGAGGGAGGGAGTGTGAGACAGAGGACTAAGAGTGGTGGATCATGTGTCTTATTCCAGTGATTCAATCGACCCCTCGAAAACAGTTGGATGACCCTCTAAGTTGGCTATTGGAGAGAGAAAGACAGAGAACTAGGTCTGGTGGATCATGTGTCTTATACCAGTGACTTCGATCAAGTCCTGGGAAACAGTTGGATAACTCCCAAGTTTAACTCAGACAAGCTCCCTTAAGTTGGTTAATGTCCACTATTTTTATTCTGGAAAAGAACTTTGTTAGTGCTTTGATTTCACAAGGTCTTGGGTTCAAGTTTTCCTGGTTGCATTTTGCTGCCCCCTACGTCTCTTGGCCAGGTGTGCACATGTGGTTTATTTGCATACATACAACCATCGATCAAGCGTGAGGGTAGTCTTAAGCATGATATGCATAATTCATTGTTGGGCACATCTCAAACGTTAGCCTTCGAAGCAACTGGGAACTTAGTATTTGTCCTCATTAGTTCTTCGAACATTATCATTATCAATCAGGAGCCATCAAGCATCTAACATGCACAGATACTTGCATGCTTTATGTGCCCCTGGATTTTTTTTCCATAGGCAGCTGGTTGCTTCTCGTTAAGAGGAGTCCACCTTGCAATAAGGATAGTTTTGTTTTACGCTTACCCTGTTGCTCAATCACGTGCCTGTCTATCAGCACCAGACATCGATTTAACTGAATGTGACCCTCTCATTATTGTTGGGTTGAAATCTTGTTTACGGTGGCAATAAATTTTAAAAATGTGCATCCAGTCACATTCTGCACATGTTTTTTGATGCTTAATGTGTTAGACACTTTTTTATGTTGCAAGTACAAGCAACCTGCAAAAGAAGAAACAGTAGTGGGGTTTGCTCATTATATGCATTTGTTTCTGCTGAGGTAGATTGCAGTATTGACGTCTTCTTCTGTGAATAGATGCAGTGCTTGGAGGAAAGTGCCGAGTCTTTGAGGGATCGAAGTTTAAAGTTTTACAAGGGATGTCGAAAATACACGTGAGTGTAGATTCTTTGAAAATTCTTGCCTTCTATATAATTTAATTCTGTTTTCTAGTTCAACTTTTTTTTTAACTTCACATCTAATCTGTAATCCTTAGAATCCATCTGTACTGATAATTTCACATGCACACACGCAAAGCCCTTTTCTCACTTGCTACCCCAACAAAGAATTAGAAAAAACCTCTACATTATAGAATATGGACTCATCATATACATGCATATGCATTTGCACATCTTTGTCAATGTATGCTGATGATTTCATATTCATTTGATCGGGCACCACTACTTCATCTGATAGGATTCATTACTCTAGGCAAATGAGTTGTCCTTGTTTAGACACTACGTTTTCTAGCATCAAGTTCCTAGGTTGGTCCAAAGATTTCGATTGCATGTCTAAGTTTCAACGAATTGTTTCACTTATACCTGGTCATAGTTTCTATCTATCTTTGGCCTCTCAGAGCACAACTCTATCATGCAGTAGAGCAAAATTGTGTATTAAATTAAGTTTGGGAATTTGAATTTTACTTGCCAATGCATCTATGGTTTTCCTAAAAGTTCATTATTCAGGAACTCGCGTAGAGGTTTTTAGTACTTCATTACTGGAGTTTAGTACTTCATTATTGCAAGTGGAGGATATCAGTCACTGGAGTTTAGGTATCTTTGTTTCAAGTGAAAGCAGATGTTCTGAGCTCGGGTGGGTGTCTGATGAGTAGGCCTGCATTAGTGTTCATAATCATTGCTCATACTTGGTGTTTCTGACTAACGTAATCCGTGTCTTCTTTCTTATAGAATTTTTTTTGTGAAGGGTTTCAATATCTGATCATTTGTTCTTTAACTTGCAGGGAAGGGCTCGGAGAAGGATATGATGGGGACATCGCTTTTGCTAGTGCCCTAGAAAGTTTTGGTGGAGGTCATAATGATCCAATTAGTGTTGCTTTTGGAGGTATATCTAATTTTTGAATTCTACCATGCAAGTTACTTTATCAAAGTGTATACCAAAAGTATGAACTAAGTCATCCTCTAAATTCTGGATCATAATTGTTGATGTTAAAAGGTAAATTCATAAAGTGCATTACATTTATCTACCAAAGTAAGCGAAGGTGTATGTGTGCAAACTCCAGTTTTATCTGGATTGTTTTGGTGGGGAACTTCTTTCATGGTTTAGGCATGATGTGTATCCATATTCCGCCATATCTATACTTTATATTGATTTTAAACTTCTATAGACTTCAGAATAAGGTTGCAATATGGTTGTTGCTTTCATATCCTTTTTCATGCCATTGACTTACAAATGAAGCCCTCTTCTTTAATCTTATGCGCATGACACTGAATCAGCACCTCGATCGATGCGTGGTGTCACTGATAAAGAATGCCATTTGCTTTCAGGTCCAGTCATGACAAAGTTCACTATTGCACTGAGGGAAATTGGGACATACAAGGAGGTTCTTCGATCTCAGGTATCCTCATAGTTGGGTTTCTCGAAGAATAATCATTTTTTCACTTGATATGCTGAATTTGGTGGTCATTCACTGCCTTCACAACCAACTATTATTTTTGGTGGCTGAATTTTAATGAATTTCGTAAAGTATAACAATCTTGTTCAAATATGGGCCTCTTCTGTTCTCGTGTACTTGTCAAAATAAAGTAAAGCAAGTCAGCAGGGGTCGTTCCTTTTTGTCTTCTCCTCCAACACTACACGATCAACAATTCCATAAGCCTGGGCTTCTGTTGCTGACATAAAAACATCTTTTTCCATGTCTGCAGATACAACTTATAAGGGTTTGCCCCTTCTTTGTACATAAATCTTTGTGATGGTTTCATGTAGTTTTAGCAATTCTTCTCCTTCCGGGATAAATTTTGTAGTTTGTGCAGGTTGATGCCCTGCTACTCTTTTTCACTCTCAATAAATCAGGTCTTTGTTGATAAAATACCTTCCGGGTGTGCACTCACCTGTTTTGTTATTATAAGCTAACCAAACTTGACGATCTCATTTTCTCTACAATCTAGAAAGCAATATCGCATTCTTGACTTAGTAAAGCAAGGGATGTTCAGCCTTTTTTCAACCTATGTATAAGTTTCCCTACCTTCCTGGCTATCTATGGAACATTCTAGGTACACTACAAAATTCTATATACAATTCTGGTCTCTTTTGACGTGCTGAAACTCCATGCAGTCCAATCTCGCACAGTCATTACACCCATGGCAGGATCTTGTGTTGCTGATCTTCCATTTTTTTCTGCCTTCTTTTTGGTCTCTTCTGCTCTGTGGACCCCCCCCCCCCCCCGCTGGAGCCACGAGATATCTAAGGAAATGAATTACTTCACTTGACTGGTTGCTTCCTTGTCTGATTCTCTCTGTTTTACAGGTTGAGCACATGCTAAATGACCGATTGCTACAGTTTGTCAACATAGATTTGCATGATGTCAAGGTGCCCTATATTTTCGGCATCTCCTGCATTACCACGTCAGCATATACACATGAATTTGCTGATATGCAGTTTTTCCTGTTTCTCCTCTAAGAGATCCTGTCTTAGTGCAGGAAGCGCGGAAGCGTTTTGACAAGGCTAGCCTTCTTTATGACCAGGTTGATTATGTATCTCAGATATTTAGTTTTCTGTTGCCATTAATTTAAGTTGTTGCATTAAAGGACAACCTCATCATTCTACTATTTAGTGGTGTTTCTGTGCAATTAGTGTTTGTAAAGCTAGATCTGCTAGCAAATTATATCCACCACAGTATTCACCTTTTACGTCCTTGTACTGAATTGACTTTTTAAAGACATGTAAAAAATAAAATGGCATCACGTTAGACTTCTGACAAAGCCTAGAAAAAATGTAAGCGGAGGAGCATTGCACAATCTCCTTTGAGCTAGCAAATTTTTCCTGCAATTTAAATTCACATTGACGTGGGCGAAAGACAACGTGTTACGCTCGGAAACACGGTCATGGGATAATTAGATGTGCATCCATTGGCACATGCAAATTGGATCTGAGTTTGGTCACTAAATGTACGTTAAATTGTAATATACTTTTATACTGCAGGCTCGCGAGAAGTTTCTGTCGCTGAGGAAAGGAACTAAGAGTGATGTAGCTAGTCTTGTTGAGGAGGTAGAATAAATATTCTCTTTTTTTGACCTTATGTAAAAAGTGGCTCTATCACAGGCTTCTTCTGTTTGTTAGTTTCTCATATGTTTTATAACATGTTAGGAGCTTCATAATGCAAGGTCTACTTTTGAGCAAGCTCGCTTCAATCTGGTCAGTAAAGTTCCACGCTCTCACTGACACAGCATTTCCAGTCGATCCATAGAACCTTTCATATACTCGGCTAGTAATTAGTAAATCTACTTTTTTATGATGACATGCTCACATTACAGGTAACTGCTCTTTCTAATGTTGAGGCAAAGAAAAGGTTTGAATTCTTGGAAGCAGTTAGTGGTACGATGGATGCTCATCTTCGTTACTTCAAGCAGGTAGATGACATGACAATACCTAATCACTTTGGTGCTCGTTCATCTTAAGCTTTTAATTCTTTTTTGTGTGTAGGGTTATGAGCTGTTGCAGCAGATGGAGCCATATATCAATCAGGTTTGTAACAATGTAGCGTTTAGTTAAGATGCAAGCTCGATTCCACTTCAATGCAGTATGCAAACAGTGGATTGGATTCTCTTGTTACCATGTAGTGGCCCCAACTAGTTTTGAAGAAGGCTAAGTAGAGTTGAGTTGAGTAGCAGTGGTCATGTCTATGCGCGTGGAAGATAAAGTTGGATCCCGTTGGTCAGCAATGTGCATTTAAGTTGTTGCTCTTGCATGTATGCTTGAGTACTTTAAAAACATGGTTGGCCCTAGATTGAACAGAATGTGGAAATGCGTATCAAAAACTAGTTTTGAGAGGCTTTAGTAAGTGGGGTTCTTGTAGTGTTATTTATGGGCTTGCATTGATATGCTATTAGACCGGAACCATTTTCGTGTTTATTCTGTATATTAGGCTGTAGGTAATTTTGTCCGTTTTCTTTTTTGACCCGGAGAAAAGTTTACATGCTATTAGGTTCAGAGAGCTAATTTGAGGATGAACTTGAGTTGATGAGCTGAAGATATTTGATAGTATCCTTAGTTGGGATTGATTACCTATTCTGTCTTCCGTTTTGCAGGTCTTGACTTATGCACAACAGTCGAGAGAAAGATCAAATTACGAGCAAGCTGCTCTTCACGAAAGGATGCAGGAATACAAAAGGCAGATAGACCGAGAGAGCAGGTGGTCTTCAAATGGTTCTAATGGATCCCCTAATGGAGATGGTATACAAGCCATTGGTAGAAGTTCACATAAAATGATAGAGGCAGTCATGCAATCTGCTGCAAAGGGAAAGGTTAGGAGATCATACTTTACTTTCATTGTCCTTCCAAATGTCTCTTCTACTTGACCTAGAATATCTAAGTTCACATAAAATGAAAGAGGCAGTCATGCAATCTGCTGCAAAGGGAAAGGTTAGGAGATCATACCTTACTTTCATTGTCCTTCCAAATGTCTCTTCTACATGACCTAGAATATCTAAAAAAAACTAAACAAACATTTCAGGTTCAAACGATTCGCCAAGGTTATCTTTCCAAACGTTCCTCAAACTTGAGAGGTGACTGGAAGAGAAGGTTTTTTGTCCTTGATAGCCGAGGAATGTTGTACTATTACCGCAAACAAAACAACAAACCATCTGTAAGTAGTTTGTTGGGACATAAGTTAGGATGTATAGGGGTTGCATTTTCATACTATTCCTGTTGTCTGGCCCATTCTTTAATTATATCATTAAGATTACTTCCTTTAGGGGTCTGGCAGTCAACTTTCTGGTCAGAGGAATAGTTCTGAACTAGGTTCTGGGCTTCTGAGTCGGTGGCTTTCTTCTCATTATCATGGTGGTGTGCACGATGAGAAATCTGTTGCTCATCACACTGTGAACCTGTTGACTTCAACAATAAAGGTTGATGCGGACCAGTCAGATCTGAGGTTTTGCTTCAGGATTATTTCCCCAACAAAGAACTATACTTTGCAGGTAGACCTCCTGGATTTGAGTTTCGATTCGCAGATATCCTACGAAACTATTGTGGTGGCTAAATGCCAGCGCGACTTCTCACAAAAGGATAAAAAGAAGCTAAATCGTTATGCCCGTTGGATAACTTGTTAGGGTGGGAACTTTACATAATGCTTTACTTCTGCTTGTCAGCGCAGGCAGAGAGTTCCCTGGATCAAATGGATTGGATCGAAAAGATAACAGGGGTTATTGCTTCATTACTGAGTTCTCAGACTCCTGAGAGGGTAACCTAAGAGTCAATTACGACAATTTATAATTTGTTCCTTAAAGCATTTTTTACTATTGGAATCCATTTTTTGTTTCAGTGCTTGTCAGCTAGTCCGATGGGTATTCATCATCGATCTGCCAGTGAGAGTAGTTCATTTGAAAGTTCTGATTTTGACCACGCCGCAATTGAGGAATACACAATGGATAGGCTTGCCTCTGCACATCACGAGCGACCAGCTAGAATTTCACAACATCAGCGGCCTGGTCTAAAAATTGAGAAGCCGATTGAGATGCTGCGAAGAGTATGTGGAAATGAGAAATGTGCTGATTGTGGTGCCTCCGACCCAGATTGGGCCTCCTTGAATCTAGGAGTTCTTGTATGCATTGAATGTTCTGGTGTTCACCGTAACCTTGGTGTGCATATATCAAAGGTACACTATTCTTTTCGCTATGTAATATAAAAGCTTTTGGTTCTAAAATATTCTTTCCAATATTTTTCAGTACAGAGAAAAATTGTTGTTACACAGTTGCTGCAGTAACTAATTGTAGAATAATTATGTTCAGCTTAAGCATTTCTTTCACAAAAGCAGGTTCTTTGAAGGTGGAGTTGAAGTACAGGAAAGTTTCTTCAAGAGTTTTTGCACTATAGCATTATGGATAGTCTGTATATAGGTTGTTTGATGTCTTCCAAATAAACAATTTGAATAGGGATTCTATTTGACTTCTTCACTTTCATATGTTTAACGGGAAGCAAATACCTCCAGAGGGTTTTTGTCTTCTCCAAATAGTGCTTTTGATCGAGGCACTGTTGGTTGTTATATTTGGACAGCAAGAGAAGTTCTAGGACTGGTCTTTGTAGAAACTTGTTTGCGAAAGCTAGTGGATGATTGATTTAGGTACCGCTTCCTCTTGCTTTATCATAGAAAAGTAGTTTTATGTTGCTCTTGGCTTGACTGTTGCAGGTAAGGTCACTGACACTTGATGTTAAAGTGTGGGAGCCTTCTGTTATAACTTTGTTTCAGTCTTTGGGCAATGCCTTTGCTAACTCGGTCTGGGAGGAATTACTGCAATCTAGAAGTGCCTTTCAGGTTGATCTTGTCCCTACAGGGTAAATAGTTACCTCTTTCATTAAACAGCTTTCCTGTCTTCTTACTTGGATTTACTTGCAAGTAGTTTGTCTCAGAATAGTTTATGCCTGTGTGTTATGTTTTTAAGTTTCTTTAACTGCATGGTACTCATATTACCTTGTGGTTCTTTTCCTGAAGCTTTTACAAGTCTGATAAACCGCAGCTGCTTTATTTCAGCAAGCCTAGCCATGCCGATCCAATTGCTGTAAAGGAGAAATTTATTCATGCAAAGGTGAATTTTTGATCCTTTTCTGCTTCCTGATCTTCTCAATATATTATTCTGTCTTACGACAATTGCATATGCTGCTTCAAGGATCAACCACGAGCTATGCAATGCTATATTGCTCGTTTAGGGACTTCTTTTTCAGTATTAGTCAGACTATGAAGCACGGGTACTTCAAAAGGGGTGAAGCACCGGGGTTGGGTGCGTGTCGCGTCCTGAATTGTTCTTTTATTTTACTTGTTTCCTAAATATTGGGTGCTGTTAGGATACGGGTCGGGTGTGTATTGGATACTTGTGGGCTGAAAACATAATTTCTGAAAGAAATTTCGGGGGTCAAAACATAGAAAAGAAGTTTTTTGGGTCAAAACATAAGTAAAAAAGTAACACCTACCTAATGAACGGACAGATCTCATCTCTCATCTGAAGACGGGGGAGAGCAGCAGCAGTGACCAGCCACGACCACCGGCCACTCCAGTGACTAGGTAGCACAGGCACGGACACCGCGTCGGACAAAACACTGACACCGACCGGGACTCCGGAAACCGCAATTTCCAAAAAATCAGATTTTGGACACTGCAGGCACTGCTAATTTTTAATGTATTTTTATCATGTGTATATATGTATATATATTTAATAAATATTAAGTACATTCCACAATCTAAATAGCAAACAATAATGAATGACCATCAAAACCAGGAATCCAAATACAAGTCATACTTAAAAGTTAAATCCAACATAGTATATAGTACATAACATAAGAAAATTCTCAAGTCATACATGTACAGAACAAAAGATTAAATCAATATCAAATATTCAACAATAAATGTGCCAAGCAGTCTGAAACATAGCCGTTCAGTTCCACGGGTATGCACCATAGAGAAAAAAAAGGAAAGAAATGAGAGGGTTTCAAGCTAAGTATAAAAGAAAAAGGAAAGAGAAGACGATACAAAGAGAAGAAGGGCACCCGTTGCTCAGTGACGGCGGTGAGATCTCCTGGCAACAGTGGCGAAACCTCCGGCGACGACAGCAGCAGCCTCCCTTTATGGGTTCGTTATCTTCGGAGACAGCAGCCGCGAGATCCATCGGTGACAGCAGCGAGGTCATCTGGCAACAGTGGCGAGAGATCCGGCGACAGCAACAGGAGCTGTTGATGGCTTCGTTGTGGTCAGCAGACAGCGGCTGTGAGGAGAGAGACAGTAATGGCTCCAACAAATTAGGGCATATTTAGTAGTTTTTTGTGAAAGAGCCCCATACATTCTATTTTTTACAGATTGGCCCCGGAATTAGTTCAAAAAATCACATATTGGCCCCAAACCGTCTGACACTTCTCCATGCAGTGTCCGACACGGTGTCGGAAATTAGAAAATAAAAATAAAAAATTCAGACACCGATGAGAAGTGTCCGATATGTGTCCAGAGAATGTCGTGGTGTCGGTAGGTTTGGGACACCATACCTCCACCTAGGACAGGTTTCAGTGCTTCCTGGTCCCACGAGCGATTATCTCTGGAAGATCTGTGAAGGTGGGGGAGGGAAGGGAGGGAGGGAGAGGGGGGGGAGGGAGAGAGCGGGAGGGAGGGAGGGAGAGAGAGAGAGACACCAACAACCATCGGAGACGACCTCCGGCAGCATTTCTCGAAACGTATGTCTTCTTCCTCTCTTTGCTCTGTGCTGTACTTTTGTCTTCCTGCTAGGCAGTGTGTTTTATGTGTAATAGATCTTTTAAATTCTCACTGATTAGATTTGTTTGTTTTTCTCAAACATAGAAAGAGAAGCTCACCAGTTTGTTTGACACTACCATAGAGAGGCTTTGGTCTCAAAAAGGAAAAGTGTTTTTTTAAAGAATTTCTTTTTGCATTCAAGTGTAGTAAGTAGGTGGAATACTTTTGCATTTACCCATAATTATGTGAGAAATGATTGTGGCCTAGTAACATTTGCCATAATCTGTAGCAGAAGCGATTTTAGCTCAAGCAATACTGGCTGGGGCCTAAAATTAACTCAGAAAAATATGGTACATTGGTTGTCTCGTTGTCTAAGACAATCTAATTGGTTTCCTGGCTTTGTCTTAATTGTTTTGTGAGTTTTCGCCATGCTTGCAATGGTCTCTAGTTTATTTAGAAATTTAATGCTATGTATAGTTATATATATATATAATTTGCCGTATCCCCGCCGCACCCGTATTCTATTTTTTTTGAAAATGCCGTATCCGTGTATCCGTACCCATATCGTATCTGCATTTGCACCCGTGTCCGTGCTTCATAGAGTGTAGATATCAAAGCATGTCTTACAAAATATGAAGGTGCAGTGCAAATTTGCGGGTCTATATCCTGTTAAAAAAGGTCGATTTTGGTGAAAGAACTACCTTTGGCATTCAGGATTATCTTTTTGCTCCTTGTGCCGTCAATTTGATGCTCTTGTAATGTTTGGCAGAAGGTGGTGGCCCTTATGTTAAATATAGAGAAGCTGTACTTGTTTTTGCTCTTTCAAAGTTAATGGAAAGTGTGAGCATTCATTTCTTCGTAGTTCCTTACACTATTCCCCTTCTAAGCCAGTGGGTTGGACAATCCTTTTTGGAATGGCGTTAATTTTTTTTGGAACTTTTATTAGTTTATTGTATAAGGAAAGGTTCAATAGAAAGTCAAGCACCTTTTTCCCTTCTAAGCAGTGGGTTGGACCTATTTGTTTTTGTAATTATATAAGAATAGTTTAGGGATAACGAATATGTTGTGTGATGTCGTAGATAAGTAGTCCAGGGCTTATCTATAACAATGTAGTTTTGATCAAATCATTTAATGGAATTTTTAGAACATCATTAAATCATATATGGTATTTATATTATTCTAAACTACATAGTTTCGGAGCCACACCTTAAAACTACTTTAAGGCATAGCAACATATTTGTTTTTCCCATAGGTTTAAATTTATTAGAAAATAAAGCAGAAATGAATATAAATGAGCTCCATGATTATTATATGTAATGTACTACTTTTGGTACTCTCTTTATTAGAGGAACTGTTGCTTATCTTGTGAAGAAGTCTTAAGTGTGTTATAGTGCATGATTTTACCTTCTGATTGCAGTATGCAGAAAAGATTTTTGTGCGGAAACCAAAAGATTATAGATTGATGGGGCAACAGATCTGGGAAGCTGTTCGTGCTAACGACAAGAAAGCTGTATACAGTCTTATTGTTAACTCTGAAGCAGATGTGAATTCTGTCTATGAGAAAGTGTCTTGTTCATCTTCTTTGACCCTTGCGAAGGTAATGCTGTTGCAAGAGCAGAAAATCCTCGATCACAAATCATCAGGAGATTCATCAGGAAAGTTGAACGTAGGAAGTGCTAACGATGGTCATATGATGGAGGATCTTGAGGGGTGCTCCTTGCTTCACCTGGCTTGTGAAACTGCAGATATTGGCATGCTGGAGCTCCTCCTACAGTATGGTGCTAATGTAAATGCTCCAGATTCAAGAGGTCAGATGCCACTCCATCATTGTATCCTCAAAGGCAAAGCTACACTTGCGAAGCTTCTTCTTACAAGGTAACCCGGAGAGTCTCTTGGTACATGGCTATGATTGCGTTGTTTGTCAAGTCATTTTTATATTATCAATACAAGGCAATGGTTTATAACATAAAACAACATTCAAAAAAATAATTTTAGGTCCACTTATCTCCTTTTTCGCCATCAGACTCATAACAGTTTTACCCCAAGGATGCAAAACCCATTGGCTTCCTTTTGGATTGTTTAGGCAGTACATTGGGATTATTTAACTACAGATTGTTATTGGCTTTAGTTAAGCTAGTAAATAGGAACGAACATAGATAATAAGTGCACCTCCTTAATTAGTTATTGGATTTAGTTCAGCCACTCAATGGTTTGTCTTTTTTATTTCAGGGGTGCTGATCCACATGCTGGGAATGGAGCCGGTAAAACCCCCTTCGACCTTGCCGTTCAGTCAAACTTTAATGACAGTGAGGTCCTTGCTTTCTTATCAGACTTATGCCGATAGTTTGTGAAGAGTAAAAGGCCAACTGTGTTGAAGCTGGATAGCCTCGCTTGAAAAGAAACTAGGGTGTCTGTTTTGCGTGTAATTATGTCCCACACACGCGAGGCCAATTGATTCGATTCTCCAAAAAAAGCAAGCAGTATGAAGGGTCTGGAGGACACAGTTAGCTGCACCAGTGTAGTGTGGTACAGACTGTTAATTAACGTGGCCTGATGTTGTTGATATGAGAACTGCGTGGAAGCTTGGCCAGCCGCCCCGTGCTTCCACATGGTGTCCATCTTGTTTCCTTTTGTTGATTATTTAGTTTCATTTTTCCAGAGAGAGTTGAGAGTGTTGCGTGCTTGTACATCGTTTATCTGCTTACAAGTTTTGGTAGAATTGGAAGTTCAGCTTCGAATGCAGTCATTGTATATTTGTGCTGGACTTGGCTGAAAGGTTTTTGCCTCTTTATTTTCTGTGTATTCTCAATGCATGCATGAATTTGTTGAATTAACCTACTGTTTAGTTGCCCCGCAACTGAGTAAATTGGACCACTTCAGGCTTGCCTAATCTTCCGGTGCACCATGCCTTGCTAGTAAAATCTCGATTTGCCTTTCCAAATAACAGCGATGAAGCTGAAGGCATTAATAGAGCCAAAACCAGGAAGTCATGGGTCTTATTCTTACAGCTTTTGTCCAGAAAACCCCCAAGGGGCAAGTGCTTCATTCTTAATACACGATAGGTGCCACTCTGTGCATCTACGAGGTTTTCAGACCTCGACATTTCGGAGCAAAAATCTAGGTTCTGCGCCAACGCTTCATTTTCTACGTTAGACGATTGATCGAGTTAATGCTTAGTGAGCGGGACGGAGATTACTCTCGAACGTAATTAATTCAACAGTTGGTCCAACTCTGATCAAAAATTTTCTTACTTTTCAGTGCGAAAATGTCATGCAAAGTAGGTAATTAAGTAGGAAAAGAAAAAGGCGTATTATTCGATCAAGAAAAGGAGCAACTTTCCCTCGCACAAATCGGGAGTGGTTCAAGATCGACGGCTCACACTTCATCGGCACAGCGGGGGGAGGACATCTTCATCCTACTGGTCGCTAAACACACACGCAGTTCGAGGTTTCGCTTTCGGCCTCAGGACAGCGACACCAGCTGAGTATGCTCCTGCCCCTCCCCGTCAGTGTGGACCCCCCTTTGTCTGTACCAAAGGCGCGGGAACTGGAACCCCCCGGTCTTTGTTTGTCATGTTGTCATTCGTAGTAAGTAGTACTACAAATGTAAATTAAACCTTTTTTTGTTGCTTTTTCTACTGAGAGAAACAGAGCAGAGAGAGAGAGAGAGAGAGGTATCTCATACCTATCTGAGCAAGACTGGAATGCAGTTTCTGATTCTCTTCCTCTTCCACTTCTCCAGTCTACTGATAGTTACCACTGTTAACAATTTTGTTTCCTTGAGTTCTCTTCAAGGGCATCATTAGTCTTACTGGGCTTTCTTTTGGGGTCTGCTAGTTTCTCTTTTCATATGCACCCACCACTGTTTTTTTAAGTTTCAATCTAGGCAAGGGAAATTAGTACATGGACAGAGAAAATGATTCTGGGTACTGACGGTCTGGATTTCTTGAGCTACCTGCTTGTACCAAATCCGTAATTTCCTAATATTGTGGCCAATCAATCTTCTCTTCTGCTCTGAGGAGTGTTCTGTGGCAATTAGTGGTGTGCCTACTGATTTGATTCGGGGTGAAATGATTCCCATGTGTCTTCCTGGTGAAGATTTTGTTGATTTTGCTTTTTATTCTTGAACTTAAAGCTAGCTCCTTGGGCAATATTTTGAAAAAAAGTTCGATCTAGTTGGAGACGTGGATAACAGGATGAGTAGGCTTTTTTGATTCCCTTGACATGTGATGTTCTCTGAGCAATTTCTCAGGAATATTTCGGGGCATCAAGTCCCCTTTGATTCTTAAGCTGGCTAGAAGTCCAGAACCTTACAACTCATCAGGTGGTTCTTTCTTAATTTATTCAAGCTCTTGTGAAGTGCTTCACTGGTTCATTCCTTGGTGTTCAGTTTCTGGGTTCTCGGGCTAAAACATATTAGCTGGGTTTTGAAGTTAACTGCGTTCTCCTTTATGGTCCTGATGAGAGCTTAAAGCCCTGCACATTTGTTGGTTGTGTGTTAGTCTTTGATGCGACTTAATATCTCAATTCTCAAGTTTCTAGCCCTGAGAAAGAATATATGGGTTCTCGGTTGGCATTGTGGCAAAAGAGGAGACTCTGCCAGCTGGTTTTTGAAGTTTGAATCATTTTCCTCAACCCCTAGTGTATCTGTGCAGTTATGTGGGTTTTGCTTCTTCTTTGAGCTTCTGGTCTCATCACTTGGTATTAAGGTTTGGGCTTTCTATGGAGAAGATAGAGGACATTCTCTTCCTTTCTAACACTAGCAGTAGAAGCTTGAAATTTGTTTTATTGCTCATTGTCTGCCTACAAGTGCAATGCCAAGAACGAGTAATCAAGCATATCTCCACCCAGCCTCCATCGCCAGCTATGGCACCAGAAATCAGGAATAGGTTTGGAAGGATACTCCTGAGCATTTTGTGTGGAGTCATAACAGGATTGTTTTGTGCTCTTATTGTTGCTTGTCTAGTCCGATGCTTCATTGGATACATGAACAAGACCCCGATTCTTAAGGGCCCCGTAGTATTTTCCCCAAAAATTGATCCTAAGACACTACAAATAGCTCTGGGAAATGAAAACCAGTTGCTAGGATCTAGCCCGAACGGGAAGTACTACAAAACTGTTCTCGATAACGGCCTCACAATTGCGGTCAAGAGGTTTGAGCCAATTGAGGATGATACTCCTGAGGCTCAGAGGAAGTCGGTTAAGAGACGCATACAACAGGAGCTTGAAATGCTTGCTAGCTTAAGGGATCGAAATTTGATGAGCTTGCGTGCTTATGTTCGTGAGTCTGATAGGTTTTCTCTGGTTTATGATTATGTGGCGAATGGTAGTCTTGAAGATGCAATGAACAGGGTGAGGGAAATGCAGTTGCAACTTAGCTGGGATGTTCGCCTCCGGATTGCAGTTGGGATCATTAAGGGGCTCCAGTATCTTCACTTTAAGTGTATGCCTAGAGTTTTTCATTACAACTTGAAGCCTTCTAATGTGATGCTGGATGCTGAGTTTGAACCAAGACTGGCAGATTGTGGGTTAGCAGTGCTCATACCAAATTTGAATACAGCAGTGTCCGGCTATAGTGCCCCCGAATGTTTCCAGAACTGCAGGTATTGTAGTAATCATGTACAAGTTTAGATTCTTCATTTTATTATAGAACCTGCAAGTAGGATACATGTACAGATCAGTCGTAGTTTTGATGCTTATTCCGAACAGCATTTGCATAAGAATCGTACTTTGTTATCTATGTCTGAGATAAGGAGCAGATATCTCTTAATGTAGTAGTTGATTAGGCTTTTTATGTCTTCATGTCGGTCTTGGCAATTTGATTGTTATCTTTAATTGTTCCGCCTTTATGGTATGAAGTTATATATGCACTTGTGAGTGTACAAGGATTCCAATGGTGCTATTTGATTTTAGTTGCGTCCATAGTGCTATGAAAGAATAAGTAACACAGTAAGGTGGTCCTCCTAAACCAACTGTTTTTTTTCCTATTATATGCTGGAGTTTCACCTCTTGAAAATTATTGGTCCTAGGACACGAAATTCCAAATTGTCAGAATTTCCTTCAAAAGCGGAAAATGAAATCAACCAAACCGATAAGCGGTCCTAGCATTAATTTCTGGTCACTAGTGTTTTTTATTGGGGAGACTTCTGGAATTTATTGTAGGCATTAGCGTCTACTAGCTCATACACTTTTACTTTGTGCTTGTCTAAAATTTTCTGAATTACTATAATAATGAACTGTCTTCCTGTCTCTTCAATTCTGTAGGTATACCGATAAGTGTGACATCTTCAGCTTTGGGGTCATATTGGGTGTTCTATTAACTGGTAGAGACCCAACTGATCCTTTCTTTACGGAAGTAGCCACTGGGGGGAGTCTGGGACGGTGGCTTCAACATTTACAGGAAGCAGGGGAGGCTCGGGAAGCACTAGATAAGAGTATTCTTGGTGAAGAAGTGGAGGAAGATGAGATGCTAATGGCAGTGAGAATTGCTGTTGTATGCCAATCTGATTTGCCCTCAGACCGCCCTTCCAGTGACGAACTTGTCCCTATGCTCACCCAGCTGCACAGTTTCTGATTGAATGTAAGAAACTATCAACGTGTCAGTTTCTGTACACTTATGGAATTAATATTTTGGGAGCAAAGTTGTTGACAGAGCTTTTGGTTGTTCCGGCGGCTTCAGATGTGCATCCATCCAAAAGGCTGCTTGGGTTTGCCGTGGAAGCAACCAAATTGCTTTGACATTTCATCACCTCATTTTTTTGGGGGGCTTATACCAAGTTTAATTTATTTTGGTAATCAATCCATGTCAATTTGGATTTTGTGGTAGTGCTTTCTAGTTTCGTTGTTCACCACTTCTTCAAATCATTGTGGCGCTTCTACACGAATAATCTGGTTTTGGAAGCTGATAGTATTCAACGAGATTCCCAGTTAAGCCGAGCATGTTGCCTTCAGATACATGTGGGAGAGTTGGGACATTAGCATTGATGCGCTCTCGCCTTCTAATGATCCTTGGTATGGTTGCTGCCTCTATCTTCAAATCGTGGGTCTGTTACCTTGAGATCAAGTAGGTTTTACCTTTCTTGGCAGGGCGGTTGGGGTAAGGCATGAAGCACAGAATTAACCTTTGAGCTTTATGGGCATTTTGCGTTTTCTCTACCGCTAAATATTAATATTCTGAAAAACATAATGATCGTCTGTCTGTGCAGAATGTAGATTTCACTCTCTGTGTTGTCAGGCATATTGATATAAGCGTCGCGTTGAGTCCATTAGACCCACAATATTCTGATACTTCCCCCAATCTGTAGCCATTGGCCCGAGGTAGGTATATAGATGAAACCCTTGGATGATGGTCAAGATAATATTGCGAGGCCTTGATTGTGGTTTTTGATGTCCAGTTCAGTTCTCATCAGCTTTTTAGCTAAGAGTTTTCTTTGGTAGAAAAGTCACACACTCCCATCTTCTACTGAGATTCATTGCTCTCTTTCAGAAAGCCATTAATGTCAAGTTCTGTATGTGCTCATGCGCAACACTCATGCAATGCATATGCTTTGGGAGCAGGAAAAGTCTGGGAGAAACCATGTGGGTGGTGGGGATATGTTGAGGATGGTACTGAGGCAGAGAGGTCATCCATCTGGGACCAAAACTAGCATGCTCCTCCACAACAAAGTACAAAATGCATGACCACCAAATTCAACTAATACCATCTCTCTCTCTCTCTCTCACACACACACATTCATTCTAATTGCACTACAATAGTCACGTTGACCTCTTTAATTTTGAGTGCCCACAAGGTTGTGTTTCTAAAATGGGATTTCGTTTACCAATTTGCCGTCGTTACAAATGATCGTGAATAAAAGAAACTATTCCGGGCCAGGGTCAGGCTAGGTCCGTTTTAGGGGTGGATTTTGGTCAGGGCTGACGAGACCCTGGTTCGGTTGGGCTGGTTTAATTTTAATTTGTCAGTTTTTATGGGAAAACTCTAACCCAACCAAGCAAATTTGACTTGTAGAAAGCCTGATCTGGTCAATCCTCCAACTCCACAACTCCACTCGCAACCGCTGCCAAGCTTTTCTCTCCTCCCTTCTTCCCTAAACTGAACCAACTAGTCAACAAAATTCGTCACTGCATGTATATTCTAGTGACGATCATTATAATAATACTTGAAAGCGATTATTATGAAAAATTTATGGTATGACGTCTTTTCTAGAGATCGATTGGTCGTTTCTAGTGAGGAAACTCTTGCACCAATTGGATACTTTTTGAGACATTGCTTGCAACGACTCTAATGAACAGATCCTTGTGTTCTCTTGACCATGGTAACAAATTTATGTACCGGTTCAAAATTCGAGAAATTTACGAAGAGTGTGGGTAATTAATTGGAAAATTTTGGCTGTGATTGAGATGGTGGATCTCATGCCAGAAAAAGGCCCATTCCTTGCGAGAAAAACTGAACAAGAACAAAAGACGTTTAGTACTAAACGATGCGAAAATTCCAAGCCCCACAAGAGCACTGCTTTCATTTTCCTTCCCTTTCACAAAGATAAGCAAGCCTTATCTAGTCACGAAAAGATCTTGCACCTTTTCTCCAGAAGATTTATTGAGCCAATAAATGAAACCCCTTCTTCTCTAGTGCTTCAGAAAACCAACTTCTAGGACCCCCCCAAATCTAGGGATGGCAATTTAAATTCGATCCGGCGGATATCCGCCCCGCCCTGTTAGGAGCGAGTTTTTTTTTTATTTACTTTAACCGGGTTATGGAGCGTGTATGATATTTATATTAATAACCCGCAGCAGGTACGGGACGGGTTTGATATTCTCTCTGATCCGCACCGGTATCCGACCCGTACCCGCCCCGGTTTAATATAATACTAATCCTAAATTATGTGCAATCACAACCGTCCATCCGGTAGTATATATATATATATATATATATATATATATATATATATATATATATATATATATATATATATATATATATATATATATATATATATATATGCTCCCAAATCAGAAACCCTACCTTACCTTCATTTTCTCTCTTCTTCTCTCAGACACTCTTCAGCCGCCGTCCCTCTTCTCTCCCCACACCGTCACCTCCTCCTCACCACCAAATATCGTCCTCACCATCGCCCCCCCCCCCCCCCACACGGTCACAAACAGCCTCACCACCGAACATCGTTCTCACCGTCACTACCTCCAAGGCCACAAACCACGTCCATCGATCTTCCGTCCACTGCCACCACTATCTCAACAATTAGATTAGAGATTCTGCGCCTTAGATGGTGCAAAGCAGACCGGTGGCAGTCGAGTTTGCATGTTTCTCCTCTTATTGATCTGATTTACTTCACTTTTACTGTGTGAAAAGGTTACAAAAAAGGTTGATATGTCCGATTTCTACTTCAACTTGTCAATGAATGTTGCTTTTAGGGCTTGGGAAACCGAAACGAAGAGAACTGAAAAGCGACAAGAGAAAGTGAAAGTTCGCGGACCAGAGAAAAGTCGGGACGTGTAAGGTCTTCCATCAGAAATAAGTCCTCCAATGATTACCATGCGTCCAAAATCTATAAGGGAGAGAGATGGGCATCAGGTGATGGGTGATAATGGTGAGTGTGTGCCGGCTGTGCCATGGGTAGGGGTTGCTTAGACTGGTTGTGGCTGGGAGTAAGAAAAGAGCGGGACAGATCGGGGCGGGGTCGGGTTTCCTAAATTACCTTAGGATCGGGAATGGTATTCCATGCTTTTGAACCGGCACGGGGGCGGGGCGGGGCAGAGTGGGATTTCTGAACTAGCGGGGCGGGTTCAGATTTAACAAGATCCGCATCCGACCCGTCCCATTGCCATCCCTACCCCCATCAAGTCCCAATTCAAGATGCAGGCAGCTTTGTCCTTGAGACCAGCATCCCTTCCCCTACTGGCACCCTCCAGAACCATGGCTTCACCAGCGAGATCGCTTCATACGCTACAAACTTCACGATGTCTCCCAAACAAACAAACCGCCATCGTCTCTGACACTTCAACAGCAGATTACAGCTCAATGACCTCGTAAGGAATCTGTATATGATCAGCTTCTGCTTACAGGTTTGCCTTCTTTTAGTCTTAAGTTGCCATGCCTTCGCAGTGTTTTCCCAGCGGAAGCTTGCGACACACTCGGAGGGGAAGCTTGTGATGCCGAAATGTATCCTGAAGTCAAGCTAAAACCAGAAACCAGCAACAAGGCCAAGACGGCTCAGGAGTCGGAAGACAGATTATCTCGAGTACAACAATCCCAGGACGTAAGATCCTAGTATTTTTTTTTTTTAACAATTTAGACCGATTTAATGGCATAAAACAAGCTTAGCAGGAAAACGGAATGAGCTTCAGCATGTTTTGTTGTTATAATTTACAGGGTATTTCCAGGAGAGGCTTGTGATGATCTTGGAGGAGAGTTTTGTGAGCCTGAGTATCAGAAAGGAGTTTACTAGAAGATAGTCTTGTAGCTGCTGGCCGTCCATCCAATTCTTGTGTTATCTCTCTACCTTCTGTTAATCCGATAAAAGTGTTCACTGCCTGGTAGTGTAAATACAGGAGTTCTTAGAAGGTGTATGCACACTTTAAATGGCTGAATAAAGACTCAATTATCTGAAACTCCCCCTAGTGTCCAGGCATGTGTCTGTCATAGAGTGCTCTATCCATCTCAAACAGTATAATATAAGACATTTTTGTATCGCACGGTGGCAAATTAGGACATGAATCAAAATGTTTGGAATAACTTCGGAGGTCTGCCGGTAGGCGCACACATTGTGTAATAAAAATTTGGCATAGCTCAAATACCTTCAGAGGTCTGCCGGTAGATGCTCATTCTAACAAATAGGGACGAGATTTGTGATTGCTCAATGGAAAGAATGAGGACCAAAATATTGGGTGTTCAATTGATGCTTGGTGTTACCTCTAATCAATTTTTACAGGATTGCATCTAGTTTGATAAGGACCTAAAAACGTCTACTTTCATGAAGAATTTGGTGTTTTATGTTATCGTAAAAATCCTTATGATGGTGGTTGACAAACTTGCAACTTCTTTCGGATTCTTGGTGCTGTACATAATTCCATCACAATTTGGTGTACTGTAAGTAGAATTATGTACAGCACCAAAAGTTTTACCTACAGTACATGTGAATCCTAGTGCAGTATCAGTCACGGACAATTTGATATTAGCATATCATGAAATGCTCATGCAATGATACCTTTGTATCTAAACCAGATATTTTTAGCATCTACAAGGATATCCGGATGAAGATGCCACGTCAAAATTTAGTTGCCTATAACTTCATAACTGGCTACTCTTAACCCAATCCTGACAATTCCGCACCCCCACCCAACCCAAACATTCCACGAAGAACCAGCGAAGAGGAGGTTCATTTACGTATATACAGTCCAGACGAGTTTGAATTCATCGGAGTAACATCTTAGTTATTAAGTTTGTGGAGAACACAGTTCATAAACTGAAGAATATCTATGAACATAACCAATAACTCATACAACATTTCAGGAAAGGAAGAATTACGCAAAGAGAAAAGGACATCAATGTGCTTTAACAACACTGCAAATGTTCACTTCTTCACTAATACCTTCCAAAACCAGATACTGAAGAGCTATGGAGTATTTTGCAGTCCTTACCTTCTCTGACTCCAAGCCAGCACTACCTCGGTAGATGTTATTCTTGAGCAGAAATGACCCAACACCATCACCTTCCATCAAAACATTCAATGTATCACTTTGAGATGATCAAGTGAGAATAAGAAATCTAAAACTGTTGGAGATTGCATGATGTCCTATACATCAGATTTTTTTTAAGCAAGGGAAGATGACAGACAAAAACCAAGTACAAACATACTTGTTATTGTGTAAATGGATGAGACCCATCTCTTGTATATGTACAACCACCTCGTTGAGTTACCATGGTATGTATCAGAGAGGAGAAGCTTGCAAGGCCCTGTTCCACTGCCATGTAGGACTTTCTATTTAAAGATACAGATAGAGGTACTCACTACTCATCAGTCATATACAAATGCCACTTGCTTACTTTGCATGCATAATGGCATTTTGACAAAGAGCTAAAGTGCGAACAATTGCCAAGTCTCTTCCCCGTGGATTGCTGTATCTCTCTTGGCAGCTTCTACATGGAATCAAAGTAGAAAAAGTGAAAGCACACATCAAAACAAATTAAGGGTTGCTTGTGAAATTTGAGAAGGTTCAAATGAGCCGCAAACATGCATTGAAACCACACACACAAATAGGCCTGCGGGTGCAGAGAGCAAGGAGCCACCTCATGTTGAAGAGGGGCATTTCTTCTCCGGCTTCTCAAGAATGCTTTAGTGTATAGTCTTCAAAAATAAGAAGAGCTCGCACGTGATAGCCTGAAAGGTGAAAAACTAGTATGCTGTTGACATTCAAAATTGCTGTTTGGCTATTTGCACTTGGAGAAAAGCCTATCACGGTTCACATTTATCACAATCACCTATATCAAGCGGATTACATGAGAGCTTATTAGAACGCAAATATCGATAACTTGCACTCATCCCTATTACGTTTTGATCATGATATGTGAGTGTTTCTCAGATACATGTGCAAAAAGCTTATATGCCAATCTTTTTGTTGTTAGCATTATGATCGGACTTCACCTTTGATTGATGAAGTATATCTGATTGATTGTTGCTAAAATGAGTATAGCTCCTCATTTCGCATAGGCTACACTACTATTGATGTATGTTTAATTGTTTATGTATTGATGGTCACAACTGCAGGCAGATGAATATAAAATCAAGCCACAAGGAAAATAAATAGTACCTTTCATCAAACAAATCACCAAAGTCATCGACGATAACTCTCACAGGAAATTTATCATGCAGGTGGAATGCAGCAAAATATTTACTGATCCCTTCATCATCATCAACATACCTTAAGGAAACATTAGTATTACACGAGGATTAGCCAGCAAAAACAAATTTGACAAACACAAGTGGAAATCCCAACACCTTAAAACAAAGTCAAAATGATAGTATATAACTAACTATAATGGTTATTCTTACTTCATTTGTATACGCTGGAATACATCAGAAGTTGGATCAATTCCCTGAAAGGTTTAAATTTTGTAAATTAAAACCAACACGCTTATGTAGCTATGTATATGCATATGCAACACCAAAGATACTCCCTTTTGGACTACTTGCGCATTCCTAAGTAATATTCCTTTCATATAAACGTTGACTTCACTCATCGATTATAGATTGACCAGCCAAAAGATACTTCTTTAATCTTGATTTCTTATTTGAGTCCAATTCGATGTTACCTGATATAAAATCTAAGGAATTGGCATCCACGTTTCCTTTTTATCACTTATCATCCAATTTCGAGGCTAAAGATCTTCAGGTGATGCTCTTTAGTGACACTTTCGAATCCTAAGCGACGAAATTGTAGCTGGCAAAATGTGTAGTTCGGACATCAACGGTTACCTGGGAAAGGTAAGGGGGTTTGGTTTCCAACCTGCGGCGGTTGCAGATGAAAACGACCTCGTCGTCACTGGAGTCCAATGCGGCGTTGAAAGCAAACTGGAAAAGCAAAGATGTCTTGCCACTGCACATGTTAGCAGTCAAATGTTTAGTTATTGTAGCCTCTGGGACGAATGAGGACGAAAACCGGATACAGAAATGTGATATTACGAGGAAGGAGGGCCAGAAAGAAGCTCTATACGATCGGAACCTTCAAAATTGTGGTCCATTGGGTGGCTCCTGGTGGTGGTGCTGAAGAATCTTTCCACCATGGCTGTCGCCTGCCGGTGGTCTCTGTTACAGGCCTGGTAAAGTACGCTGAGAGTTCACCGTTACACTATTTCCCGACTAATCTCCTGTTATACAATATCGTTATCTCACTTTACATATTACAAATTATAGTTAAAAAATAATCATAACAAATGTCATTTAAGTCGTACGCATACGCAATATGTTTATTAATAATTAATTATAAATGTAGAATGTTTTTAGTGAGAATCAAATACGGTATATAAAGTATCTGAATTTACGACTTTGTTGTATGCTTTTCTTAACCACCGAATTAGCCCAACCCCATGAATTTACGATTAAATTTGTTAAAGTTTGTTTTTTTTTTCTTGTGTCTTTGGTGCCGGTGTTTTTTTTTTTTTTCAATCTTACGAGTTTATTGCTAGATCATTTTCTTTTTTTGTATTTTATATAACATGGCGCGTCTATTTCCAAATCTCTGAAGATAAACCTTTTCTTGCAATTAGTTTACTGACCAAACAACTTGACTATAGCAGCATCTCCAGAAAGGTCGCGACCATAAAGTTTCCTCTGAACGACCAACAGAAAAATGTTGCAAGATCAAGGCAATGTTGCTCGTAATTACCCGAGACTTTGTGTTGCCACGTTTTGCGGGTGACATCACCCCGCATTTGTAGTCCGAGTTGATCGTGGTGGCTGATGCTAATCGGTAGTTCTTTGTTCTAACGATAGGCTTATTTGGTAGGAGTAAGCTCAATCATATTCGTGTACTTCACCTCCACACCTAGGCTTCGACTGTCCAAGCAAATGGTCAAGCTTCCAATTAGGAATAAATTGCACTCCAGCTTTTGTCGCTGATGGCCCATGAATGTTATTAAGATTGAAAGTTGGAGATTGCAAAGTGCAAATACCAATTCCAGCTGTTCCTGAGACTCGGCAGTGCATGTAAAGTTCTTAGTACTGGATTTGGTTGACGAGCTTTATCGTAAGTTAATGTACATGAAATATCAACTTCATCCCCTATCCCACCCGCACCAGAAAATTGAACCCATGTCCATATCGGGTGTTAGAATCTACAGTCATACGGGCCACCTCCATCTTCTCCCGCATCTCTAGCTCGTCCAACAACAACTGGCGGTAGTAACTTATGGGTAGTTTCCTGGCAAATCAAGGATTCAATTTTCAGAAAGTGAAAAGGCAAAAATCAGGAGAGAAAGTGATGTTACGAGCGAGGGCCGGATAGCAAACACCTCTTAAGTGTTTATGCTACGTTTTCAGTGATAAAAATTCCATCGGTAATAGTTTAGCGACATTTAGACACAATTTAGCAACTACTATTAGAATTAGAGGCAGTAAACCGACAAGCTCTTTCTGACGATTAGGAGGAGAAACAAATCATCTACCGATGAAATATTTGAAGGTCAGACGTCATTGAACACCTAGTCAGTGAAGGAGAGCATTATCAAACCTATATATAGACCTAGGACCGGAAAAACCAGTTTTATACCCTCAGTACTAAACTAAACCGACGAGAGACATCTTGTGCCGAGGCAAAAGCAATGCTTGTGTTGTTCACATGGTTGAATCTAATTCCGTCAAGTATTCGGTGACTCTGGTGAAGGAGTCCTGTTCATCCATCGAATCACACACCTCCCTGAGATTTTGTCCATATTAAGGTACAAATGTCAGTACCCGACCACTATCGCTTTTGTAGCGACGACCTGATAAAATTGAACTGGGGTAAACCATGCGAGGAATGTATAGCAACTCATGAACCTCGTGCAGTCTCATCCTAGCTAAAGGAGGTGACAAATAGATTGGTAAAACCTGATAAGTTGTAGTTTTCTACTCGCTGTCATCTAATCAAGCTAAGCTTTTCTCTTCTTCTCTCTTAATTCATTCCTTCTTCTTGCCCCGTTTTTCAGTTTCTTCGTCATGTCCAGGATGCTCCCTCTTCTTATTCTTCTTGACATTGGCTTTCACTCCTCCACTCTGCAGCTCAACATCCTCAGTTACTGCATGCTGCTTCATTTTCTTCTTTCTCAGTTTTATCTCAGCATCTCGACTTACGGGTTCTGCACAGCCAAACGCATCATTTTGCAAGCCTGTCTCCTCTGCATCAGCCTTCTTCTCTCTCTTATTTGTCTTTTTTTCTTTCTTCTCTTCATTGGCAACAGGTGCCTCCTTTCCTGCTACTCCAATCTGAACCTTAATTGGGGTCATTGGTTCTTTTTGTCCGATAACAGAATCTGCTGAAGGATTGTAAGTCTGGAGCACAAATAAGTCAAGTATTAAATCACATAAGAAAGAGCGAAAAGTATTAAAAGAAGATATGAGAGCAACATTGATATGTTTCTTTTTTATTTTAAGCTAAAACAATCTATAATTACAAGGAGCAAGATTGATATGATATCCAATGTCAGACATAGTACAGACCTTTGCAGGAGTTATCAGTGCTCCCGCTCCCTTTTTGCGGTCCTTGTTGTACAACTCCATCTTAGGTTTGCCTTTCGCTGACCCAGCAGAACGACCTAGTTCTTTCCCTTCCAGATTCATTAACCGCAACTCCAGCTACAAAATAACAGAGAAAAATACTTACTGCGAAGGAGAGGATAAACAATTACAAGAACAGACTTTCCACTTTGTAATGCTCAATACAGTACCTTGGCTCGATTTTCTAACCCTATAGAATTGTCTTGGTCATCTCCAAAAGCGTCACAACGGACTGCCAATGCAGTTTTGGCAGCAAGAGATCGCGAAATTTTCCCCTTGTGTTTTGCAGAAGCCTGACCTATTAAAGACGCATGGTAGATGAGCCCAAATTTAGGGGTTGCATGTTTTTGCTTCAGAGCTCTGAAGAGCGCTTTTTCTGCACCGAGAATCTGAGTTGTACTCCCAGGCTGTTTTGCCAGATTTATCAAGCTGCCGGCATGGGCGATGAGCCGAGCACCAACAAGTTCTCCAACAAGGGCAGTAAGGTTCGGAGCAACAGCATTCATCCTACTTTTCAGATAATCATACAGTTCTGCTCTCAACTTTGCAAGAGAAATAACCTGATCGCACTGTTCCACAATCATGTTAAGATCGAGCTCGCAAACTTCAGTTCCCATGGAAATCATGGCTGCTTCTTTGAATTGTATTTCCAACTCCTCTGACATTATCTGGGAATTTGAAATGAGCATCTATAAGCACCAAACACGCAAAGCAATCCTTCCGAAGTAGGAATAAGAAAATTACTTTCCCAAAACCAATTCTTTGTTATTTTTTACCATGACAAGCAAACCTCCGAAAGTAGGAAGAAGATATTCGCATTTCAAGAAATACTTTCTGATAATTATCTTCCCAAAACCAAGTCTTGCTACGTCAAAACAAAAAGAGAAACCCCGCAGTTCATGTTGTCTTCTTAATTCAAGCCAAAGGATACTCAAAGATATTTTCATATTTCATTTAATAATGACTAATGTTGCTTTAAGGATAGCTTCCCTGAAAATGGGTCAGAAAATGTATCCATTTCCCAAATTGAGATTTTCTCAAGCATAGCGTCAATAAATAATGGAGGACTATTTGAGAACAGAGCAAAGTTAAGGAAATCAGGTGGTGACATGCATCCAAAGCCTACTAATAGCTGATATGACAGGCACAATGGAACCTACCTCAGAGAAATCAAGCTTGGCAGCATTTGTACGATCTCTCATCATTTTCACCGTCTTGGCATAAAGAATGTTGTCTTGTAAAATCTTTGCAAGCTCTGGAAAATGCCAACCGTACCATTCTCGAAGCCTCATTGCACTAATGTTGAGCTCTTTGTCAAGATCGTCCATATTGCCAATGGCCTGAATGAGCATAATATCCACCTGGAGTAATATATATCAAATAATAAGAGTCAAAAGCCCAAACAAGAATAAATGTAGCCAGAAAAAAGAAAAAGAAGTATGATATAACTAGAAAAGTAGTCCACCTTATCAGGACTGAATTTTAACTTGTGTCTGGACATGCTGTGAGATAAACCCAAACTCATTGGAGCCAAATCTTGAGGTCCAAGACCAGCTATGAGCTCCATCAGTTGATGTCTGACCCCTCTCATCAGTTCCATGACAGCATTGTTGTGAACGCATTCAATTTTCTGTGAAGCATATGATGATATACATGACAAAACTAATTACAGCCAAGGAAAAGAAAGTAGTCAAAGCCAAATTGCCAAAATGTCATACCAATTTATCCTGGATTGCCTTTCCAAGTTTAGTATCAGCCACAGCTAATGTTTCACCCTCGCAGTGAGCATGCAGAAACTTGCGCAGACCTTTGCTAGGCTTGCTATCAATCAACAAAGTAGTGGCCGCCAATGCCTCAGTTATGTTCTCGAACTTGGAGAAAGCTTTTAGCGTAACAACCTAAGAGTTAATCTCGGGACAACCATTGGTTAGGATAAGGACGTAAGGGGGATCCCAATTGAAATGAGACTAATGACAGGGTGATCGGCCTATAATAAAATAGCATTTTGTTGAGCTCGGAGAATAAGCACTGACCTATATACAAGTAAACTGTAAGCGTTGGTCATTTCGTGCCTAGAGATTGGGAAGCCTAAGACCGACATTTTGATATATGACAGAGAAGAAGAGAAAGCAGGAGTGAGAGCAGGAGACTGATGGTAACTTTGCTTTAAATAAGAAATAAAAAACATGTAAAAGCGACACATGCCAGCTTTCTCTTTTTCTTTTTTTGTCCAATGCCATGATACAACTATATCCTTCATACTTATCAAAACAAATCTATATTTTGCAATATTCTGCAGGCTGTCCATGATTCAAATAGCACAATTGATTTTCAAAGGATATGAGAGGACTAGAAGAAGCCCATCAAGAATAGATGCACCCCTATCATCATTGACACTCCTCAAAAATGGATGCACAACAGCTTCTCTCCAATTTTATGGCAAAACAGGAAACCAAAAAGGAAAAGAGGATACTTTGTGTTAATAACTACCAGCATAAAAATGGATCCCCAAAAATGACAAAGAGATGTGTTTATGGGAACATGTAAAGCTCTGACCATACACGGCATGCGTGCATAGCACGAGTACGAAGCCAGTAAAGATATGTAGCAAGTTAAAGTGAGAACTGATAACAAAAGATTGCAAAGATACATAAAATAAGTAGAAGCATGAGAAAATTGTGATCTTTCAGATAAGATACACAAATTAATGAATGGAAGAAGTCCATTAGGCAAAGATTCCCCCTTATCATCATTGACATTCCTCAGAAATTGGTGGACAACCTCTTCCGTCCAGTTTTATGGGAAAAGAGGAAACCAAAAAGGAAAAGAAGATAATCTGTGTTAATAACCACCCACATAAAAATTGATACCAAAAGAAGAAGTGTTTATGGGAACATGTAAAAGCTTTGACCATAAATGCTATGCGTGCATAGCACAGGCACGAAGCTAGTAAAGATATGTAGCTGATTGAAAACTATTCACCAAACAAGAAGTTCCACGTAAACGTTCATGTCGGGCTAACGAACTAATGACAGGGTCATCAGCCTATAATTAGATAGCATTTGCTCAGCGCAAAAAAAAAGCACCGACATATTTACAAGAAATCTGTAAACATCAAGCAATGCTCTTTTCATGCCAAGAGATAGGAAGTCTAAGATGTACATTCTGATAAATATAATACTATAGAAGATAAAGTAGAAGTGAGAACAAGAGAGTGGAAGTTACTTTGCTGCAAATAAGATACATAAAATATGTAACAGCAGGGGGAAATCGCTTTGTTTAAAATAAGAAACACATATTACTAAAAGGAAGAAGTCCATTAGGCACAGATGCCCCCGTATCATCATTGAAACTCCTCAGATTTGGGTGCACAACCTCTTCTGTCCAATTTTTTAAAGGGAAAAGAGGAAATTGGTAAGGAAAAGAGGACACTTTGTGTTGTTCACTAGAAAGAAAACATGCATCACCATGGATACACTGAAAACAACAGAGGTATATTTATGGGAAAGTGAAAAACATCATCATGCATGCATGAGTACTAAGCTAGTAAATACATGTAGCACAAACATGAAAACCATTCACCCAAAAAAAGTAGCGCACAAGAGTTTTCATAGCAATAAAAAACTTGACCTTTCTAGCGGCATCGGACGTAGAAAACTCCTTCCACAAGTCCTGCAACACAGGATCATCACTATTAGTCCATTCAGGCACCTTTTCCCTACCAAGTTTACTCGTATTTGTAGCCCTTCAATTCATAAATCAATGGATTCAGACAAATGGATAGCAGTTGATTGAGAAACAAATTTCAGAGGGCCAAATTGGCAGTGTAATTTTACAATAACACCACGGGTTACTCTCTTTCGATATATACTCCTTTCAATGTTCCCGTTCCCATTCCTAGAATAGAAACGTTGACTTTACTCATTATTTTTACCCTAATTTGAATCGTCCAACAATAGTTGTTCTATTTATATGAATTAACTTGATTTCATATTTAGGTTCTTCGAATTATATCCTAGTAATCCACTTGACAATCAAAGAGGACAAAGATTACAAAACAAAGACTAGCTTTTGTAAAGACAAAATGCTAACTTAGAGAATACCTCAATTTCGGAGAGCTTGCCTTCATCTAGTAGTTTAAAAAGAGCAAAGCCCGCTGGAGTCTCAAACAATACCAACATTATACCGTATTTTTACCAAAAAGAACGCCTAAGATGTTCACCTACGTAATTAACCATGGACTAACGTGAGAGTAAATAACAAGGTATTAAGGTTTTTACCCACTTTTTGCGCGGCGAGGAAAGGGTTTTAGGAGCAGAGAAAGATATCAATAGTAAGAGGGTTTATATATGGCGATTACAGAATGAGTGGGCTGCGTGTATTCTAGTAGAAGGGTTTCAGTATTTTATGAGGGCTGCCTGCCTTACTCTTACACCTGGACATGGGCCGAATATCAAGTTCAAATCTGCAAAAGTAAAAGAAAAAGGGTCTGGAAGAGGATGCTTCCTAGTTTCAAGTCTTAACATACAAACAGACAATCATGGCTTATGTTGATTAGAAATGTGGTGGTTTGGGTATTTCTGTAACTTTGCTACCCGAAAGAAGTTCATGAATGTGCCATCAGATCTCTTCCCTACAACCATGTCTGTTCTGTGACATGTTGATTGTTGATGCACTGGTCAAATCCATGAACAACCCAACACGGGCAAGCCAGTGTTCATAGTAGAATATGAGATGGTGCACCGTCGAGTCTTGTCCTCCTTGTACTATGTACTAATTAATCTGTGTTAGTGGGACAACCAAGTACATTAAATAAGCAATAGCCTAACAGCAAGCTGGCAAGTAGCTAAGGATCATACTAATGATAAGCTAATTGGGTTAAGACTAATACAACTATTATACTAATCAGCTTGATCTTTGCGTGGAACAAAAAGCTGGCTATAATAAATGTTTTGCTAAAGAATCATACACCTTCCTTGTTCAGCTAGTTTCAGTTTTGCTTTGAAATATTTTAGTTACTCATCTGAAAATAGACTAATTTACTCCACTCTTTTATATAAATAATTATCGTTTTTCTTGTAGGAGGAATGCTATTTCATGCTTTAGTTTGTCAACCTCACATTCATCGGCAACAACTATTTTCCGTCACTAGTACGTAGTGATAACGAATAAGTTTGTTTCAACGCTGTTCCGCTTTTAACGATGATTGATGCTTGAATATCAGATACAGCAAACATTCATCTCCCAAAAATATGTAGAGTAGACAATATGCTTGTATTTCATTGCTTTGCAATTATAAAAAGCCATAAAAACTACGCTAACTTACCTTGAATTAATACTGGTGACAGACAAGTAAAATACAGTTTCATTTCTTCACTTTAAGGGATGGTTGTAGCGAGTTGGCGCCAAACGAAAGCTCCAGAGTCCAGAGTATATATGTAACAAAAGGAGGGTAGAACAAAAGTAGCAAAACACACCATACTGCTCATACTGGTCCAGTCCAGTTCCATCCTTTCATTTGATTCTGATGTCATGACTCTCACCAGCATTTGCTACTCGTCTCCCTCGTTTTTTTCTGACTTTATCCAGCACCAAGATCTGCAACTTCAATTAACCAGTTCTTTCCTTAAGCCTACAAGTACCAGCTGTACTTACACACTTGCTACAATCCCACACCATTTCTTTCTGGGTTTGCTATCAAATCTTTTGGATTCTTATCACCAAGCTTCAGGCTCTGTGTGTTTCATGTGTAAGTGTGTATATATAGAAGCTTTAATAACTCTTTATGTTCTCTTCACATGTGATTGAAGCACTGAAAGAAAGAAATTGGTATCATACTTTCTTAGTCTCCCTGCAAATTCTGATGGGTTGTATATATCATGACGTTATGTGGTTTTTTCATCCTCGTGTGTTTCTATGGTATACATATGGATAATATTTCCAATTTAGATTATATGTCTGTTGATGTTCCTATTCTTCGAATGTTTTCACGGCAGGATAGTATCCTTTATGTAGGCATCTCATGAATGAAGCTAGAATCATATGAATTAGAGTCTCTTTCGATGACCAATGTTTTTTGAGACCTTGCTGTTGGAGTGACTCTTTTGCTGAAACCTATGGAAGTTGAAGAAAGGAAATCTCCTTCAGGATATGGCAAACTCCCTTGGGTATTCAAAGGCAGGCAAATGATTCTTTACTGTCGGACTAACTTATGGTCTTTTCGAGATGACTTATCTAACTGATTAACTCTTCTAAACACAGTCATCTAGTTTTTAATAACGGTCTGTTTGCTTTGTCAGTGCCCTATAGCAGCTTCATCTCATGAAAGCAGAAACCGCCTGGATGTTCATCCCCAAAAAGTTCAGATTGCTTGAAGCTTTTGGGTAGTTATAAACTGTAGTTACCATTACGTAATAAGGGGTGTTGGTGATTAGATATTTAGGATACTCGTCTTCAACTAACTAATAGGAGTTTGTACTTTTTGGTGGCTTCGTTCTTGCCAGTTATGATGACAGTCCAGCTGGAACCTTTGAGGAGGTTGTCCGTTCTACTTTCTTATATTGAACCATTCAATCAGTTATGTAAGACAATTGAATAGACTAGTATCTTTTGGAACATGCTTGGTACAGAGAAACGAGATAAATGTTGGCTTGGCTTGGTTTTCTTTCTGTTGTATTGTTCAGCTAGTGGTGATTGCAGGAACTGTATTGAACCCTCCTACATCTTGTGCCTAAGTTTACACCAGTATCATCTTGTTGTATACAGTGGCGGAGCTACGCTTGTACGAGGGGGGGCTAATGTACCCCCTCAACTTCTGAAAAAAAAAAATTGCACTTTCACCTAGGTCTGTTCTACGACTCTCGCTCTCTCTGCAACTTGTCCCTCATAGTCTCTCACCCACTCCCAAACCGCAGACAGCCGACGACAGACACCACCTCCTTCAGTCGACTCTCTCTGTTGAGGAGCTCAGATTTGGAACGAGTGGCCGAAGTGGAGCCTTGGAAGGGGACGGCGGGTGGACCGGCGAGGAGGAACTCTTCTTCTGTTCAGATCTGGAAGGATCAGTGACCGGGAAATGGCGGCGGCGAGGCGAGGACTCTACTGGTCTAGAACCCACTGCAGGCAACAACGAGGCGACGACCGATGGCCGACGACCGGTGATTTAGGTACGCATTTTCAGATTCTCAATTGATGATTTGCTTTCCTAATTGAGCATTTAGATTGTTGATTGAGCATTTCAAATCGTTAATTGAATATTTCAAATTGTTGATTGAGATTCCGTCAATTATTTGATTACTCTTTGTTGCTTTCCCAGATTCCAATTGTTGTCCTAATAACGTCTATGGTGCGGTAGTAATTTGATTAACACTTGCAACGGTCATATCATGCTTTAAAAGGAAAACAACGCAATAAAGGAATATCATTTTGAAAATACCGAAACGATCAATAGTCTTAGAGGGGCGACTAAAAATAGTTCATGCGTAATATGGCAAATCTATCTAACAAGTTAGCTGGCTTTGTTTGTTAACTTCACAATATGTAGAAGTCAAATGAATGTTTCCGTGAAAGCTGACTGCATGAACCTCCTTAATTTCTATTTCAGACGGACAGTGTAAATAGGTTGGTTCTTATGATTCTCTGGATGAGGTGAATCTTACCATGAGACATATAATGCAAGTAAATAAGTTGTTTTGCATTCACTGCAAGTGAAATACAGCTGCAGAGCTGCTCGATTTCATTTACTTTTGTAAGTTTCGTGTAGTTTAAGTGTATCTAGTTATTGCTGTGTTTTACATTTAGCACCCCCCTGGAGCAAATTCCTGGCTTCGCCACACTGTATACTAAAGTAGGCCATGGGTAATGCCCCTTTTTTTTATTTTTCTGCTACAAAAGATAACCGGAATAACACAGAAAGACTAGTTTTTGTAGGGAAAAAAATGGTAACATAGAGAATACCTCAACTTTGGAGAGCTTGCCTTCATCTAGTACTTTGAAAAGGGCAAAGCCCGCCGGAGTCTCGAATAACACCAACATTGTACGTTATGTTTTGCCAAAAGGAAGATGTTCACCAACGTAATTCACCACCACGGATTATCGTGAGACTAAGCAACAGAAAGAAAGATGTGAAGGGTAGGAGGGTTTGAAGATGGGGCTAAAGATAACAGAATGCGTGGGCTGCGTGTAGTTTAGTAGAAGGGTTTTGGGTTTTTATGGGGCCGCGGGTCTTAACCTGCGTGTATTTTAGTAAATAAATTAGGAATTAATGAGTCACGTTGATTTGAACTGTTTGGAGGCTTACGGTCACAGATAAGGAAGAACAAACCCTAACCCTAATATGCCCGTCTACACAGCCTTAAAGGGGGCCTGTTGCCAAGTGGCCCATGACCCAACCTTAAAAGGCCGGGCTCAAATTGGCCCGTATTATCAGATGGGATCCTAAACCAACGTCCATGGAATCGAAAAAGTAGAGAAGAGCGAGAAAATTACATGGTTCTAATCAACCCCAAAGATTGCAATTAAAAGAATTGATGATCTGAAGAGTTGGAACCTGTAACCAGTCAATCGCAGAAAGCATCAGATCCCGGAGATGGTTGATGGCATTGGAAGATGGAGTTTGTGGCGGTGGTGTCGTAGAGAGAGTAGACCTGGCAAACGGGTATACCCGTCAAATACGAGTAAAATTCGGTTGGGTCCGGATAAAGTCGGGCCGGGTATATTTTATCTGAATTTTTCCGAATATGCTTTTTGACAATCCGTACCACACCCGCGGGTATATTTCAATTTCTAACTAATTTTTTTTTCAATAAACATATTTTAATTACCTACTAGTTACTTAATTAGGCACATTTTAACATCCAGCAATCCAGATTATCCAGATTACGATAACTTCAAAATTCCATAATAAATACTAACATCACACATGCTCAGTTTCTCCATCAAAATTCAATACACAACAATCACAACAAATATCACAAGAGCGAGAAATCTGAAAATTAAGATTAGAACTTCTCGATTTAACAAAATAAAAAATATATATTTTCAAGAGAATAATGAAAATCTTCTCAAGAAGAAGATTTGGACGGCGACGGAGTAATTGACGGAGCAAACAAGATCTGGCCAGGATCGCGGTCAAGAGTGACGGTCGGTGACGGTATAGCCGTGTTGCCTCCGCCATAGATCTTCTCAAGAACGAGATATGGTTGCGCCGGAGTAATCATCGACGGAGAGAACAAGATCTGGTTGCTGTCACCGTCAAGAGCGACGGTCGGCGACGGTGTGGCCGTGGTGTCTCTACCGTCGATTACTTTCTCCAATGATGGCCGCAGCAACAGAGTGACGACGGGACTGGCGACGAAGTTACGTTGGCTCTGTGCGCAAATGATCGTGAGAATGGACTTGGCGCCATGGACTTTTATGTGAAGTAGTGTGGTCGTGATCGGAGAGAGTGGATCCATGATTGTTAAGACTTAAGAGAGTAGATCGACTGTTTTTTGGTGAGAGAGAGAGAGAGAGAGGCGGCAGAAATGGAGAAGAAGAGAAAAGGCACATGTCTTAGAAAATTAGGGTTAAGGGCATTTATATACCAATAACCGGGTAAACCCGGGTAACCCGTCAACCGTCTCGAAAAAATATGGTTTAGTTCGGGTACGGGTCTAATTTCCACGGGTATCACATATCTTACCCGTACCCCGGATTTTTGACCAGGTACGGATCGACCCGAGGGTACTAGCAGAAAATTGCCAGGTCTACAAGAGAGTAAGGCGAGTACAGCGGCGGCGAAGAGCAAAGGCGGCGTGGCCACTGTGATACGAAAGCTTGTGGACAGGAAATTAGTGGGAAAAAAGAGAGGGAGGTGAGAGGGGGAGAGAAGAGGAAGTAGCCTCCCTCCCCCTCATGCGGTGGCAGATTTGGGTTGTGGCTGTCTTAGAGGATGCTAAGGAAAGTGGGTTCACAATTGATGTTGTCTTAGAGAGTGATGTCAAGGAAAGTCAGTTCGCAGTAGATGTAGAGGTGCCACAAAGAATGCAATTCGAATCAGATATCAAATGTGTTAATGTGGGACACAACAAAGATAAAAGCAAAGGCATATACTTAGGGTTTCCTAAACAGAGCCTAAGGATGATAGTGCTGCAAAGGTGATGGCGCGGGATGAATACATGATGAAAGTCACAGTCCAATACATAGGTTCAGAGTCGAGATCCTGTATGTTTTTCTCTCTAAAATTCTAGATGAATGTGAGAATGAGTTCTAAAAATGTTCAACTTCCTAAATGAATTCTCAATATCCTTATTTATATAGGTTGAGATGATGATGTTATCAACCGACACGTGGTGCTCCCGAGAGTGACGCGTCACTAAAGGGTTCACAGGTGCTGATGCTCCACGGACTGTTAAAATCGTATATTCACCCTGCCTACCATTCACAACGTTGCTCCATCTGTCTGGAAAGACTGGCTCACACAGCGCTGGTGTGGGCAGAAAAGCCCTTGATCTAGCCACTAGTCTAAACCCCTTATAGAGTCCCACAAGCATCGAGAGAAGACTGAGGACTTGGCAGCGGTGAGGAAGGCCCGACGTCCAACTGTCAGGCAGACTTGGCGCTATGCCCTCCGGAGACCTTCTTTCATCTCGGAATGACCCGGGTTATAGCCCTTAGGGATGCCAATAAAAGCCTCCAGTGCCGGAGCACGTAGGCTAGTCATGCAGATATCCTGACAGAGATAATGTCCCGAAGGAATCGCCTATCCCGCGGGTGAGTCCTAGTACCGGAGTGCTCAGAGCGCGCCAAGGTAATGTCCGGGAGGAGTTGCCTAGCTGACAGGCCGATGTAGCATCTCAGATGAGCTGTCTACCTAGCAGAAGAGGAATTGAGGAGATAATGTCCTCGATTAGTTGTCTATCCCTACGGGTACTTATGCTAAGCACTCAGAGCGCGCCAAAGGTAATGTCCTAGAGGAGTCACCTACCCGACGGGCAGAGGTATTATCCCAAATGAGCCGTCTACCCAGCTAAAGGGGAGTCTTCATGCAGGAGCACTTAGAGCTCCCTGACGGAGACAGTGTCCCGGATGAGTCGTCTATCCCCACGGTGAGTCCTTGTGCCAGCCAGAGCACTCAAAGCACACCAAGTTAGCATCATGGATGAGTCGCCTACCCAATGGGTTGAGTTAGCATCCTGGAGGAGCCTTGTACCTGGCGGAAATAGAGTTTTTATGCTAGAGCACTTAAAGCTTCCTGGCGAAGATAGTGTCCCGGAGGAGTTGCCTATCCCCGCAGGATGCTGCACATTTCAGGGAGTGGGTCGAAGCATGTTCCATGACCAAGGCAAGGTGTGCATGGTGCAGTAAAAGGAGGGACCAACGCGAGGGCATGGTAGTGTGACAGATAGTCGAAGGCGCCCGATTGTATCATCGTATGTGACGCATGGGTGCGACGGAGTGAGTGCGGTGCCGACATCATGGAGTTTGACAGAGAGTCAGGGGGCGCAATTGTATCAACGACGTGGTGCATGGGTACGACGGAATGTGTGCGGAGACGGACGTTGTGTCGGGGGCACGTGATGCGGAGACGACACACGGGTGCTGGCGACGGGGTTCGCAAAGTTGGCGCGTGGGCATGGACGACGAGCATCACAGAGGCGGGAGTCATGCCGGGGGCACGTGACGCAGAGACAGCACACATGAGATGGGTGTCACAGAGTCAACCGCGGGTGCGGTGACGGGGGTCGCATAGTCCCTGCGCAGGCGAGGACAACAAGCCGTTGCGGAGGCGGCACGCGGCCGTCGACGATGCATGTCCCGGAGAAAGCGCGCGGGAGCCGAGGGCCATAGCGAACGGCGCAGGTCAAGGTGGAGAACAAGTATTGGGGGAAGGCAAGCCAACCCCTGGAGGAAGCCTGAGGCCAACCCCAAGGGGAGGCCGACCCCCTTGGAAAAATGCCAAGGCGTGTTGATGGGTGATGGTTTTGGCATCCGTGAGTCGGGCAAAATAAATTTTTAGTGCCAAAATCGTAAAAAAGGACAAAAAAACGCACGTGACTTGGGCGTGCACATTTTTGATCTGTTAAGAGCGTTGAAAAATTGATCGTTGACTATATCAACGCGTCGTGCAAAATGAAATCCACAGTGGATCCATACAGTCAAAATAGGTTGGGAACACAGAGAGAGAAGCGGGAAACAACTTGCCTAAATTTTGGTTCATAAGAATGACATTCAACATTGAAAAAGGTACAGAAGATCATTAACAAACATCCATGGCCAATCTAAAGGAGAGAGTGAAAAAGGGAATGGAAGAAGAGGAAGCTTCCAGTTTCAAGTCTTAACATACAAACAGACAATCATGGCGTGGGTTGATTAGAAAGGCGGTGGTTTGGTGCGCTTCGATAACTTTTGCTACCCGAAAGAAGTTCATGAATGTGCCGTGGCGTAAGATATCTTCCCCATTACCATGTTTGTTCAGTAACAGTTCGACTGGTTCATGCACTGGTCAAATTCACGAACAACCCATCACGTGCAAGCCAGTTTCCATAGTAGAATAATGAGTAGGTGCACCCTCGAGAGTTGCGCTCCTTGTACTCTGTACTAATTAATCCATGTTAGTGGGACAACCAAGTACATTAAATAAGCAACAGCCTCAGAGGAAGCTGGCATGTAGCTAAGTACCATACTACTGATGACTTAATTGGGTTTGGACTGATACAACTACTTTACTAATCCGTCTGGTCATTTCTACGTAACAAAAAGCCGGCAATAAACAAACATTTTGTTGAACGTTGCATCATGCCCTAACCCATTGAAAAATGAACTAATTAATTTACTCTACACTCTTTCTACACAAATAACACAACCATCATCGTCTATTTGGAAAATATTATTTTCATGCGTTAATAATGCTTGAATTTCACATTTATCTGGCATATTACTTTTCGTCACATTTAACCGTGATTGATGCTTGAATACCATATATAACAAATATGCATCTCCCTGTACTAATTCTTTGCTTTGCAACACAAAATATATATATATATATATACAAAGGAATAAAACTATCCTAATTACCCTGAATTAAAACTGGTCATAGTAAAATACAGTTTCACTTCTTCACCGTATTATGGGGGGGTTGTAGTGAGTTGGCGCCAAACCAAATATAAATATACACACATAGGCCATAGCAGAGGGAGGATAGACAGACAGAAGTAGCAAAACGCGCCGTACTGCTCATACTGGTCCAGTCCAGTTCTATCCTTTCATTTGATGCTGATGTCATGACTCTCACCAGCATCTGCTACTCCTCTCTCTCGTTTTTTTTTTTTTTTCTGTTCTTTATCCTCCCCCAAGATCTGCAACTTTAATTAACCGGTTCCTTCCTCAAGCCTACAAGTACTAGTACTTACACAAATTGCTAAAATCCCACCCCATTTCTTTCTGGGTTTGCTGTCAAATCTTGTGGAATTTATCACCAAGCTTCAGTCGTCTCTGTAAGTTTCATGTATAAGTGTCACTCTTGTCGCTCTCTTCACATGTGATTGCAGCACTAGAAGAAAGAACTTGGTATTGAACTTTATTAGTCTCCCTGCAAATTCTGATGGGTTTTGTTTATCATGATGGTATGCGTTTCTATGGTATAGACAATGTCTCCGATTTAGATTAGATGTCTGTTGATGTTCATATTCTGGGAATGTGTTCACGACAGCACTGCTTCCTTTGCGTAGGCATATCATGAATCGAGCTACAATCATATAAATTGGAGTCTCTTTCGATGACCATTGTTTTTTGACACCTTGCTGTTGGAGTGACTCTTTTCGTGAAACCTATGGAAGTTGAAGAAAGGAAAACTCCTTCAGGATATGGCAAACTCCCTTGGGTATTCAAAGGCAGGCAAGTGACTCTTTACTGTGGGACTAACTTATGGTCTTTCCCAGATGACTTGTCTTACTACTTAAATCTTCTAAACATAGTGCTGTTTTGTATGACAATCTGTTTGCTTTGTCAGTGCCCTATATCAGCTTCATCTCTTGAAAGCAGAAACTGCTCGGGTTTTCATCCCCAAAGAGTTCAGATTGGTTGAAGCTTTTGGGTAGTTACGTTGCTAAAGACTGTAGTTACCATTTATACAATAAGGGGTGTTGGTGATTAGGTATATAAGATACTCATCTTCAATCAATTAATGGGAGTTTGTACTTGTACTCTGTAGATACACCCTTGGTGGCTTCTTTCTTGCCAGTTATGATGACAGTCCAGCTGGAACCTTTGATGAGGTTGTCTGTTCTACTTTCTTATATTGAAGCGCTCAATCAGTTATTTAAGACATGATGTAATTGAATAGGACTTTTGGAACGTGCTTGGAACAGAGAAACGAGATAATGTTTGGCGTTTGTTTATCTATCAACTAACATTAGGTGGCTTGGTTTACTTTCTATTGTATTTTTCAGCTAGTGTTGATTGCAGGAACTGTATGGAACCCTCCTACATCTTGCGCGTAAGTCTCTTCCTTCATTATCTTGTTGTATACTGAAATAGTGCAACGTGATTGTGTATATGAATTCTGCTCCTTGATTTTTCTGCTACAAAAGATACTGGAATAAAACGTCTACTAGTCAGGCACGACTCCGACATCACAAAAAAACTCTAAACTACGTTCTTGGAGTTGTGCGCATTGCATTGGTGCTAGGAGGCCACATTTCCTTGTTCCTTTTTCATCGTTGCTCTCGCATGTTAGGCGTATCTTGACCAGATGACATGCGGCTATACACATCTAGCTCGTAGATGTCTGCCACTCGAGACTAGCTCGTCCAATTCTAAAATCACCTTTATAAGGAGGATGACATTTGCTTTTGTTTTTTAATTGATTAAACGATCACTTTTTGAATAAATGCAGCTTTACCCTATAACTCTGTGTGCCCAAACTCCAAACCAATATGCAAAATAGTAAAACTGAGGCTTCCGCGAAACAGCGATAGAACAGAGGCTGATATTAATGGATATGCATTTTGCTCATTCTTACAAGGCTGATCTGATTTAAAGAGTCATGAAATCATAATTTTTTATTAATTGTCTTCTTGAAATTAAGAAAATAGAATATTTTGTCAACAGATGGGCTGCCAGGGTGCTTGTGAGTAGTGAGGAGGCCTGCATCCATGGACGAAAGGTTGTAAGATGCAGAGCTCTGTAGCACAGTCTGCACTTTGCCTTACATCCTGTAGTGTAGTCACAAAGAATCTGAATTACCTCTTTCCTTACTTCGACATCTGGAGAATATCAGACGGAGTATTTTGAAACACGTTTTCTTTGCCTTCGTTGTTGCAGGATGTAGGACTTCCAAGTCAAGTTGCCAGTTTTTCAAAGGTACTCAACCCTAGCACTTAACTGTTGATCTCATGATACTGCAGACGACAAGCTTTAAATCTTCTTACCAAGCATGGTGTAAAAGAAAGTTCACCATTTAAGTTGTCCTGGTTATACAACACATATTGTTCTGCGTCAAATGGTCAACGTTTATCAAACAGAGGTGCTGTTCTACATATATCGGCTAGGATCATCCTTATCCACAAAGGTAAGGACAGGATTCAGATGTACCATACCAAGGCTACCTAAAGTAGGTTTTGCAGATGTTTTTTCAATAAGAAAGAAAAGTTAGCAAAGCCTCTATCATCACACATTCCCGCTATTAAGTACATATTTATTGAACATAATTTGCTTAGGACAAATGGTTTTTATTCAAGCAGAGAATAACACCAACTCGAAGGCCACAAAAAGGTAAAATAGATGGTTTTCTAAGCATGATGGGCGTGGATACTGCTTCCCACAGACCAAAAAATGGCATGGATATTCAAGTTTGTGAAGTCAACGGTTCTGCTGCAGCGGACATTTGTAATATCAACCTTGCTGCTGCTGGTGAGTTTCTTGAAGATAAGCTATTAATGGGAAATGTATTGGTTCTAGGATTTCATTTTGGGATTGGTATATATGTAAAAAATGTATGTAGGTATGATTGTCTGTCGAGAAAAGACATCATGTCATGAATTATTTGACAAAGTGAGATTTTTTTTTATGCGATTCTTTTTGCTTGTTTTACAGTTTTGAAAAGTCTTAATTTCTTTTTCAGGTAAGCGAGGTTTTAAATTTTTCATCACTAATTTGTAAAAGCTCACATGTTTAATATGAAGAGGATAACAATTCCACGATGTAAAGCTCGGAGTTACGCCTGCCAACATTCTCTTTCAAGTCCAGAAATTATTGTGAACGATTACAGTATGTAGCATCCAAATATGATCTTTCGCCTTCTAATTGACCTTTTGACAATATTTTCTTATCATGCTCTTGGCAATGGCAGTACCTGAGCAGAATTCCAACCAGGGGATGGGTCCAATTATCAAAATGTCACTTCCAAACTTTAGGTAAATTTCATGGATTGCGTAGCGTATCATTTACCAACTCAAAATCCAATCAAAATAACCAGTTTTGGTGCCATAAAATTGCAGTGGGCGTACAGAGTATAATCAGCACCTTCTCAAGTACTCTTGCCAGATTACGTGCAGGTTTTCTTCTGTCTCTGAATCTGCAGTTTTATGCTTCTAATCCAGTCATGAAATGCCTTGGAGGTTCTCCCCAACTCCAGCTTGATTGAAGATAGACCTAATCTTTCTCTTTGGCACAATGGGTTTTGAGATCAACTTTCACTTTTAAGTGTCAGCATTAATTATAAGTATCTTTTGATTGAGATTCTTCGTGTAGGGTAAGACCGGTGTCACCTGCTAAAGTGTTTGGGCCATCTGCACCAGTGGAAGACAGCGAACAATCTTGTGAAAGCCGAAGTCTCAATTCCAAGGACTCCACATCTGGAAAACCTGGAGACAATAAAAGAAACCTCAGCATAGCTGTAATGTTATCCAAGCCAATATTAGCTCTGGAGTTCAATTCTCTAAAAATGCAGGTTCATCCTCCTGTTGTAGTTTCTCAGATCACTCATAACCCTTTGGAAGATTGATAATGTCAAGAATTATATTATGTCTTTCCCTAATTCTTATGTTCAATTGTCCTACATGTTTTACAAGGGAAAAGAAAATATTTTGTGAGTATCATATTTTCATTATAGAATTTTCAACTCAGTTAGCAGTAAGATTTTTAACTCGGGTTGTAGAGGCATTTTGGGAATTTCACCCATTGCGCTAATATTGGCTTGGTGGCCAGGGCGGATGGTCCCAAAAGAGCTGGCACTATTGGGCAGATCAGATCCCACTGCCTATTTACTGCTGGGTTACAAGAATTGCCTGATTCAATTCTTATGGCTGTAGGGGGCTTGAGTTGACTTGAAAGATAACAATAAACTTGGTAATTATCTTTTCTAATGTGGCAACTCTGGATTAAAACTCATGATCAACCATCGATGTTCAAGAAAACAGTTTTTCTTTTTGTTGATACCTTTACAAAAATAATCCTATTCCATTGTTCCAGCAGATGGACAAGCTCAACAAACAAATGAATGCAATTTCATCTCAAAAAGATCGACAGTGATCTGTACTAGTCGAACTCTACCTACAACCTCTGACTGAATCATAATGTGATCCGATATGTATATCAGAACTCTTCTGGTAGAGGTCTGCCTTCCAAAAATGCCTTGAATAGCACGAGAGATCTCTCTGGCTGAGAGAATGGGGCTTCATGAGATGCTCCCCTGATGGTCGCAAAGGAAAGGATATTGCCATAGACATGTGTCCATCCACCAACCTAAAAGAAAAGAAGATGGATAAGCAAACTTCATAAAAAGACCATTTCTTCATCAGACAATTATTCTCCCCCTTTGTTGCCAAAAATGTAGGAAATTTTTTATAAAATATCACTACGCTTGCCAAATGAAAGAATTATCATTTATTGAGGCTAATTTGAATTCTTTCAAGCAAACATTATAATCAGTCAAATGGCCAAATGTTGGATTCTTTTTATTTGGCCAGCCAACAAGATTGTAAGAAGCTGTATTATATACTTTTCCTCCTCCCAACCTATCCAAATGTTTCTGCAATATGCAGAGTTGCACTATCAGGAGCAACGATTACCTGCATTCCGGCAAACCAAACTCTATAGGGCGCGGTTGTGTTCAGTCTTAGTTCTTCTGCCAGTCCATCAACCAGTGTTCGGCTACCAGTTAGTGGAATAACAGAATCTTGATCTCCACTGTGATCACAAGCAGTCCATACTCATTTACAAAGATCATGTAAAACTTGCATCACCACAAACACTGTAAAGTCCGAAGCAGCACCTGTAAATCAACACCGGGATTCCGGCCTTGATGAGTTTTCCCACAATGGTAATTGTTGGTAGCTCTAGATCAAGCAGCTCATAATCAAGAATACTGAAAAAGATAACTGATTAATATATGGGATGGAACTTGCAAAACGGAAAATAACATCTTAAAACGTATCAAGGACATATACTCGAGGACTTGTATATGCACTCTGTCACTAAAATCTTGCAGTTGTAGTGCCTTCAACCTGATCAATTAATTTCTAGTTTACCTTAGTTTTGCATTTTAGAACTTAGGATCGTCGTCTTGACCTCTAGTACGTACTGCACTAGAGGATCATCACTTTATTTTTATTAGAGCGTGAGAGAGAATTACTTGCTGCAAACAAGCCACCGGTTGACTCCTACAAGGCGCGCATGGAAAGCCTTTTGAACGTCTTTCCTATTCAAGTACTTCACTGTTTCATCTTCCACACATACATCTATGGTCCCTGGAACTTGCTGTGAATCAGAATTAGATTAAGGTAAATATACTGAAATTTAAACACTGGGGGTGATTGAGCAATAGAAGTACAAAGAGATTGGATTTCTACCTGCGGACTAAGGACTTTAGATTGCGAAAGCACGGATGGTATACAAACGTCAAGAGTGACGTCGTACTTGTCAACAAATCTACTGGTTTCCCTAGTCACTAGGCTCATAACCCTTGAACAAACTGGAGATACTGACCCTCTGTAGTATTCGCTAACATATCGTGAGTAATTACAGGTGGCAGTGAACACTTTATACGCTGAATCTGATATCAATCCATGAGACCAGAAAAACTCGGCCCTAGAATTGAAGTCGGTTGCATATTCCAAGACTGGATTGCCTAGCTGCATTCATACAGTGAAGTCATGTGGAAGTATGATCCAAGGAAAACAATCATGCGCTCATGCTACTAATTACGCTCTACAAAATTATTATGCCCCCAAACATGAAACTTTTTCTTCAAACACCTTATAAAACCGGTCTGATAAAAATAAAATGCCAAAAATATGATGAGTAAATTTGTACAGACACCACACCGGAAGTGAGAAATATCCCCTTTGGTAATGACTTTTCAAATACGCTCTCTTCATTACAGATATGGAATATGTTATTAACTATTTTAAGAAAGTTGAGTATTGACATTATGTTCTTCATTGTGTTTTGTACTCACAGCAATTCCTTTAACATTGAACAACTTCTCTCTCTGGTTGAGCTGGAGCATGAGTTCTGCTAGCTGAGGGACATAGTGCCCTGGTTATTAACCAAGAAAAAAAAAGAGTTAGTTTTCATGCATATATCTATTCTTGACTTGTTGAAGACAGAGAAGCTACGAAACAAGAAGGACCTGCATAGCTTTCTCCTGTAATGAACAAGCTCCTATTTCTGTATTCTGGGAACTTGACAAACCAATTGCGCAAGAACACCAGGTTGTCCTTGGCTGTAGTAAAAACAAACACAGAACCTTTAGAAATTTAAAGGCAGTGTGTAAAGTAGGACATTTTCCTTAAGTCCAGAAGTAAACAAACACAGTAACAGGTGAAAGCTTACACATTTCAATTTCTCCATTTACAAAATTTTTAAATACCCATTATAGGAACAGGTCACAAGACAAGTTCAAAAGTTCTTCCCTAGAAACGAAGACCAGAAAGCAAGAGTCTTGACTTGCATTTATCCTACGATGTCATGTTTATCTGAAAATGTAAAGAACAGATACCGGAAAAAAAAAAGGTGATTTGGGATGAATTTCCAATCAAAGTTTTGGCTGGCAGTTGCACTCATGAAATTACTTAATCTGCAACAATTAAGTAATTTGAATTAAATTGCAATGAAGCCTACAGATGGAGGAACATGCCTGTGATCTTGTCATTTACTGGTACGTAAGTGGAAGTTTCAGTGGTGTAAGAGAATCCAACTCCAATTGGTGTCTCCAGATACAACATATTCGCTTCTGCAAGTCAAAATTGAAAAGATTAAGCAAATGCACAAAATCAAAAGAACATAGATTTGAGAATAGTCAACATTATTACCTCTATTCCAGCTGTTTTCATTCCTGACCAGTACTTCCCCGTTAGGCCTAAATGGTCCATTCTCAGAGAATGCCCCTACCCCCAATGAAGAACACCCAGGCCCTGCATTTAAAAGAAGAACGAAACATTCAAGACCCCTTTTTAAGTAACTATGCAGGAAGCAAGAATGAAGATGATCACAATGACGGATTTTAATGACAGAAGTTGCTGGACAGACCTCCATTTAACCAGAGAACAAGCGGCTTGGAGGAAGGATCTATTTCTGCTTCAACAAAGTAGTAAAACAGAGCTCTTTGTTTCTTCTCATCAACAGTCACATACCCGGAATACTGCTGGAAACTGACTTGGGGCTGCCCTGGTAATTGAGTAATTTTATCATGCGCAGAGGCAGAAGATTCCACCTCCATGAAAGAGCTTAGGTGAAGCAGGGCTGTGGCCATTGCCATGATTTTTAGCTGTAAAAATAGCATGACTTTCGTTTCAGTCTACAGAACAAAGAAGCCAGAGACTGAGTGAGAGGAGAGGAGAGGGTCTATATAAAGCGGGAGGGTCCTGTTTCTTATTATTGTTAATTCAAAACTAAAGTAATATTTTTGTGACAATTAAAACAGTAACTTTTATGCGAAATTTGTTTGCTCCAACATGTTTTTTTTTTTAGAATACACACACACATGAAAGATCGCAACCGGTCATATTTACAATAGGTCGACAAAGGCAGACATACACAATAACAACTCTATCTGATATAGGCATTACTGTAATATTTATTTGCTCCCATATGGTTAGGTTGCAAGATATCATTGCAAGATAATTGGTTGCACTTTTCATTTTATCGTATCGACATTCAATAATATTGAAATAGGCCGTTAAAATATTTGACTCGCCTTTCGCTTGTAGCGATGAAGGTTGCAATCAAATTTCAAGAGGGAGGTTTCTAACAAAGCACTTCCCATTTTGAGCGGTTTCTCCATTCGCACCAAAAGCCAGCCTCCATTGATAGCCAAACGAGAGGATACCCTTCAAATTTACACCTCAGCATACTTGTAATAGGGCAACGTAAGATGTGCACAGTACGGAGAGTCTTGATGCAATGATAAATTACTTTACTACGGCTTGAAAGTTAAAAATTTAAAAATAAGGTTATGTACACCAACCCTAGAAGAATGTACTGACAAGCCTGGAGTCACATATTTGTTTTCCGGATACCTAAAATACGGGGGCGACGAACGGGGCGTGTAATGTTACAACTAAATTTTGCACCAATCATAACATCGGCCAGATATAACGTGGGAGGATCTCACGAGAAAGGATCCAGGGATCTCATGAAAAAGGGTCGTATCCAATGTACCAAGGTAAAAAATGGACTGAGGTGAGTAATAAGAGTATGTCGCACAGATGTCGTATGCAAAGTATGACTTGACAAATGTCTATTTTCCTCACGTAGCTAGTATCTTTCGTGTGGCCTCTTCTCATTGATTATTGTGAAATTTCACAGCAGCTAGCTACACAAGAGAATTTGATTGTATTGAGAGTTCTTCCATCTCTTCAACAGGCTTTCGGCAAATCCTCCGAGTATTATTGTTTGTTACCATTGGCTCTTGAAGGTAATGAAGTATCCGAGATTTCCAAAGACTCCCCAAGTGAATGGGGCCGACTGCTGACTGAGAAATAAGAAAACTCAGATGACCCTAATAGGCGGTGTCTCTGTGCGTCCTGTCACCTTTGCTGTGCGTGCGTTTATGGGGGCTGACTGAGCCAGAGCCGAAGGTGGGGATAGGGGTATGAGACTGCTCCTGAAAGTGAAAAGAGTCCACTACTTCCTGTTCCTTGCATTGCCCAAAAGTTATCTTTGCCAAAATTAATTCTTGCAGCGGCATCAATGGCAGAGAACCCTCTGTCGTCACACAGAAAGGAGCTTTACAGGATTACTTCCTCTTTCCTCTGAAAATTCTGTGTGAATATGACAATTCAGAAGCAGTGTGATGGATTCTGTCAAGAAAAATTGCCCAACTTTGTTGTTTACTATTTGCTGAAGCAATTTATAATCATCATACGGACTTCTGTCCCATACCATTCGGTCTCCATGCCTTTGAAAACTTTATTAAAAGAACCATCTATTAGCCTGCTAGAGGACTAGTCAATGACCCGTGCATTCCTGCAACCTTAACCGACCTCGATTTTCCAATTTTCATGTTGGTAGAAAATGCATGGACTAATTACACCCATGTCCCTGAGGTTTGGGAGTAATTACACGCGAGGACACAGTTTCAAAATGTAACATACATGACCAAAAACGTTAAAAAAGTAACACTTTTATCTAACCGTCAGTATTCCGTCCAAAAAGTATAATTTTCGTCATTACGTATTTTGAAAATGGCAATACTACCCCTGTACAGTATATCGTCACAAAAAGTATAAATTTCTCTCTCCACAATTTAAACCCTAAATCTGAAGTTACCGCCGGTAGCCTCCCTCCGCCGCCCCACGCCTCCAGCAACCCCCCTCCCCGGCCTGCGGCGTGGGCTGCCGGCGAGGAGATCAGATCTGGAGATAGAAACCCTAATTTTAAGGTTTCAAAACCCTAATTTTCAAATTAGGTTCTTAATTTCAGGGTAGTCTCCCCACCACCACCGGCCATAAACTCAACTGATCAGACCACCATGACCCAACAATGGGCCACCACCGTAGGCACCAGTCTCCTGCTCGACGCCTTACACCATTTTCGGCGAGGGCAGATGGCCAACAACGGCCACTACTATTCTTCACCGGCGATTGCCACCAACCAAACATCAATGTACATCCCCATCGATCGGCCCACCCACGGCCGGCGACAGCACAACCACAACTGCTCGCTTCCACAGATCGGGCCACCCACCGTCGCTGTCGGAGCAGACCCACCACCAGGCATCGATCGCATCGGTGGGCGCGATGGTGCAAGCCCATCGTGGTGGTGATGGCGCTGCCTTGCTGGTGGTCAAGGTGGCGTGCATCTCGACGGAGGAGGCCAGTGTCGTAACGTAGCTTGGTGATGCTTGCGATCTCGGATAGCACGGAGTACGGAGGTAGGTCGCGACGGTGATGGTGGCGACCGGTATGGCGACAGGCAGATCGGGAGTGCGACCGCGATCTTGCGGTGCCGGTGCCTCGCCGGAGGGCCTGCTACTACGCTGACGGGGAAGGGGAAGGCAGATGGCGTGGGGGGGGGCGTGTGGGGAGAGGAAGAGGCAGACGCGTGGGGGTGGGGGCGCGGGGGTGGGGGTGGGTGCTGGGTGTGGGGAGAAGAAGAATAAACAGTAAATTAAGTGGGTAATTGATTTTAAAGTCAGGGGCAATCAAGTCTTTTTGTTAAAACTGTTAAGTATTTTTGTATTCCGTTTATCAATGGATATAAGTGTTACATTTTTAAACTTTGTGTCCTCGCGTGTAATTACCCCCAAACCTCAGGGACATGAGTGTAATTAGCCCAAAATGCATATATGAAGATAGTTTGTTTGACTGGACAATCACTCATTATATACATCATCAATGAAATGAAATGAAATGTGGTGTACGTTGAAGATAAATTTTGGGCACGGAAAGTTTTCAAAGTGATTATGAGAAGCGGTTTAAGAAGTTTATATATTGTGCATCAGATTCTAATGTTTTTATCTCGCGTCATTTTATAATGTACTCCCTCCGTTCGTCTGACAAAAATTAATCATATATTTTTTTGTTAAGTCGTCCAACAAAATTGCGTACTTTTCAAATCAAGAAAGATTATGTAGGTGTTTTTACATATTTATCTTTTTTTTTTAATTTTGTTATTTTATTTATCTTTCCAAATTTAACTCTCCATCGTCTTCTATGCTCTCTCCTGACTCACTTTCTTACACTTTTTTTAGTCATTTCTCTCTCCACATTTCACGCTCCACTAATTCATTTTCTCTCTCATGTCTCACTTTTTTTCCCTCTTCCTCTTCCTTTTAAGGGATAGAATGGAAAACACACAATATATCAGTTAAATCTTTAATCTGCGGTAAAAAAAATGATCAAATTATGTGGAACAAATGGAGTGTTAGGTATACGCTAAAACTGGTATATTGTGTAGAGTCAAAAAGCTTCTCAAATTGACTCTCTCTAAAATAAATTCTGTAATATAATTGTTGAGTTCTGGGAGAGATTAATCTCATAATCGTTTGTGGAAAATGGAGTTGTCTTTCCAAATTGTGCCAAAAGTGAAATCTGGTTGAAATTAATGGGACCTCCAAGTTGGGAATTGTGTTTGCATTCAGACGCCTTCCTCAAATCTTCAAATGGAAGTAAGGATTCACTTTCCACTTTCTTCAACGAAAAATTCATCCTTATATTTTAGATGCATGCAACAAAGGAAAAGTAAGATATCTTTTGCTCATCTACTCAATACAATGTGGTCCCTTGCATATATGAATACTTTGGCACAGGGAGAATGCTAGCTTATCGGATGTCCATACTAACCTTTTAATTACATCGCGTGCGTTCAGAACTCACAAAAATTTAGTAATAGATATCGTTTATCAACGAGCAAAATACAAACGTGGGTAATTCGCCATTTGCTCTAAAAAGCTTAATACAGGCATAAAGTTGCAAAAGTATTTGGGCATAAGTGAAGATATTCTGGAACAAGGGCATTGAATGAGTAAGGTGTGTGTGTGTGTGTATATATGGGCTGTGATGATTGATGATTTGCAAGGAAGTATAGAAGTTGACCCCAAAAGAAGGAAAATGAATCTGGAAAAGTGATCTGCATGTTAACCAACAGTAGAAACAGCCTTTTCTTGTTCTTTAGAAACTTGACGGGAAGCACTCGATTAGGAACTGGCGGGGGGCAACTTGAGCTGGGAGAGAGAAAGGGAACATAACATAATGCCTTAAGGAAAAGGAATGAATGAAACGAACAGGGTTTGAGAAAAAGGTGAATTGGAACTTGGGAAGCCGCTAGAGCTGGGTCTGGTCTTCAAGAGTGATGATGACGATGGTGGTGTCAAAGTAAGAGGGGGGAAAATGATTTCCATTTGAGCATGTTTCGGTTTGAAGAGAAACCCAGAATTTTCCACGTCTGCAGCAGCAGCAGCAACTCGAATAAATTACACTTCTCTCTCTGTGTGTGTGTTTTACTTTTTTTTTTTACTGTGTGGACCAAACTAGGTTTTTGTTTGTATAGAGACAAAAAGGAAGAACCGGAAAGAAGAAGGTACCGTTGCCAGTGGTGGAAACCACCGCATGCCTACTTTTGAGTTTTGAGGCCCCCCCCCCCCCCCCCCCCCGGAAGAATTGGTGGGGGTCACGACGGCTAATTCTAATATCATCTCTAATCCGAATTTCTATATTAATCGATCGAATTTGGATCTCCTGCTGTAACCATGGTTACAACAGTGGTACTGTCATGTGTTGCTGTGGTTCTCTCTCTCTTCCTCTCTCAAAGATTGTGTGGACAGCACTCCTGGGGGATCCAAATCCTAACGGATCATATATAAATTACTGTTTTGATTGATTAAAAGTTAATAAAAAAAATTCAAACAATTTTAGAGAAATAAAATATCTTATGGCAAAGAAATTTAAAGTAATTTAATTGAGAATTCATTTTTTAGTTGTACTTTTACTCACTTGAATGTTATTGTCCAAGTATCACTACACTTTTTCACAGTCTTATAAGCGTAGATGAAGTTAAAATGTTGATTTTTTTTTCTTCCTGCAAATAGTCTTTTCTACTTTAACAGTTTGTTATATTTATTGTGTTTATTACTGTGAGTAGGATACTAAGCCCATTTGCTTAAAATGCCCCTTTTAAGTTTTAAAGTTTAATAATACTAAGGAATGATATCACTATGCTGCCCGATTTTTGCAGTAAATTACAGCCGAAGCTAATTATTGGTGCTAAAAATAGGATCCCTTTTTTTTTTTTTACTGAACGTAGCACGGAACTCTATAAGTGCACAAGCACGCAACATCGATTTTTATTGTGCGTCATTTGGATATTGATAATTGTGAGTAGTTTGACACAAGCCAGTAGATGGTTCACATAAAGTCATGAAAATTGAAATATGAGTTATTAGCTACCATCTTTTGTGTTATCGAATCGTTTGTTACATGTGCAAAACACATGGATTTTACTAGTATGCGTAAATGCGTCTATGAGATAACAATACATGTGGGGGGAGGGGGAAGAAATTGTATATTGACTTGTTTGGTGACCTTTATACCGACCAAGATATACAGAACAAATTGCATGATACGATCTAATTCAGTCATATCTAATCAAATCTGAGATAATTCTAGCTTATTCCAGTTATACACATTAACATTCCTTCGAACTGGAGATGGCACAGAGACAACTAACTTAGGACTAGATATAAATTGTGTTTATTATGATATGTCATGGAATTGCTTTCTTATATTGAGAGTATGCATGATTAATCAATCTTGTATGTATTTATGTTGAGAAGTAGCTAAGCAACACTTGCCTAAGCTTAACACCAATTGTTTTGTGAGAAGTGCACTTCTTATTGTTTGAGTTTCAAAGGTCTTATATGTGTCGCTACTCAACCCCACTTCAGAGACAAAAATATATAACTCAAATAATCTTGTCTGGTCTTTTTTCCCCTTTATATTTTTGTGTTAAATATCAAATGAGAGCAATTTCTCTTTCCTTATTAGAGAAAGCGCAAAAACACACCTTATATGATTTTTCTGGGTTGTAAAAAGATACCTCTAATTATATTTGTTGTAACTCCCTATGATGTTGACAACGGTGCATACATTAAAAACCGTAACCGAATAGATTAAATGTCTAATTTGCGGTGGCTGTGGACAGGGTTTGCGCTTCTGGTAGGCATGCGTGGTGGTGTTGGATGGAGCTGGGTTGGTGGATGTGGCTACGATTGGTGGTGGCAATGAGACCTTTAGCTCAGTGAGTCACTGGCAATGATAGAGAAGAAGGCACGGTGACAACTTGGTTTTGATCGGGATGAGAGAGGGGGAATATGAATTTTGCGGGGTTGCAGTGGTGACAAAAGTGGGGCTTGGGCTGGTGACGGCGGCCACCGTGGGTGGGGTGGAGGCAGGTGTGCCTAGGGTGGTGATGGTGGATGGGGCTGGGTTGGTGAGGCTAGCGGCTAGGGTTTTTTAGTTGGAGTCGAGAAGAGCCGAGGACATGAGTGGAAGAGAAGAGAAATAAAAGGTATCACAGTCATTTTCTTGTACTTATTTGTGGAAAGCGTACTTTTCAAGAGCGTGTGTATCACATCCCGTTAACCCGGATGATTTTCTTAACGAATATACTAGAGTGATTCGTTTCCAATAAATATAACTAGAAGTATCTTTTCGCAACTGAGACAAATAACAAGGTACGTTTTTACACTCTTCCCTTCTTATTATTCTTTTCACCCCTTTTGATGGTTCATATATTGTTTTAAGATTTATTCCACGGGAGAGCATAAAACAAGAGAAAGTGATAAACTGTTTGTTAGGGGTATTGGGACTTAAAAATTGCCTTTCCTAGGAGTCATTTACTTCTTATTTATTAAGACCTTTCTCTTCTTTCCCCATGCGCACCTTTTCACCAAAAAAAAGAGTGCTCCTATTCCTTTATCCAGCGGCTTCACCGAGAAGGCCGTGCTAACTATAGTAATCACGACGTGCGAGTATCATTCTCTTTTCTGCCTCGCCATGCCCCCATCTGGCCCCTGATGTTGCCACACTAATAACGTGGACGGAGTTGGCTTCAGTTTGTGGCCCTGGTTAACGCCTGTATATTGCAGTCAAATTACTCGAATATATATATTAATATTGTATTACTACTAACTTTTGGGTTTAGGATTTATGATCTATCTATAGTTTATAAAAGTCATTTGAATCTAGTTATGTAACAGGGGCAGGCAGTCCTCCTCCTCCTCCTCCTCTCCCCCAATTCCCACAACGTTACTAACCCTTTGGCGGAGACAAACAGGTACTTTAGGTGTTTTTTTAAGAGAGACATCTAACGGAACTAAGAGTACACAATGTTCATTCATTTGAGGATTATCGTTACTAAACTTTTCATTAGCTTTAAAATAACCGAACTTAGTGATTGACTAAACTCAAATAGTTCGAGTAAACATTATTTGACTAGTCAAACCACAGAAAAGAATGATGAGTGAATCAACTAGGAGTAGGGGTGAGCACGGTTTGATTTGGAGGTCAAACCGCAAACTGAACCGTTATCCCTCGGTTTGAAAGATTTTAAACGAAACCGAACCAAACACTATAGTTTTTTACGGTCCGGTTTAGTTGGTTTAAATAGTTCAGTTTGGTCGGTTCGGATCGGTGTGTCCATTTTTAAAAAAGTACTTCATTTGCACATATATTCAAATTATATTTTCTCTAAATTGTACATAATCTTCTTACATAAAATATCTAAGTGCTCGCGTTAACATCATATATAAGTATTATTCCAGATACATGTTACGATAAAAACTCAACTATACCGTGAATCGAATTGAATATCATATCGAAGTCGATTTGAGAAATGTAAAACTGAACCGTTGAACGGTTCAAATTAGATCGGTTAAACGGCTAGAATAAGTTTGAGCGTTGCCGTGCTCACCCTCTGGAACTAACCAATGTCTGTTCCATTCTTCATATCCGAAATCTAAGAATTTGAAAGCTACTTAATTGGAAGGAGGAGCGGCAGCTGGATAGAAAAACCAAGACCTGCAAACGCATGCAGGTGGCCAAGGGGCCGCGTGAAGTTGAACTGGTCCATGCCCACATGTACAAGTAGATCCAGGCAGGGGAAAAACATAGAAGAAAAGTCGAAGCTCCAAAGTCCAAAAGGCCATTTTACAACATTCCACCAGAAAAATGACAATATTTTTTTCCCCACCCACCTTTTGTTGTGTCTCCCTTACCTCTTAAGTCGTTTTCTCTGTACCTCTGTGCCTGCCTAGTGATAGCCTTGCTGGGTTTCCTCTACAGTGGAGTACATATATATATATATATAAACATTAAAATATCTGCCACTGACCCCAAAAGTCACATAATACAAGCAGTTGATTCTTAATTCTTTTCGTGCCACCCACGTGGAATCCAAATTATTCATGAAAAGTTACCTCGAAGGCCTTGTTTTTTTTTGGGTATTTTGATAAACAAGTAAGATTTTATTGAGATTTGGGAGGGAGAGGAATCATGTAGAATGATAGGCGTTACAAAATTTCGTGGGCCTTCCATTGAAGTGAGCTAGTCATTAATTCTAAATGTGCGCTGTGCAATTTTTTTAGCTGTTATATTTTCTATTCACTTTACCTAGTTTACCTCATAATGACTGAACTTGATATTCCCTAAAGTTCTAATCACGTTTGTGGAGTTGCCTTCTAGTTTTACTCGTGTAAGCATCTTTTTTTTTTACGCTCAAAGCAGCCTTTATGTTGGTTTTTTGAAATAAGTACCTTCATTGATACTTGAACAAAATCACATCCCTTAGTTAAGGCTTTTCTTGTTCATGAGCCTCGCGTAGCTGATGTCAAGGTGCATAGTGTCGATATTAATTGTTTAACAATAATAAGTTGTGGACAAACATATGCTGATGTAAATATAACAGTAATAAGTTGTGGACAAGCGTACGTATGCTGATATAAATATAGACATCCTCAAAGTTTTGGTTTTCTCCTCTTGTTTTCTGTTTTGAGTAAGTTGAGGCCCGACTGGCCTCCATTAATTCAGTCCAACTACTGCCACTACCATTAACTTACTACAAAAGGGCATCTCACCACCCGAAATGGTCAATTAAGGACAAACTTAACAGCCAACTTTTCTTACGCTCCCACAGCATTACAGTCCATACGCATATCCTCGAGTTTAGCACCTATTTTGCTTGAAAATGGCAGGCAGTGATGCTTGATCCGTATCCCAACTCAGACTCATTTGTCACGGCCAATCATCTCGCGGCTGTTGATTAGAAATCAGACTAAGCATTTTTCTGGATTTCGCAAAGACTACTGAGCAATTCCTTCGTGTCAGCTGGGAGCTTCACCCATCTGAAATAAATGAAGGCTGATCACAAAATATCTTGTTTCTCAATGCTTCTTCTGAAATACGGAGTATAAAAAAAGGACACTTGAGAACATATTTCAAGAATTATTGGAACTGGCAATGCTGACAAGCTTAATGAGCACAATCCAATTGATAATATCAGTGCTTATCCATCATTAACGACCTCGTTGACTCTTTCTATACCATCGACCCTTATGTAGAAGAAAAGTCCATAGGTTACAGATTTCCAGGGTTTCAACTATAGTACAACAAACGCCTGAATCTGTACAAAATGCCTAAATTGTGTTCTTTGGTGTCTTAGGCATTTGTTGCATCAAATATACAAGAACACCTTACAAGGATCAAGGGACTTGAAAAAGGGCCCAGATTTACGGACTTTTACAAAGCGTTGATGGTAAGGCCACTGCTACGTGGATTTAGCACCCTCGTACAGTTGTGGAAGCCATAATACAAAACGTGGAAGTGGCAGAAGCTATGAAGCAAAACTCTAACAATTTGCAGCAATTTTCCGGCAGCAGAGTTGGAGGAGTCCTGCTCAATTTCCTTGTGAGTTGCGAGATGCTTCCCAAAGATGTTGCTCAATACCCAATTTTTTTAGCTCCACCAAACCTTGCTCAACTGAAATGCAAAACTTAATGTCAAGTAACACCTAAATTCTCTAACATTTAGAAGACATATCTTTATGTAAAAGAACAAAGTAAGGAAGTGCCAGAAAAAAAGTGAAGTGCCGAGACGGTGTCGGTTAAGGCCATAAAATGACATAATAATTTTATGATTGACTTGCAATTAGGTTTTACAAAGAGCTATTACCAAAATGAAATAGAAATAAATTTGCTGCCAAGAATTTTAAGTTAACAGTGAGCCTTAATGCAACAGAGGTAGCTCCTCCACAGGTTGGAAACATGGAAACAGCCTCTCCAAAGTCCGGGAGGTAAGGCTGCATATAACAACCCTCCCAAGACCTGCAATGGTGGGACTCGGGAGCCTTGTCCATTGGCAACCCTTTCTATATGACCTTTAAGGATGCAATGCACCACCTCAATTATATGGTTTCAGATTGTCAACTAACTTAATAAGAAAGTCAGCCTCACAATTTAACAAGAAGGAGGACTCACTTAAGTAAATCAAAGAGGACAGGATGTGTATTAAGTAAAAAGACTCAACTCACTATTATTATTTTATCTCTAGCATTTGTTCTTTCAAGTTAAGCAAGTCAGCTTGATTGCCGGAAGACGAGCAGAAAAGGCTTCGTTGCACTTTGAGATGTCAAGACTTTGACCTAGAAGAAAGAGATATTAGTAATAAAATTACCATCAACAACATCGTGTGAAGTCGGCGACTGTGCACTACGGCTAATCCAGAACTGAAGTCGTTTTTTGGCAATGTCCTCCTCTATACCATGGGCTTTGGCTCTTCCCCAAAAATAAGTAAGCCATGCCTGTGAAAGTTAAACACGATCTGAAGTGCAATAGTAGACAATAAATGAACAAGTGCAATTGTACAATGCTGACACAATAACCAGTGTCCAACATTACGCAGACTGTCTAACTGCATGTTTTATTCACCAATAAATTCTTATTCCACTGGGCAAACTCTTCAACAAAATTCTGTAGAGAGGAGTAACGAAAACAAAAAAAAAGAAAGAAAAAGAAAAATACTTTTTATGCGTGTAACACATAATATTATTATAAAATCTAGGACAAGTTGCGGTTGTATGAAGAAACTCGTAATTTAAAGTTGACATTTCATAATTTACAGCCAGAATAAATAAGTTGTCTCCAGACCGACAGTAGAGTTAAAAAATTTGCTAGACAATAAGCTTAATGATATCATAAGATGACAAAGAACCATAAACTTCTAAAAACATTATAAGTTGGTAGAAAAGCAAAACAAACATTTGTGCCAGGGAAATTTATGAAGAAAATGCCATACCTCTTTAAAAAGAACATCCTCAGACTCCTCTGGACTCAGTTCTGCAGAAAGTTGAAAAACGCATTCCAATGTTATGCTTGAGTTTATAAATGATAATCAATATTCTGTAAGCATAAAAGTCAAGAAAGTTTCAAATAGTCAGAAAAAATAGGACGAATCAATGAAGTAGGGTGTTTAGCTCGTGAAAAGCCCAGTAATTCACCTGTCAATCTGTCATCACACGTGGAATTATCAAAAAAGGAGGAGAAAGGACGTCAATTCAACTTACCAATTGCATCCATAAACTTTGGGTCTCCAGGTGACTTGATATCTGCTTGCAGTACGTACCACAAGAGAAAAGGAGGAGAAAGAAGGACTTCAGTTTGCATGATTATAAAATTTACAGTGCAAGCATTACTCTGCACCAACAGAGATAGCTAATGCTAACTTTTGATCCATAGGACATCTTAACTTTAACAGACAGGAATAACAAGCATTAAAACCTTCAGAATGTACAATCAGAGTTGAAAAGCCAAATTCTATGTGGTTTTCTGACTCAATTGACCCCATTTGAGACAATAACGCTTACCACACACCTTAGGTGTTTCAGAAGTCCACTACCCTTGGTTAATTTTCAAAAATATGTACCACCAGATTGTCTTCTAAATGCTATCACCACTTATTGTTAGATTATTGGTTGGTTTTTCCAAAACAAAGGCGTTTTAGAAAAACAGACAGACGCTTACATACCCATTTTTGCTATTCATAACCCCTCCACAAATTTTCTTCGCTAGCAGTGTATAGCGACAATACATCAACTTTAGTGGAATGTGTGGAATGGATCCACCCTAAATGCCATTAATATGAAAAACCAAAGCAAAACAGTCAACTTTGGCAACAAAGGCAAATGGGACCAAAGCTAGGGAAGATACGTGATCAATGTGGACCATATGTCGAATCATCCCACAATCGAATCATCCCACCTTTGCAAGATACAGTAATATGGATGACCATAACTTGTTAGGCCTACCTAGCTGAAGAGATATTAATTTTGATTTCAAGTACCAAATTCGAAAAACAGCGAATGCTCAATGAGGCAAATTGTTGAATACTAGCAACATTTAGAAAACAGACCAGAGATGGACTGTCGAACAGAGTTTGGGCGCCGTTGCTGGGCCAAAGCAAGCACAATGCCGTCCTCAACCTTCAATGCCAGATTCACAAAGCACCTCAAAGTCCAGAAACACTTCCCAACAACCCAATACTAAAACATCATAAGCTCAGCCCGTGGTTATAATAATGAGCATTAACTTAAAATGTCGAGGTGTAAAAGGGGGAGATATGAATCAATAGGAATGAAACAAAGTTTGATATTGACCAAAACCTTCAAGGAAGCAAGCTCCTTCAAACCCATTTCAACTGAAAGCATATTCTCAATATTTCCTTCTCCAGTTAGATCACTCAAGTCCTGAACAAGTTTGCTCCTTGTCTCTGGATTGTCATCAACTGTTCAATGTTGTAGACATGAAAGGTTCATGAGGTGGTTGCAATGGACGATAATATACATGCTAAGACCTATTTTTGCTGCACTAGAAAAGCAGAAGAGATGATAAATTAACTTGGAAAGACCCGTTACTAGCCTTTTTCCCAGCATTCCTCCTTAGCTTTTTGCCCAGCAGACATGACAACTTCGAAAGGAAGAGGTGCTAAGGATGACCAATACTCATGCTTAGACACTGCAATATCTGCACAAATGCCTGGAAAGCAAGAAATAGCTAGACAAATGATGCGCGGGTAATCAAGTGCAAGACAGATGCACGTCATTCAAGAAAATAAAACGTTCTAAATCATGCTCCTCATAATACGATCATTAGTAGAAATATAGTCAAGGGGTAAATTAAACTTTTAGGTATTAGTGTGAGTTGAAATGCCAATGTCAACTATATCTCAAGGATATATTTTTTATCCTAGAGAGTTTCTATTGACAACAACTAAATTACTGAAGTCAAATAAGCTTCTCAAGTTCAAGTGTAAGATACCGAAAAGTTGATCTATGCACGCCCCACGTGCAAGTATATAAGGATTGAGGAACAAACAACTATATCCCAACAGCTGGGAACCTGGGCATGTAAGTGAACAAGGACATTAAAAGGAAAAACAAAAAGAAAATCCACTAGAAGAACAAACAACTAATTCTGCCTATAATGAAATAAATAAAAGCAACACGTAGATTACCGTGCCGCATAGCCAAACCCCAGTAACGTGCGAGCCAACACCTCTTTAGAACAACTTCCTCCTGCAAGGTTATTATAGTTATGAATTAATCTGGTCATGATAATACATGCAACTGCATATAGACATACCATTTCATTCTGTGTTAAAACCATTCTTTGTGTCATCGACTGAAGAGCTTTGACTTCAGACTCCATTGCCTCAAACTGGTCGACAGCAGCTAGAGCCTCATCTTTGGCTTTCTGATTGAATGTTATATGCAAGCATGATATTAGAAATATGCAGCAAGAAGAGAACCTTCGCCACTAATTTTAGCAAATATAATTGCATAGATGGTGACGCTTTGTTGTAATTTACCTTAACTTCAGATCAAAGGGACACAATCTCGTCATCTACTACATCTTTTGCTTGTTTTTTCTCTTTAAGTGCAGCCTGTGAAAGTACTAATATTACATTTTCTTTAAGAGGGTAGCAGGATAAAAAATGGTTACACCATGCCATAGGATAGCCGCATTAATATGTTCCTCCTTGCCGTCCGATACTAGTGAATCGTCATGGCTCAGAAGCCTCAGTAAATAGAAGCCAGTGATGATTAATAACGACTGAAGAACAATTTAAACTACCTCTCTTTGACGCAGTGCAGCCTCCTTTCTGAAATGAAGAGAATGGTGTGTCATGATCAGAAGATGATTTAAGACGTAAGGGCAGTTGTTAACTACCTGCTTAACAATTTAGCTTCTAAAGATACTCCTTCTCCAAGAACAGCTACCTGAATAATAAGCAAAAATGGTTGAATGTCATGTAAGATACTGGCAGGGGAACAAAGTAAAGTTGCCAGTGCTGTCATTTTATTAGCTCCCAAAACTAAAAAGTAAATCTGTTTTTGTGAATACAACAGGCTTCTGTCTCTATTCATCTCTACACCACCATCTAGTGAAGACCTCCGCCATCACCCATCACACAGATAAACCAACCTCCGCCTCTAATCCCAGGACCAACCATAAACCCAGAATATACCCCCCATATAAAACCCAGAATTCAACCCCCATGATACAGAGACTTAATCTGTGTTAATAAATTTTGATTGGGTGATAGAACATTTTACACTGAAAAAACAACAGAAGTTTAAAGCCCTATTCCTTGTTGGTCTAAAAATAAGCTTGAATTTGAAAAGGGAGAGGGAAGAAATTAATGGAGTGTAGGGAGATGATAAGATGGTTGAGGAAGTCATAGCTCTACAGTTGGTTGTACCCAATCTCGCTCATGCCGATCTAAATGGGTTTCTGCTCATTCCTCAACGTCCACGTTCTTTTGGCCAATGAATCCACCGTCATCCTCCGTTGTGTTAAGTGACCCGACCTCTTCTCCATCGTCCCTACCAACAACCTCTACTGTATCTCCCTCAGGTTCTGAAACTCAATGATCTTTTTAGATTGGTATTTCTATTTCCTCTCAATTATTAAGGGTGATTTAGGTAGTTAAGCGTTGAATAATATGACCTGATCACTTTTTGGGGTCAATGTCGGAGGAAACCAAATCTCAACGAGTGGAGTGCAATTTCTCAAACCTAGCGTGGATGAGTGTAATAATATCGAACCTCATGTAGCTTGAGTGTAATTAACCGAGGGGCTGATCCCAATATAGCGCTAGAAGAAGTGCAATTTTTTTACCTCATTTGGGGCCGTCCATGTTGACCTCCACAACAACGTGTTTCTTTTTTTTCTTCGCTAAACCCCCCCTTGCAAGGGGCGGGGTAAGCAAACTTACCAAAATGCCCTTACACAACAAAAAAATGTTAAACTACCAAAAGGCTCGCGTGGGGGGCAGCCTGTAGAGAATAAGAAAAAAAGGAAGCGCAGCGCCCCCGCATCCCCCCATGACCATAAGAGCACCCCACTGACACATCTGTCAATCTCTAACCGCCCCCCACCTAGACCTCCCACACCAAAATGCACACGTGGTCAGTCACCCAGCCCCCCCCCCCCCCTCCCCCCAGTCGTGAGCAATGAGTGTGTGTTACGTTCATGGATGCGTTTGTGCTATTTGTACGTGTGTGGGTGTGTTGGTATCTGTGTGCAGTGGGGTGTCTCTGTGTGTGCGCGTGCGCGTGCGCGTGCGAGTGTCTGGTGTCTGTATGTGTGGGATGGGTGAAGTGGCACGATAGTGTGTGTGGGAGTGGTGGGAGGATGGCGAGGGGAGAGGTAGGCTGGGTGGTGCGAGCAGTCGGATAAGGGCCCCGGGGGGGTGGGGAAGGAGATGAGAAGAAAGAAGGAAAAGAATTGTTAGTTCCAAGGTGGTTTGCTGAGTATTTTTTTTTTTTAGTTTCTTACTAGAGGGAGGGGCAGGGACATTTCTTTTCACAAAAAATATAAGATTACTACAAACTGCTCATTTTGGGCAGTTTTGCACACAGAGAAAAAAATGGGAATCACACGGGGGGTGCGTGTGTGTTGGGGGGGGGGGGGGGGACAGGGGGCCACGGCTGGTCGTTTGTGCAGGGGTATGGGGGGAAGGGGGTTGGTGGATGGGTAGTTGGGGGGACCGATCGTATGTGTGTGTCTCTGTCTGTCTCTGTGGGGATGTGTAGGTGGTAGGTGTGAGTGGGGGTGGGGTGGGGGGAGGAGGCAACAGGGTGCACGCACACGTGTGCGGGGTTATGTGTAGGGTTGGGAAGAGTGGTGCGATGGTGTGCGGGTGGAGCATTTGGGAGTGGGAAGTGGAGAGGGAAGGTTAGCGTAGCGGTAATGCCGAGCTCTGGGACAAAGGGAGTTTCTTTTTTCATGCACAACCGCCCAAAACAGGGGTGGTTTGTGCTGAACTCGTTCTGTTGTAGAGTAAGGGTTTTGGGTAAATTAGCACACACCGTCCAAAAGAAAGACCATTTAGCGAATTTAAAACATAAAAGAGCGATGTCTACAGTTCACGAATTGACGTGGGCGGCCGCAGATTAGCTAGATAAAATGCAATTTATCTAGCGCTATATTTTGGATCAGCCCCCATATATTTGTAGTTATCTAGCTGCGGTCCATCTTCCTATTATTCCAGAAAAGTCCTTGCCTCTCCTCTAGTGAAAAAAAAAGTGTCTCATGTGGGTTGTCTAGAATTTTTTTTTGCCTTTCTTGTTTGTCTCCTTATGTGTTTTCTTTTCCCCCCTCCCTCGTTGCCACCACCAACCTCCACTAGCCACCACTACCATCCTCCACACACAAACCCACCACCCACACCTCACCTGTCACACAGACACAACACACAGAAAAAAACACACACAAACCTACGAACTGCACACCCACAGATACGCAGGACACACCACCACCACACACATTCTTATTTCTTTTTTGTTGGGTCGGGGGGGGGGTTGCGTGCACGCACAACTGTGTGCGTGTATGCCCGTCTGCATGTGACAGTGTGTGTGGGGTGGGTGGATTGGTGCAGTGGGAAAGTAGGGGAAGGAAGAAGAGGAAGAAGAGAAAGGAAAGAAACTGAAGTCCTAGCAACCCGCTTGTTGCAGGAGCGGGCTGCATGAATTTTTATTTTTTTTTGCACTAAAGATTGGGGCAAGTGTATTTTGAGAATATTGAGAAAATGGATAGCCCGTTAGTTGCAAGAGCAAGCTATCGAGAAGCAAAAAGAAAGTGTCCTCTCCGTCGTCCGCTACATTATGTAGCTTAAAGGTACTTTAGACCAAAATGCCGGAGGGAAGCACGGACAAATAGGGGAGGGCAAAATAGTAAACTTAACCATCCGCAATGAAATGTAGCAAATGTTGAAATTTGGCTAAAAAAATTTGTAATCTGGCCCGTCCAAGCTAACAGCGTGGACAGCCGAATACTGCAGGCAATTTACGCTAAGTTGCCAGCGGTGGAATTTGATCAGCTCCCTATAAATGTATGTATGTACATGCACACACACATACATATCGTCATCTAAGCCTTTGTTCCAAGCTTGGCTACATGAATCATTTTCTCCTGTCCTCCCCTATTCAAGCACATATTTCGTGTAAACTCCTAATCAAGTCTTTTCCCATTGGTTCTGACTATGTTATTTTCGATCCACCCCTACCTCGCCTTACCACATCAACTAGGCGCAAGGCATCTAAAAAGTGTTTTTTCATCTTTTCCTAAGTTGTTGTCAGCCCAACCCTGCCTTCTTGTAAATATACTCATCTTTCATTCTATCCCTCCTCGTGTGGCCCCTTCATCCACCTAAGCATTCGGATTTCAGCTATTCTCATTGTTTGTGTGTACGATGGTTTTTGTTGCCCAACATTCTAAACTAAATAGCATAACTTGCCTCACCACTCACCGTGGCCAAATAAAACTTTCCATTTTTTTGAGGTGGATGTTACGATCCCAGATCACTGCAGATGCACACCCCAAGCAAACCAACCTGCTCTTGTCAATTACCAACATCTCTCTCTCTCTCTCTCTCTCTCGTGCATTAGTGCTGCAAGATACCCATCCATAACTGTTACACCTCAAACTCCAGTGTTACTAAAATTGCATTCCAAGTACTCTTTAGTGATCATTCTTATTTGCGGATGATGAAGTGTGGATTGATGGGATAAAATAGTTGTTGAGAGGTACTCACCTATTCAGAGGCTTTATCTCTCGTGCATTAGTGCTGCAAGATACCCATCCATAACTGTTACATCTCAAACTCCAGTGTTACTAAAATTGCATTCCAAGTACTCTTTAGTGATCATACTTAACCTAAAGCCTCTGAATAGGTGAGTACCTCTCAACAACTATTTTATCTCATCAATCCATACTTCATCATCCGCAAATAAGAAAAACCACGTTACCTTATTCTGAATATTCTTAATAAGCTCATTAATTGCACATTTACTGGTCCTACCATCATTTGTTCTCACACTAGTTACCACTCCATCATACATCAATCACATCCACACTCTTGGTAGAACTCACCACAAGTGTCTCTTTGGCAGTTCACACCCTCAAATCTTTAAAGCCATGTGAAAATCTTTTCTTTGCCTCAACCTGTTATTCTCTTCATCAATCACCTCATCAAGAAATTTATATATTGGATCTCCCAGCATAAAACCCAACTGATTCTCAAATACCTTAGGCTCCTCTCTTAGTCTATGTTCATACCTTGCCTATTAAGCTTGATCCCTCTATAGTTGTTGCAACTATGGATATCCCCTTTATGCTGATGTATAGGTGTCAAAGTAATTTTCTTCGACTCATCAGGCAGTTCTTAGAATCTAATACCTTGTTAGGCAAATTCATTGACTTCAAACTAAATAACTAATATGTGTGCCTGTATGCATATATTGTAATACTAATATCTGAGCTTGTAAATGCATAATAAGTTGTACAACTGCAACACAGGAACAAGGAAATTCAACAGGTAGAGAATGTAGGAAAACATCATCGTGAAGTGGAGATAAACAACTGTTATTCTCACAATGATCCTAATATAAAAGAAGGTAATAGGTGCATATTGCATCACACTTGGAACAGGATGGACTTTGGCATTCGAAAGGAGGGGGACGGCCCATGACCACGAGACCCCTTAGATATTACATTGTTTCTCAAAATGTCAGGTACTTGTCTATTGGATTAGTGATCAAAATTAGAAGCATGGAGGCCTCAAAATACAATATTTTCAGTTAGTTATCACTACAGCCTATCATATTCTAGTGAACTTTACAGAATGATTTCAAAATGACCTGTTTCTCAAGCTCCTTAACTCGAGCTTCTGCTTCCTGGCAACTCTCTTCTTCTTTTCTTAGCTGTAAAACAAGTTTTGAAATACATATCACGTACTACAAGTGTTCATTGGGGTATTTAAGAAGCGAAGAGAAAAATAAGAAATAAGCATGCACCTTCTCAAGGATATTCTCATTTTCTTCTTGTAGCATATCAAGCTGCACCATAAGCACGTATTAGCTTGACAACGAGAATTGAGGGAAAAAAAATACACCTTCTTCTTGTAAACCCAATCAGAAGCCTGCAGATGCAGATACACAGAGAGAGATAGTTAACATACTTCATCTCGAAGTGCAGAAGCCCCTCGCTGATCTCCTGCATCTTTCAAGTTTGTTTGCCCCATATCTGACAAGAATCTGTAATTTATGATTTGAATCATAATTGCCACAATGTATGAGTGTCCGAAGGCAGTTCAACAGCACAGATCTCCCCTCCCCCCCCCCCCCGCCCGGAGGGGCATAGGAGTACAGACAAATGCATAAGAACGAAGCCAATGGGTAAACATTCAACTTTGACATCTACAAATGCTTTGTTTTATTTGTTCTGAGAGGTTAAAAGGCTCTCAGAACAACGAAGTTTAATGGTTCCTCACATCTACAGTGCATTGTAGCAGTTGCAATTTGAATGGAACTGTAGTCAAAGCATCCCAAAGAATACCAACTTTTCAAATGTTAATTTATTTAGAAAAGAAATTAGACTAACGCTATACTAAAATCAAAAGAGTGGGATCCCTCTTACCTTTTTTCTCTGCGCACAGTGGTAGGAGGATCAATTGGGGGCATAGACAATGGGGTCCTGAGTGATGTTCTGCTAGGTGGTACTGAAGGTGTTGTCCAAATTGACATTGATGGCCTTCCTGGCGATGTTGAGTGAACCGTAGGCGTTTCCTCTACAAAGTTCTGAGCTAACTAAGTAAAGTACGACATCAACCAGTCAGCCTTTGTGTTTTTGTAACCACAACTCTCGAACACCATGTATAACAAACTTACTTCACGTGTAAGCTCACATGTAAACTCTTTTATGAATTGCAAAAATTTCGTCCGCTAATACAATCCTAAACGGTCAAGACGTCTCCAGAGCCAACTATCTACATGTACCTTAATTTCAATTATCTCATCCAAACAATGATGATCCTGCATAGTACAGATTAGCTAAGTAACTTCCCCAATTCGAGTTTTATCCGTTTAGCTCCGATAAAAAATTTTGAACTGCACTGATGGAAAGGGCATGAGAAAATAAAAGGACTACCAACTTTTATGTCGTTTAGGAATGTGAAACCTCCTTATCTCCTTATTTAACAAGACTTAAAAATCTCCTTATTTAACAACAAGAAAATCGGTCAATATGACTCAAAATTTGGTCATTTTTTGTACTTAGACATCGAAGCCAAACAATACCAAGTGACGTGAAAAATAAGTAGGTCGATCTAATTTTTGTGCTTTTTCCATCCATAAAGACAGTTGTAAATTTTGAAGCAATAGATGGAGTAACTTGTGGAGTTACTAGGTTGACCCTAAATGATCCATTCCCGCAATGCACTCCATTCTACATTTTGATGTAGCATTCCACTAAGGATCGTACAACTTTCAGAATCAACATACAATTCCAAACATTATCTCGCGAATATAGCTGATAACATTGCTTGACAGTGACACTCAACTTAGCAGCAACTAAATCAAGCTCAGCATATCTATCATCGAAAATGCAGTGGAAAAAACAAAGATCGAGCATTGGTAAAATTACCGCAGGCGAAGAAGATCTAGCGATCTTACTGGACGGAATCAAAGGCCTATTATTGCCATTACAGTTACCGTTAATGACCGGCCTGGTCAGTGGAGGAGCAGCAAAGCCGAACGCCAGGTCATCGTCGTCGTCATTGCCTGCGGCCTGCGACGCCATCACCTGAGCGAGCCGCTGGGCGGCGGCTTTGGCTGCGAAGTTCTGCGCGCGCTTGACACTCGAAATGCCGGCGGCGGAGGCCGACTGGGAGTGGTGTTGGCGCGAGGGGGACATCGCCGGAGCGGAGGAGCCGGCGGTGGCGCTCGACTCGCTGCTCCATTGACGGCCATAGACCGGGCTGCCGGTTCGCCTCCGGTCCATATATACAAAATTTTCGAGCGAAGCGAAAAATGCGGGGAAGAAAAGAAGCCAGAGAGAGATCTTGGTGTGAGGACTGAGGAGGAGTAAGACAGAAGGCAGAAATAAGTTGGACTCTTTTTGGGGCGGAGAGATTAAAGGAGGTCAGTGTGTTTTCTGGAGCAGCAGCAGCAGCAGCAGTAGTAGTCTCTTTAAGCTGCCATTAGTGTAACTAATGCTTCCTTCATGAACTTTAAAACCTCTTTGTGAGTCCTAAAGGAGTGAGAAGAAGAGAAGACAGAAGAAACCATGATTCCTCCGCAAATTTAGCAGAAAATAAATAAAAAGAAACCGAAATTATTAAGATTACTTTATATTCCGTATTACATTTTTTATAATTTTAATAAGGACTATAAAAGTACGGTCCTGAAAAAAAAACATAATTCTACCCAAAGGAAAAGAATCAATCATCGAGGATATCTTTTTGCTTTTGTACTTAGGGTATTGAACTAATGTATCTCGTATTATTTACCTTCTTTTGTATGTTTCTCCCGACTTTTCCTAACTCTTTTTACAACTTCTCATATAATGAAAGTAGCGACATGGCGTAGATTTTTTGTCATCATCCTAAATTCAATTATGTCCTGAATCTTTTGGATATTCATCTAAAACTCGATACAAGATCGAAAACTTTATCTTTATCTGAAACTAAAAAACATAAGAAAAATGGTGCAGTATCTGAATAATTTTTACACTAAATGATGCAATGTCTCATAATTTTTACGCTAAAGTAAAACTAAAATGAAGATCAAGAATTTTTTGTATTACTACCGTGTAATTTATATTGATTCCTTTTTTTTTATTTTTTTGAACTCCTCGATAATTTTAACTATCTCCCGAAGTTTATATTGCCTATTGTAAGAGGAAGGGGAAGAAGGGCGAGAGTGACATAAAAAGAGCCTAACCAGCTGCTAATGTCCACAATCTGCAAGCAAAGTTAGTGGGATTTGTAGCATTTGGTCATCATCAATCATTTCTCACCTATTCACTCCCGGCCAATCATGGTCATGAAGCCTCCATTTTTGCCCCCACTTTGTTGTTTCCCTTATTTGTAAGTAAATGGTAAGTTTTTGTATTGAAATCCTAATATCCAGAAGCCATTAAAATTTAGACTTCATAACTTCAAGGGTAATATAGACATTATGAAGGTATTACTTACGAGAGTTTTCTTTCTCTCCATCTCTTATCAATTTTGAGAGGAAAGGTTTCCAGAGAAAGAAGCAATTTTTTCTCTCTTTTCTCTTCTTTCCTTTCAAAAAAAACTCAAACAAGAGAGAAGGGAATTATAATAATGAGTAGATTACAAGATGTTGCCCAGAACACCATCCCTACTTCAACCCCACCCTTCCTCTAACTCTCAAAATTGCCTTTGCCCTTCTTCCGACACCCTTTCAGATTTTTTAGGATTCCATTTCGATGCCCTCTCTAACCGGTTTAGCCTTTACATTTCTGTCAATAATTCTTCTCCCCCACCCCCCACCCCCTCACGTTTTTCAAAGATTTTTTTATGCTAACTCTCATAAAGAAGCTGGTCTTAAAGGCCTGCTTATCTGTCTTCTTTGGCTTACCAGATTATCCCTCTCTCATTTATCTTTATATACTCATGATAAATTCATTCTCTCGGTTATTCAGACTCATAGAGCAGTTGATGTTCATTATACTAGACTTTTGAAAGATATTCATTTTGCCATCGGAGAATATCACTTTATCCAAGTTTGCTTTTGTACAAATGATCAGATCCAGATAGCGAAGGACAAGGCAGAGCAGCTTTTGACATCGCCCGCAGGAATGTAGACAACAGCGTGTCTACAGTACCCTGACTTTTGCATCTTTCTAGCGCTCCTTTATGTGTTATATTTGTCTCCTAGTTCCTAAACAAACTTTCGACATATATGGTTGTATAACTTAACTATATTTTGTCTGACCATAGAAAGTAGCTTCGCTACTCCTGTATCCATGGTTAGTTATACCCCCTCCCCTATATATATATATATATATATATATATATATATATATATATATATATCATGTCTAACTTAAAAAAAAAAGATAGGAGTAATCAAGGATCTGCAACTACTCAGTGAATTTTGGTAGATAATAATTGTGGGGCAGAGGAGAAGATGGGCACTGTAGTAAGATAGGAGTTGGGTTGAGATGTGCTGCTTGGACGAGATGGCCAACTGGTAAGGCTTGGTCCAAGTGATCACGGGATACAGCAGAGTGGGCCAGTGGGGGAGTATGGGCTTCATTAGCTATGGTCTTAGAGATGTTCGTAATGGGAAATGGGCCAGTAGGGTGAAGACCAACTTCAGGGAGGCCCGTCATGTTTTGTATTGGATGTTGGACATGCGAAGGGATTAGAGGGTCCAGCCCACTTAACTTGCGTAGCACCGAGAGAACCTGCCCATTCATTCGACGAGGATGGAGCAGTAAGACACGGAGTCGCACAGTCACCACATTCCTTGGCCCCCCACCTGGGGACTGACCCTCAACTACTGTTAGGATCTGCATATCTTGATTTTGGTTTAGGTTTTCAAAATAGGTACAGCTTTGATGCCGCCGCTTGCACAGGCCGCTTGGCCATCGTAATAAAATTATCCATTGAATTCAATGTTTTGCCGGAAGGAACGGTAACTCCAAGTCTCTCTGCGGCGGCGCGTGAATATGCATCATAAATACGCGTAAGGTATCAACCTATGACATTTGTAAAAGTAGAAATTCTAGATATTATATCCCAATCGAAGTTGGGTAAAGCTCTAAGATTTTTTTAAAACATAGGTTGTCCATTAATAATTAAAAAAGGTGTCCTCTAATTTTTGTATTTTTGGCTAAAAGAAGAAATATTTCATATATAAAAGAGTATTATAAATCGTGCCGACTAGATCATCTATTTTACAGACAGGAAAAGTAACAACAATTGCTACAAATAACACTACAGACTAACAACAAACCTATCAATCATATACAAATTACAATTAGATTAAAGTAGAGCATATCCTACGCATTAGCCTAACTTTTTTCGTAACTTGCTGGGCTTACAGGTAACAGTATAAAACTAAAAACAGCAAATGCGTAACATAAAACACAATGACATAAAAATTACAATGAGGAAGACAACTAGAACCGAACGAATAATCGAAGGAGTAATCGACACCCAAAGGGATTATAGCGCAAAGCCACAGAGCAGACAACCTTGCCTGGTGCATAATATTCCCCTAGCATTGACACCTAAACCACAATAACCGTAAAAACCGGACAGCAAACCAATAATAGGGCTAAGCCAAACAGGAACCCCTAGAAATTCCCAAATTCAACCCCCCTCCCAGGGCCGCTTCCCCCAACGGACTAACACGCCCAAAAACCCCAGCCCCCCGAGGCCCTATCTCCCCCAACCTAGAGGTGTCAAATGGGCCGGGCGGCCCGCGGGCTGGCCCGACCCGGTCCCTTTCTGGCCCGGGCTGGCCCGGCTGGTTCATGAACAGTGTTGCCCCAGCCCTTTAGGGATTAGGGCCTAGGCCAGGCCTGCATTTCCCAGAAAAAGCCCGATCCGTGGCCCGAAAAAAGCCCGGTTTTGGCCCGGGTTGGCCCGGTTCTGGCTCGGGCTTGGCCCGGCCCCGGTCTGGCCCGGTTCAGGCCCCCCTCTTTAATTTTGAAATTTCACTTTTTCCCCCCTTTCCCCCCAACGGATTTATTTCCCTTTTACCCCCCCAACAGCAAAATAACGGCTAGTTTGGGAGGTATTTTGGTCCAAGTTTATTTTTTCAACTCTTTTAAGGTTTTTACACTCTTACCCTCCCCAACAACTATAAACGGATAGTTTTTAGGGGTATTTTGGTCTTTTGTGAAGTTTCAAAAATCTATAAATTCACACCATTTCTCTCTAATTTTTCACACCAATCTTCTTACTCTCTCTTATATAAACATTCTATATTTCTACAAGCTTTGCTACTCTTGCTAATTACTACTCTTATTTACTAATTAGTACTCTTGCATATTATTACTCTTATTTACTAATTACTACTTTTGCTAAATTTTAATTACTAACCACTCCTCTTATTAATTTGTTACTCTCTAATTCTTTTGTCTAGTAATTAGTAATTAGTGAATTTTTATATTATCAATTACTATTACTAATTTTTTTAATTACTAACTCTCTCCAATTTCGAATTACCTTCAGTGATTCATTTGTTACTTTTAATTCTTTTAATTGTTATTTCTAATTACTAATTACTGCTCTTATACTTGTGTATTTAGTTACTCTTACTAATTTTATTTTTCAATCTAGTAAAAAAGTTTAGCGTCAAATATGGCTGGATTATTGAAGAAACTGAAGCGTGGATCATCATCACGAAAAACATCATCATCATCACAAACACCACCACCAGCACAAGCGCCAGCACCACGGCCATCACAAACACCAATCCAAGCACCACCACAACCATTCGTTCCTGGACGAATGAGTACAGGCTGTATGATAGATACCCAAGCCAATTGGGAGTTCAATCAAAACATTCCAGATTTTGAATACACGCCTGATCAAGACCCCCCGCATTATAGTCAAGGACGCAGCTCGGTTGGCGAAGCTACTACTCCGTGGCATAATCTTAACCCTATGCCTGGTCATGATGAAGAAGGGCCGAGCAATGCCTCCGGTAATGAGCCAGAAGTCCAAAGGGAAAAAAAAGAAAGCCGAGTGTTGGAATCATTTTGATGTAGTTACGGTGGACGGCATCCGAAAAGCTCGATGTAAGTACTGTGCTAAATTATTTTCGTCTGGTAGTGGTAATGGACATCTTAACAGGCATTACCCTCAGTGTGCACCTCGACAAGGCCACGTCGAACCTACCCAAACGCAGTTATCTTTTGACGGTAAGTTATTTGTTTATAATCAGCGAGAGCAAAGAGACGGTCTCGCTGAATTTGTTATTCACGATGAACAAGCCTTTTCTTTTGCCGATAATGCTAAGCACTCTAGATATATGAACACATACGTTCAACCTTTGTACAAAAAGGTTCATAGAAACACAACTAGATCCGATGCACTCCGACAGTATAATGCTGCTAAAGCACGCCTGATCGATTATTTCGATAAATTTGACGGTAAAGTTAGTCTTACTTCTGATATTTGGCAATCTCCGTTTACTTTTGTTAGTTATACTTGTGTGACCGCCCATTGGATTGATGCAGATTGGATTATGCACAAGAGAATCATCGCTTTCGAGCTCTTTCCTTTTCCGCATGATGGAATGAACATTGCTACTATTATATTAAAAGCATGTACCACGTTTAAATTAAAGGATAAGATTATGAGTATTAGTTTTGATAATGCTTCTAACAATACAGCTGCTGTTGATGCTTTACAGGAGAGCCTCAAACCTGTACTTTATGGTAAATTATTTCATGTTCGTTGTGTTTGTCATATAATTAATTTAATTGTTCAAGATGGTTTAGCTGCTGCAGGAGATATTCTTGTCAAAATGAGGGGTATGACAGCGTATGTTAATAGTTCGAGTCCGAGAACACAACAATTTAAAACGTTGTGTGTTGAATATAATATGCCTCGCAGGAGAGCAGTTACAGATGTGGTCCACAGGTGGAACTCTACATACCATATGCTTTTACACATTCTGGCATACAGAGAAGTCTATACGCATTTTCTACTAACCTTGTTCCCAGCCGGCTTGCCAACTCAAGAGGAATGGCAGATGGCCACATACCTAGCTGAATTTTTGGAGGTATTTTACACGTCTACCAATTTATTGTCTGGTACGTACTATCCCACCTCTCCTCTCGCTGTAATAGAAATTCTCAAGATGGCTACAATGTTAACAAAATGGAGATATATAGGACCCTTTAAGGAAATAGTAAAAGTGATGGATAAAAAGTTTAATAAATATTGGAGTGAACTGCCTGTTATTTTTGCTGTGGCTACTTGTTTAGATCCTAGGTTAAAGTTGCATGGCGTGAACGTCTCGATACAAGAGATATCAATATTAATGTGCTACCCAGTAGAGGATACAACCGCACTCACAGCGAAAGTGAGCAAGACATTTGAGGAACTGTTCAACCTCTATCGTAATTCTGCTGACGTGCGCGGACGAGCTTCATCATCGACTGCTGAGAGGTATTATGCGCCATACCTTAAGGGCTTTGAACATCTAGTAGCAAGACAACTACCAGGTGAAGGTACTTCTAATTCGGCAGGTTCGTCTACTTTTTCCTCTTTTAATGAGATTGGTGTATATTCAAATACTGATCATTATTCTGATTTATCAATGCAAGAACAGGTTAATTTTAATTTGTTAAATTTTTGGAAACAAAATCAAAACATGTATAAAACTTTAGCCCAAATTGCACGGGATGTACTGCCAGTGCAAGCCTCCACGGTTGCTTCAGAGTCGGCATTTTCAGCGAGCGGGAGGGTTTTGGATGACAGGAGGAGTCGTCTTAACCCCGAGTCGCTCGAGCTATGTGTATGTTGGAAGGATTATCTTGATGCGAAATACCGCGAGCAAGATAAACCGATTGATGATAGGAAGAGCAGTGACTCGGATGTTGAAGTACTTCCGGATGATTAGGTAATTTCTTTTTATTTTCCTTCTCTTAAGTTTTAAGAATAAAATTTCTCACAAAATATAATTTTTTTCATATATATATAATAAATTTTTACAAGCAAGATAGATATTTTTTCGTATATATAAAAAAATAGGTAACTTCGCCTGTTTGTTTACAAGCAGCCGGTCCCAAGCCCGGATAAAAGGAGGAGGGCCTATAAACACATTTATTTTCAATATATATGATTTATAATGAAATAAAAGGATAAAGATTAGGTTCGTTAAATTGTGAATATTGGACATGCCTAGAGTACAATTTGCTTAAACAATAACAACAAATTACCATAATTAAAACCCTTACCTTGAATAACAAGAAAATGTCAAAAAAAATTAAAAAAAATTTTAGGCCCGGGCCCGGCCCAAGCCCTGCCCTAAATGTTGGGCCTAGGGCCTGGGCTTAGACCGAGCCAGATATCCCCACAATCAGGTCGACCCAGCCCGGTTGGCAGCCCTCTTGGCCCGGCCGGATTTGCTGGAGGCCCGATGGGCTTGGGCTGGCCCATTTGACACCTCTACCCCAACCCCACCCACTGTCAAGGACAACCTCACCAAAACCCTAGACGCAGAACCCATAACCCACAACGGACAACCCCCACATCCAGCTTTTGCGCCCTTACTGCTGCCGAAAAATTCCGGTCTCCGCCGGTAGGATTCCGGCCATCGCCGGCGATGACAAATATAACCCAAGCAATGAATCTTCTTTCAAAACAAGCAAGAAAGCTTATCAACCCTCGATTATCTCAGCGACTTCAAATCTATCAGATCTAGAAGATGAAGAAAGTCCAAAGTCTACTTAGATCTGAAGAAACCCGGCAAATCGAAGCACTATTGCTGCACCGCCGTCCCCGATCGTGGTTGGGGAGAATGGCGCCGGCCTCCACACCGTCGTCGTCCACCGCCGATCACCCTCCATCTGTCGCCGGCCAAATATGCTAATCCTCAGATCCTAGACACACAAACACGAAACGAAAGGATATATAAACTAGGCTGGATTCTGGCAACCGCCCCACGCGCGCCAACACATGGTGGGGCGGCCATGGAACTTTTCTGTGTAAGGCTTTGTAAAGAGAAGGTAGAGAAACAATTGTAGAGAGAGAAGTTGAGTTTTTGACTAGACGGGATTTAGGTGTCGTGTAATTGAGCATCACAGATACACTCCTTACTTCAGGTTAAAGATCCAACACCTCGACAAAGGAAAAGTTGCGGTGAATATTATCATGGCCGATTTTTCCACACTTGTAGTAGATTTTGAAGATCCGTTGATAAGAGCACCAAAGGATACAGTAAACTATTTCGTCTAACAATTGAAGAAATATAGTAGGGAGTAAGGAAAAATCAGTGAGGATACAGATTTTGATATGAAAATAATCCAAGTTACTGACTCACCATTCAGAGCAATCAATTTCCAGGAGACTTTCAGCTGCCCAACCAATTTTCTTCGGTACATATGATTGCAGCCATAAGGTATATGAGAAACTTGCATCCAGAGATCGGCAATACGATATTACACCGTTACTGAATGACATGGAACGTCCAAGATTGGAGTAGGAGTAAAGCGCCAAAGATGTTCCAAGGCCCGTAGTTCATCACCGGATAAGCATCCTCGACAAAGGTGAATGAAAAGAAAAAAACCTTGGACAATCACTGGTCCTCACATATTCGAACATTCATTTTTCCGTTTTTTGTATTTTTTGTTGGCAGAATATTTGAGTATCCAAAAAACTTACATTACGACCACTATTGCTTTTGTGTATTGTGGTGCTAATATTCTATGTAATTCAAATTTTCACTTTAAAATTCTCCTTTTTTATGAGCCACACGATCATATTTTAATATTTTCTGTAAGGCCACAAGGTGGTAGTTGTTGATTACTGTCCACCTTATATATCTTTATTCTCCTTAATATACGAGAAAAACAATGAAATACTTGATCTGCAAAGGCAAATGTCCTTGATGCGCTGCAAAGCCCTGCTAGATGCAGAAGGTATGGTGTCATTCGGACCAGACTTGAGCTTTTTCTTTCCTTGTCATTGGTTAAGAAAACAATTGTAACATCACAGCAATCGGAGATATGTTCGGGTGCGCCCTATACCCATTGGTTATTTCCCATTCTTAACAATTAGTTTCATTTTGATATAATTGTAACAGTTCGTCTTATATAATTTAGTCTTTTTGAAAAGTAGACTAAAATACAAGACTCTTGTCATTTGTATTAATTTCTCTGGATTAACCAAAAAATAAAAAATACAGCAATCACACATATATATTTTTTAAATGCCCCCAAAGAAAAATAAGACAAAATGTAAACTCCATTTGACAGTACTAGGATCCCCTCGTCCTTTTTGATTTAGTTATCCTCTCATTATTCCTCCGTAAGATCCCTTTATATAGAGTGTCTCACCATGTCATATTTGAAGGTTGTATTAAGGAATGCAAATTTTATCTTCTCCAACTGATGCCCAATCTTAATTGATTCGATTCGATTAGATGAGACTTCGCCCAGGAAATTTTTGACAACTTCGTTGTAGCCGGTGGGCGCTCTTGGGTTCCCTCCAATGCCACCCCCAACGGCCAACACCTTCCACTTCCAACAATGCCACCCCTAACACCTTCCACTTCCATCAATGCTACCCCAAAACCAATCACCCATCCGGTTGGTCTACGGCTCCTTTTCATCCCCAAAACTGCCTAAACCAAATGGACCTGTTGAGCTCGAGTAACCAGGTCAAGGAACTCCGTTTAACTGGCATTATGATTTGCAAACTGCGAGCTATGATTTGGGTGGGTACGACAGCTAGGCAATTCTATCCCAAGTTTTGCCCAGGTTTTGGGTTCCTTTACCAATGGTGCTCGAATTGTGCTTGGGGTCATATCTTTACCGAGGTAAAGGAGTGGTTACTGTTCACGATTTGATGGCAAAATCATGCTCGTTGGCTCTCCGGTAAAGCAAAGCTGATGCTTCCACCCTGCGGTAGATTTTTGATTGAGAAAACAGAAAACATGCTAAATTCAGATTAAAAAACCGATCACAAAAAACCATGTTTCAAATTGCAAACACTTAGTTAGTATTGCTTACCAGCCAGGATGTACAACATATCTTCCTGTGGAAAGCGCCCAATTCACCTGTTTGAGAGAAGAAAACATGCCAAAATCAAACAGGCGCCGTAGTCTATACCTGATCAAGGACAACAACCGAGGACCTAGACACCAAGACAGAACTTTAACTTGTTCAAAAACAAGGATCTTTCTTGTTAACTCCAGTTTATCATCAAGTAAGAAATACAAACTACGAGCTATTCTAAAAGGTAGAATGGTTGAACTTGAAAAGACTGTCAGGCTACTAAACAGAGAGAAAAAAAAAATTACCTTATCAGTCCCAAGAGAATTGGCAACAACATGGGTGACCTGCTCATCTATCTGATTAGTGCACACGGCACCAAACTGTTCAGCTGTCTGCCACAATGGATGTAAATGGGGTTGGATTTCTCCAACCGGAAACACCCTGCTGAAGACAATACGGCAACCGGAGAGAATATTCCGTTGCACTGATGCTAAAATGTTTCTAACATCAGCTTCATCCAAGGACACATGTGAGAAGAAGTTCTGATGTATCCTTTCAATGACCTATACGTCAGGCAACAAAACAGATTTAGGAGGGAAATGTCAATTATACGAACTCGCAAAACAAGCTAAACTCAACTCACCGCTAAACAAGATGCCAAAGTCCCATCTTCTGACCTCTCATCATGATCAATCTCAAGGAGAGAAGGGCCTGGAAGCCCGAACTGCCGTCTACTACAAGGGAAAAATATGTACCTGAAAAGAAATTGAACATAAGAATATAGCTTCAAAGGCAATGCTCAAAAGAATTTCAACTTGGAAAATGCTTACCTTTCTACGGCTATCAAGTTTAGTTTGTTATGCGGCCAGACTCTTACAGAATCATCTATAATTACAACTGCCGACTCCATACCCAGAACCCCCTCCAAATCCTTACTTTTACCATCAATAAGATCCCCATCGTCACCCTTAGAAATAACTCGTCCAGCAAACAAAACTCCCTTGGGATCAAGAACTTTCGCCATCTCAGTAGCATACAGCTTGTTTCCCATTGTGTAAAGATGCATCTCAAAAAGCTTGCTAGCCTATAATGAGAAACAAAAAGCATTTAAAGCTTACCATAAAACTTAAGTACCAATTAGCTCAAAATACAAACTCACAGTTTACCTTCTCCAAAAAATTCCATATCCCAGGTCGCAACTTGGTCCACATTCCCATGTGAGGAAAGCGAAAGAGATGCCTGTACGACTTATCACGGTCTTGTTCTTCTTTATTTCTCAAGAGCTCATCGTGCACTGGGTCTATTTCCACAAACTGCGTATACAATGCTTGCAAATTATTAGTGAAAACGTTTCCTGGATTAGCAGTACCAAATATATCTCCACACACACAGATCGTATACCTTAGCTGAATTTAGAAGAGTATGATCAAGATCCAAAACGAGGCAAAGCTTGCGTGCAGCAAACATTTTCTTCTGTTCTTCAATCCTCCTCACCCTCTCCCTTTGTATAGCAGCTCTCTGCTGATCATCAAATCCCTCAAATAGATGCTCAACATCTCCCCAACTGTTCTGGGATTGGGAGGGACCAGCAACTTCTTCAGATGCTGAGCCAGTCCCGCTCTGTAGGCGGCTTGACTCTGAAAGTACTCCTTTTATATCCACCCAACTTGGATGAACTTGTGCTGGTTGTGATGAAGGTATTACTGGTTGTGATGAAAGAATCAGAGAAACTGCTGGTGGAGGAAGAGATGCTTGGGAAACAGACATAATACTAGCGATGTTTTTCAAATTCTTGGTAAATTGATGAGCAATATCTGGTGCTATAACTGAGTCAGAGGAAAACAACTTTTTATCCAACTGGTCCTCTTGCTTTTGGGAAGTCAAGTTATCCTTTCCCTGAGCAATTGATGCATTTGTTTTGGATCGATCAGATTCCAAACTCCCACCCTTATGCAATGGGTTGCTATGGAGAGCACGGCGAGGGTCGCGAGGCTTCATGCGAATTTTCTCATCCTGCAAGTTATACACAAATTCTTAGTCCCCAGAAAAGAAACTAAACTTGAATTTAAAATTCTTAGTGTTCAATAAAAGAAACACGAACAATATTCTTATTCAGTTTAATTACGTGATTAGGTATAAGATGGTTTAATGTGCACTTGAAGATCTAAAAACCAATATTATATCAGTGATCCATATCCACGGCAAAACCCACGCTTCAAAACATAGAATAAGCAACTTACTCCAATACTCATTTGTTCCATTCTTTCGAAGTACTTGTTTATTAAAATCCACTACAGGACACTAACCCCTTATAGTGATATAAGATATAACTTCACAAGCTACTCCCATCAGTTGCAAGACGACAAATCACATACATAATTAGAGAAAAAGCTCGGACCTTCAGAGGGGCTATAAGAATTGGACCTTGACGGGCTACTTCTAAAGCAGTGCTATAAATACTAAACCTTGACAGCTGTGGGTTAAGAAAACCAGATCCTAGAAGCCCTAGCCAACCCTCCGATGATCAGACTCAATGAACTAGAATTTTCAACAAGGAAAAGAACGGAATTCTGATGGCAAATATACTTGTCAACAGACAGAATAAAACAGAAAGATAACAGAGATTTACAGCAAAGGGAAAAGAGAAGAATGCATTGCAAAGGCATAAGAAAATTTCACTTCGAAGAGAACCTGTGCTATAAGTTCGTAGTTTCATAATATCGTAGTTTAGTCGTGGCTAGATGCTCACCGTCAGAGCTGTTTGAGGAGTCTGAAGTATGCCCCCCGATCTCTGTCCGAGGACCAAGGGCATAGACGGAGCAACACTAGTCTTAGGTGGAGCAACACTCGTTGGCGGTACTGCTCCCAGAATAGAATTCGAGCTTGGAGGTTGGAGAGGACTTGTCAAAGGTTCAACTGACTTCTGCTGTTCCATCTTTATTAAATTCATCCACATAGCCGGATTAACAGCAATATCCTTCAGCAAAGAATGCAAGGAAGGTGCAGTGTTGGCACCAGTGACTGGGAAGCGCTCAGTATCACTGGTTGCAACGTTGGTCCAACCGCTGTTAGTACCAGAAGAGATCATTATATCATCCAGTTTCAAGGAATCACTTCCCGGGTTCACTACCATATGGTTTTGGTCTGTAACCTGATATCCAACTGTACCTCTATCCTCCAACCAACCACCACTTCCAGACACAGCTCCCACATCCGCAAAAACCCCAGAATTTGTCACCTCACTTTTGTGCCTTTTACGGACAGGACCATCCAGAAAAGGCTCCTCACCAGGTTTCTGCTTCCTTGAACTTGTAATTCCCCCAAGAGGTTCCACTTTGAGCTCATTGTTCACTACATGCAAGGGCCGTTGATTAAGGTCCAAAGCAAGTACATCAGAATTGGCACCTCGGAGCCTGGGGTCCCTACTTTTTGCTGGTCTTGACATTGAATTGGACCCAGAACTCACAGAGCTAGCATTCCTCAAATTTATCAGTCCCTGCCCACAAGCAATGTCCATCTGGGGCACAGAAAACCCAATTGATTGTGCAAAAGTTGGCCCATTTACGGAATTGGCATTTTGAATAATAGAAACACTGGAAACCTCTCCACCAGTATCAGTATCACCATCGCCATCACCGCCTTCTTCTGAGGGGGTTGGGCTTGGAAGCCTATTCGTCATAAAAAAGGAACTTCGACCAAATTTTTGTTGATAGGTAGAAACGGCTTTAACTGCATCAGTTTCATAAGGATGCATCACAACGCTTCCCGCCTCAAGGTCTTCCCTTGGAGCAGGGTACTCGGGTCTTACCACTCCTCCAACTGTCGATGCTTTTCCTACTGGCAAACAAGATGGAATTCCACGCGTGGGTGATGGAAGAGTGTCTACATCATGATCCTTATGAAGGTCTAGCAACGGAAGCAACATTCCTCTACCCTTAGAACTAGCTACTCCCATTTTCAAAGATTCCAACAACATGCGGGGATCATTATGATTCATAGATTCAACACTCGTGGAATCAAACACACATTTCTTTAGAGAACTTGAATCTTGATTGCCGATCTGAACTGAAACATCGGAATCATCCCGATTCACCCTCTCTTTGACCTCAATGTCCTTCTCCTCCATGTGATTGTCTTTGGTACTGGAAGAAAGAACCTTGGTTTCTTCAGAAGGAATCATTACTTCTATCTGTGACGATGAACACCACATTAAGTTTATCACAGCAAAATGAACTCAACCAAAGTTAATTCTAACATGACATGCTCAAAACCACACCTCTTTCATCTTGTCATGGGTGAACAGTGGAGGCTTCTGGCTAGTTACATGAGCAAGCAACCTGTACACCAATTCCAATAAACAATGTATAACTAACCCACTCATATGAAAGCACAAATAGAAGAGAAAACACGCATATCCGAAAGCACGATGCAGCAGGCACGATTAAAACCTCGCCAATATGTCCCGTCTCTGATCCTTCTCATTTTGGTTCATAGAGCAGAACACCTGCGAAACATCTAACTCTCAGCCGGCACAACGAACAATACTCAACTAATGAACCAAAAAATTGTGGAATATCTTACAGAATGCATAATTTGAATGGCTGAAAATGACAATTGAACCAGATGATCCCGACTAGAAAAAGAAGTTTCCGAAACCATTTCCTGTAAACTGTCCAGCGAATTCTGTAATCTGGAACAGACTTCTTCATAAGATCTACACAAACAAACAAACATATCAACAACATAAATACATACACCCCAAATCCATCAACAACTCCAACGTTCAAAATCAACCGTTTTTCCAGTCAATCAAATCCGAATTTCACTTACTTCTCCGCATTACTCAAAGTCACACTCTCAATCCCTTCGCGAATCGACTTCGCCCGCTCCTCCACCTCATTCCCCAATTTATCAGCATCCATGTCATCGTTTTTCGGATCCCCGGAGTCAAAATCAATCTCACCTTCCTCCAATTCCCCCTCTTCTTTCTCACCAGCCACCTCCGCCATAGCACCTTCAGCCTCCTCATCACCGCTCACATCGATCACAACCTTACCGCTATCACTGTCCTTACTGTCAACAAGTTTATTCGACGAATCCTCCGCGCCATCGCCGTTGGCCGCCCCCGGCCGCGAGTCCTTAACCTCCATCACGAAAACCTCGTCCAACGGCTTGTTCTGCACCGCCTGCGCCCACGCCAGGTTGTACAGGCCGGACGCGTAGTTATTGCCCCTCGACTGGTACTTGTTCTGGTAATTATACAGATCCCTCATCGTCCAAACCCTAGGTTTCGGATTAGGAATCGGAGCTGGAGTCGGATCCGGATTTGAGTTGGGCACCGTCTTAGCCCCGGGCTTGACAACAAAATCCTTCTCAGTGATCTCCTCAACCGACGCCGTATCAGAGATCTCCCCCTCTTCCACATCCATCTTGGTGTTATTAAATACTACGAATAAATTCGGATCAGCTACAAGCATAAGTTCTATCAAGAGAAATTAATGCACAAAGATTTTGTTCGTATAAAAACAGAAATTTCGAAAATTAGGGTTTCAAACTTTTCACTAATGTTCTTCTATATATATATTTTTTTGCTGTCGCACTAAGGATCTGAGAGATGATTATACAGCGAGATTTCCAAGTCTTTGTTCCGGAAGTTCTACCGTTGACTGGATTTGGGGCCGGTGATTGAAGAATCGAAGATACGACGGCGTTAGGTGGGGATCTGCGGGAGAAGAGAGATTTATGATGACGATGATGGGGGGAGGAGAGAGAATTTAGAAAAGGGTGGATTTCAAAATCTAGGGAGTGTATGGGGAGGGTGGATCTGGGACGTACACGTAGTTAATCATGTGACAGAGGTTGATTTTTGGTAAACGACTGCTGGCTAAGGTAGAGGTTGTCATGGCTGGAGTTTTACCTTAAATTAATTTGTTTTCATGTTTTCCTTTTACAGTCTGTGTCTTGGAAGATAGCGCTGCCGTGGTGAAGTGGGCAGAGGATGGAAGTCTTGACCCTGGTATCTACTTTGTGAACTTCTTGTTCTCGTTGCATATTTCAATTTCTAAAACTTTCATCCTACATTTGCAGTTGATGTGTATATATTTTTTTTAATGCAATTCCTCTCTGTTAAAGCAGTTTAAACTTTGACACGTTCCGTTTTTAAAGTATCTGATTCAAAGTGAGGTGGATCGATGAAAACATAAATGGTAAGTAAAAAATATAGAAGTGGCTAAGTGTTACTCATTTTACTTGATTATGTCAGTCTTTGTAATTATAGCGTTTTGGTTATTGACACGCGCCGCTTTTAGGTGGAACGTTGTGAGATGATAAATTTAGAACACTAGCGCGAGTATAATCATATTATGCAATCTAACATAATAATATTACGTGGTCTGGCCTGTGAAACTTCATAGGCGTATTATCTAGTCTAGTAAAAAGAGCACCACATTTGAGATGATTTTGCAACAACAACAACAAAAAGAGAAAGAATCTTCTACCTCACTCTCTCTCTCCCAGATCTTGCTTCCCCAAATGTTGTCACCAATTGATACTACGAACCTCACAGTTATCAGCTGCCGCTATCACCTTCGCTTTTCGCCATCACCATTGCAAACATCATCATCTCCTTCCCCCACTGCCTCCAAAATCTCACTAAACATCCATCGATTAACCCACACGATGAAATGAGAGGGTGACGATGAAATTCGGTTTGGGCAAGGGCAAATGGTAGTAGAGGGCGGGTGGAGGAAAGGGGAGAGGACATGATACGACAAGAAAACCTGAGTCATTTACTTGGTCAGTAGATGCTTTCAATGAGCTTTAACAATAGCAATTTATTTTTTTTTATAATGAAGCGATTTTATTCCACTAATGTTGAGATACATCCTCTTGAATGACATGCGTTAAAAAATTAGGCACCTCTTCCATCCATACACAAAAATCATCAATGACTAACGTATTGTGCTAGTCCATGGACTACTTTGTTTCATGTGTGCCGTACAAGTCTGAATTCACATCACCACTTGTGTTTATTGTTCTTCTATTTGGCGAAAAAGGGTTGTAGGCCCTAATTTCAACTCTCTTTCTCCACTTCTTCTTCTCTTCCACAGGCGCATCTTTGCCGCCGCCACTGGTTTCTGCCCGGGGGGGGGGGGGGGGTAGCGTGGTGCAATTAGATTTTTTTTCTTAAATGCAGTTCCTTACAATTAAAGCAATTTACTGACACGTGCTGTTTTAAGGGTATTTGAAACAAAATTAGTGGATTCGTGAAAACATAAATGGTAAGTGATAAATTTAGAAGTAGCCAAACATCACTCATTTTACTTGATAATTGTGATAATAGCGTTTTGATTATGATTTTTAGGGTGAACGTTGCTAGGTGATAAATTTAGAAGGCTGGTGTTAATATAATCGTATTACATGATTTAACATAATAATATTATGTGGTAATTGGCCTGTGAAACTTCACAAGCGTATTATTTGTGAAAGAGCACCACATTTGAGATGATTTTGCACGCACCAAAAAACAAAAGGAATCTTCTGCCTCACTCTCTCTAGCAGACCCCCCCCTCCCTTTCTCATAAAGTTGTCACCAATTGATACCATAAACCTCACAATTGTCAGCCGCCGCCGCCACCACCACTGTTGCTAGTTGCCATCACCCCTGCAAACACCATCTTCTTCGGGGGCGGGGCGGGCACGATCTCGACAAGAAAACTTGAGTGACTTGTCTAACCTCAATATATGCTTTCAATAATCTTCAACAAGAGCGGCTTATTGTTAAATTCCACTCTTGATATATTGTCGTATGAGAAATTTCCAAATCTGATTTTTCCTAATCTTACATCCATTTATTATAGGCAAAAGGTAAACCCCTCAATTCAAAGTCGCAGTGTTGGGTGAACTTCACCATGTTAAACCCTAATGCAAATGTTCCGTACTTACAAAGATCGCTTACAATATTGAAGGCCGCCTATTCTTTATTTATTTCTACTTCCTCATACAATGAGCACTTTAAAGCCAAGCCTCCTTATACATACATACGAAAACGGCAAAAGAATAAACAAATTCAACACCAAGTAACCCTGCCAAAGACTGCCTACGTAAAGGAATAATGTGCCCTTATCTTAACCAAGACACTGGCTATATACAAGAACAACAACCCTGTCCCGGAGGTACTTACCACGACTCAAAAATACTAAAACAGTCCATACACCAAGCCACTAAATTACAAGTCAACGAAAAAAAGCGAGAGAATAAAGCCAATAAATTACAAGAAACTAATTTACCTGCAAATATATTTTGGGCATGTTGTCTACCAGAAGGAAGATAATTTTGGTATTCCGTCCGGAAATTGTTTTAAATGAACTTTTGACCAAGGCCTAGCGGAAATTTTGACCAGTGTTAAAATGTAAGCAAGGTATGATAAACAATAAAGGCACAAAAAGAGAAAATACAAGAACAGAAAAGGAAAAGTGGATATGTACTTAACAAGAAGTCAATTCAATTCAACAGCAAAAAGAATTCACCTCAGAACTGCAAGAAAAATGGCATTTAGGTAATGATCACAATGATGGTTCATCATGGTATAAGCGACTAAGACACCACCTCTTTCACGTCGAAGAATTTCCGTTTAAAGCATAGTTTCCCCTCTTCAGTTCTGGAGGGTATACAGTATCAAAAACAATCCTCGCAAACATGCGTCTGACTTCTTGCAGTTGCCCTAACGCCAACGACTCATAGTCAATCTTATTCCTTGGTTTTGTTACAAATCCCTTCTCCTTACCCCTTCTCACGCAATCAAATATCGTGGATACCTTCAGTGTCAATGCCAACGAAATAAAGACCTGAAAAAGGCAAGGCAACATTCTTACTTTAGAACCTAGCAAGAAACTAAAAAAAAAGTACGGTGGTAATTGGCAAAAGAAACGTTGCTACAAGATTATAATTGACATTTAGCTACAGGAAAAAGCCCGGAAAGAAAGGTGAATCTCCAAAGCATGTTTTTTTTTATAAATGCTGTGATCATGTTGAGGTTTGTCTAATTTGTTGTCAAATTAGTAAGGCATATTTGACTTGAATGGGACCATTAGATGCATGACTAGAACCTATCTGTTTATTATCCAGAGTGATGCGGTGCAACTCTCTTGCTCCATCCCATTTCCCCTAGCGCAGACACAGAACCGATTCACAACATGAAGGATATACCCAAAAATAATAGCTATAATGATCTACAGCTCTTCTGAAGTCAATGAAAACAAAAAAGCAAACATAACTAGAATGACTTCTTGAATTTTGCTTATATGAGATATCTCACTTTGATTAAACATTTAAACATGCCGACCACATCTTAAATGCATTACTAGGTCAAGTCTGTCAAGTGCATTTGACAACCCACCAGTGTCAACCGACTTTGACAAACGATAACAAAGGAATCTTTACCCAAAAAGACGGGTGCGTAGCTGACTTGCAAAAACAGCACTGATTCGAAGTTATTCAGGGATTCAGCTAATCAAGATGGAGATCACAAGTTAGCCTGACCTGGATGCCTAACTTAATGCTTAACAACCCATTTTAATTGCATTCAGGTCAAGTCTGTCAAGTGTATTTGACAACATAAGTTGTCATTTTGATAAACAATTACAAAAGAAACCTTTATCCAAAAAGACGGGTACATAACTGACTTGCAAAAACAGTACTGATACAATTACAAGATTATTCAGGCATTCAGCTAAGGAAGATGGAGGTCGACTCAAGTTGGATCCTTACCAGATCTGAGTGTGGTGCTTGCGGGTACTTGATTAATGCTCGGGAAACATAACGCTCATCCGCCAGCTTTTGTAGTGCATCTTTGACAGAAGCCGCCAAATCTATGACCTCATCCATCAACACAGCATCGGAGTCTAAAGCCCCAGGTTCTGATAGTTCAAGGAAGCTAGTGTTATGTGGTTGCGAGATCCTCCATGCAACTTTCACTGCTTCAGACAATGATCCACCACTGTGTACAGCGAGGCTGAAAGCAGCAACCACCAAAGGATCTCGAGGTTGGTCTACCAACGCTTTATGAAATGCTAAGACACAAACCCTGCGAGAATAAATCTCATGTAAAGATTTTAAGACCTGGTATTGCAGGAACCAGATGTACAGAAGAAAAAAAAAAGCAATAATAAGGCATCAAAGCCTGATGAATCTGCTCAACTAAACTCTGCAAGGGGGCCTAAAAAGAAAATTTTGCAGCACTCTAGTGAACAAAAAGATCTGACAGCCTAATCAGATTCGCATCGATGCGATCAGGCAGCTAGAAGCAGCTAGCTAACTTTGTGCATGATAAACGAAACGAAAATTACAATCACAGACCCTGACCCGGAGGTCAAGGGCTTGAAAAGCGGAGCAGCCTCTCTGCAATAGCAGGGGAAGGATGCATCTAACCCTACCCAGACCTTGTGAACTAGGTTGCAACCTAAATTATATAGCAGTGTGCACGTTGCATGTTGAGCTGTTTGAGATTTAATTGATATTGATTCTGTCAGACACTTTGATGGAGCAAACAGATTTCAACAGCTGATTGAATTTTCTTACCACAGGCAACAATGGCATGGCCGGTCAGGTGCGAGATATTTATCCAGACTAGAAAACAAAGACTGCAAAACACCAAAACCAGCAAAATATTACTATGATGCGACTTGATACTGAATGAAAGCACAAAGGCCTTGGTTTCTGTTTACATTGTGAAACATGATAAGAGGTACAGATGCAGAGATTAAATAAAAATATACCAATATTTGCTAAGGATGCAAACACTTCAATTTTAGATGGCTAGTGAAATAACACTGAAACATTAGCTTTCCTAAGCCACAACCATGTTAACCACAGTAAACAAGATAAGAGAGCAGCAAAAACATAAGTATAATGGCATTGGTGCAGTTGAAGTGTAAGCATTTGAACTAACCAGAAGCATATTAGACCTCTCATCACGCCTACGAAAACCCCGGGAAACAAAGTATGCTGCCTGTATTTCGAGATACTGTAAGAAAACGTGCATGGAGAGAGAGCAGTACAAACATGTTATAAACAAAGAGGAAAACATCGACGTACTTGGATAGGTAGAAGAATCTCCAAGAGTCCAAATTTCCATAATAATCTTAGAGAAGCTTCTGCAGACCCATATGCTAGCATATAGTTCATTTCCATGAGAAACCTTCCCTACAGTTTATAGAAGCCAAACAGGATGGGGCAAAGAAAAAAAATGATGTGCCAAATTTAAAAGCCAAGAAACTCTGAGTAAGACTAGAAATTAACTTACCCTGTCCAGTCTTGACAGCAAATAAGACAATTCTTTTACAGAATGAGCTGTTTCTTTAGCAAAACGAAACCCTAAACGGGCTGCAATTCTCACTCCACGCAGGATGCGAGCTGTACAAATTTTACACAACAAGATTAGACGCTCAAATACATAAATTAACCACAGTGATTCTGAAGAACTAATCAATAAATGACCAAAAAAAAAAAACCGAAGACAAACACAGAAAACTCACCACAATCTTCAGTAAAAGAAGTGCTTGCAGTGATCACACAACGAACCTGTGTATAAACAATAAGAACATGAGCATGAACAAAGGACAAGTGTTAAAGCAATAGTTTAAGCAAAACTATAAAAGATACATGCACACTTTAGCCTTCCTGATATCCTCCATTCCACCGACGTAGTCATACACAATCTTGGCATAAGGATCAAACATGAGTCTGCAAAGATTATGGAGATTGACAGATTGTTAATGTCCTTCGGACATCTAAATGATAGATAAAGCATGTAATAATATCAATTATAAATCCAAACCAGCCAAGTACTTAACCCATTGATTGTAAAATCCCTCCGCAAACAATTTCTCCACCGTCTAAAATCGGATTCATCACAACCACGAGGTTTTCTGACACCAAAACTAGACTTCCTTCCAAAGGTCCTTCCACAGGTGCTAAAACTTGAAACCTGTTCCAAAAATAAAATTATAAAGTAAAGCCTCGACATGGCAGCGTGATACTTGCTGACAAAAACTGCAGTCAGTAGTCAACCAAATGGTACATAGATAGAGCCAGACAACCAACCTCTACAATGGTATCATCCACATGCACGTGGCATATTGGAAATCGCTTCCCAACTACTTCACATCGAGGGAATGTTCTTAGTACCTGCAAAAGGTCGAAAAGGTCCATCACAATTAGATACAGGTACTTATAAGGTTTCTAGTCACTAAACAATGAAAGTTGTAGTGCCTTCACCACAACAAAAATAAACTTGTTAACACGGCTACGAGCAGAAACTAAAATAAAGCTTTAAAATAAAGCTTTATTTCTATAAGATGAAATAACTCATAGTACAGTAGCACAGGATGTTGGGACATGGAACTATGGAAGTAAACACCAAATTCTAAGAAGATAAATTTTATAAGCCAAACTTGTATTGTAATCCATATCATATTATCAAAAACATATACACAATATAAAGGTCTGCCTGCAACTTCATGTTGTATACAGGGTCCATGTAGGTCCCATAATTCTAAAGTTAGCTTTCCGTAACATCTAATAAGAAAGACAATGAACACAAAGAAAACCTCTTTAAGTTCTGCCGATGTTATAATGTCAAAATCTTTAGGAGTTCTCTTTAGGAGAAGATCTCTTACGCAACCCCCAACAAGGTAGACTTCGTATCCTATGAACAAAACAGAAATACGATCAAGTTTGATAGAAGATATTACTCAAAGGGAGATAGATCAAAGCAATAGAAACCAAGTCAATGTACTTGTATAAACATACCCTTTTTCTTAAGAACATTTAACACCAATCTAGTCGGCTTTGTAATCTTTGAGGTCCTAATTCCAAGTTCTTTTGAGCTCAACTTCTTCCACTCATGTGGCTTGAAATCATCATCACCTACTTCATAACAAATACAGTTCACCAACTGCCAAATGTAACAAAACTACAATGTCCCAAATCTTAAAGGAAAAAAATACTCCCTTCATTCCGTAATTGAAGTCCCCTTTGACCTTTTGAGAGTTGCTAGAATAGAATTTGAATGTGTATACATTGGCTTTACTTGTTATTTTTGCCCTAGTTTGGCTTGTCAAACAGATCATTTTGGTCAATAGTTGCTAATCTTTGCATTTCATAACTATGTCTCTCTTCACTTTTTGCAAATTCCTAGAACACATTTAAATATCTAAGTGGTGTTTCAAACTAGCGCAAATGAAATCAGCAAAGTTGATAGGGCAAATACAATGGGCAAAGATGATGTTAAAGTTACTGAAATTGCATATTACAAACTCGCAAAATGTCAAGGGACAAAAGTTAGGAAGCAACGAAGTATTTTGGTCCAATTCAATAATGTTGAAATTATATTTTAACTAACAGCGTAAACTTATTTACGAAACAAACTCAACTAGGCAGCTAGTAAAATACCTTTTGCATGAGAAGCAGTCGCGTTTTGAGCCTCTATGACATTACTCACCGGTTCAACCAGCGATTCAATTGCTGCAACAGAGCTGCTTTGCTGCACCTGCAGTTAAAAAAGCAACCAAATCATCGGAGAAATGAGCGGTAAAAGAACAATAACAAAACCTTATCAACTAACTAAAATCAGCACCTTGCGGGCACAGTGGATGAGAGGACCACGGAAGGTGAAGTGGTTTCTACAGGCAAAGCCTTGAACTGCAGCGATTGCCATTGACAAAGTATAGAATCGAACATGTCATGTCATCACACCATATGAAACTTAGGGTTTTGAACTGAGAAATTATCTGCCCTGGAAATTGGCTGCAGAGGGAAAAATCAGTAGAAGAAGAGAGACGAACATTCAATTGGAGTGGGCCCATGGACACAGAGGCTCGTTAAATTGGGCTCTTCAGTAACAAATGAGCCCAGTTTTGTTGGGTATGGGCAACCAAGCAAAGGGTTGGGCATATATGCAAAACCTTAAGGTCTCCCAAGTCCGAAAGAATGAGACTGGTAGCTCAATTGTAGCCCACGTATGGGGGACAGGTAAAGGATGCAAATGCAACAAAATAAAAATGAGACTGTGTGTCCAATGCGTGTATAAAAATAAAACTAATAATATAAATTTTTATTCAAAAGAATTAAGTATCGCGTTTAAGCATTTATTATCACATTCAGTATAATGAATTTTAAAATATATTTAGACTATATTTTTTAATGAGTCTTAAATAGCTCATGTGCAACCGCAAATTTGTTTAAAAAATGAAGTAAGAAATATAAGTGTTTTAAAATGTGAAAATCGAATATGTCCTTAAGATAGTTATTTAGTAATTAATATTTTATTTTCTATCATTTTTTAAAAAATTTCTCACAATGCCAAGTATCATCATTTTGGATAATTAGTTATATAATACTAAAGAGGTTTTCTCTTTATATTAACACCAAAGACATACCTTGGTGGGTCCATTTTTTTTTCTTTCTTTTTTAAAACTAACATATACAAAAATAAAACTAAAACAGCTATAAAAGGAAAAATATGTGGTCTCCCTCCAAGGTTTTTGTTCTAGTTTGAAACTCCGTTATCAAGTTACTGCTCAATTGAAATGCTAACAGGTTAGTTGGTTACTCTTGAATAACATATCTGCTCAACTGCCATAAGGAGATTCAGGTACATATACCAAAACAAAGTAATCAAAAACAAAGCAGGAGTGAATCAAAAAATATTTATGTTGTGTCTGCGACACTGGGAGCTTCCTCCAGAACTGGATCAGATGAGCAGAATTTATTGGCTTATCCCTCACTCATATCACTCGGATACAACCCGGACTATGTGATACCAAAGGACAGACTGGCTAATGGTGCACTTGTGCACGAGCAAAATCAGTTGGAAAGAGACGGCTTTAACGAAAAAATCAGATGAATTTGCTCGTCAGTTCTACCAAAGAGAACCTTGATCACTCGATTTTGCCGAGTCCCTTGCTTTTGAACTTTCTTAGCAGGTCGGTTTTCAGTTTGCACCCAAAAGATAAAATGTCAAGGACAAGGCCATCAATTTCATCTTCCTTCTTCTCATACATGACGAAAGCAACGAATGCAATGGGAAGTACTGCAAAGGATAAGAAGAATGCATTAGATACGAGAACCCAAAGCAGCGTCAAAATTTCTGGAACTGATTGAAACTGGAAAGGACGTCGAATGTGCTAAATCATGCGAGTGGTGGCGGTGGTGGTGTGTGGGTGTGGGGGAGGGCGAGGGGGGGGCGCAAACAAACCTGTGACAAACAAACTTTGCAGGGAAATAGCTCCAAGGAAGCTAAGAATCAATAGAGAGAAAGCCACCTGTTGAGCATCAGAACAGAAACGGAAATTGTCACCAACGTCAAGGATAGCATAATTTAAATGTCTCGGGGGTTTCTATTTACATGTTTGCACAAACTTGAGATATATCGAGACTACATGGATATTAATAAAGAACTCAAGAGTGCTAATCAGTATGTTGTCCCTGCCAATGCCCATAAAACATCCATTCATTTCTCTGCTTCAGGAATCACTTGAAGAAAGGATACAGACCATAAGGATAACTTAATTCTGGGATCTCGAAGTGGAAACTTATGCATTGGCAGCACCTCCGGTTACAGATTCATGGATATTGTCCTTTAGAGTGGCTCAAACCCCTAGTTCTCTTTCCATTAGACGCTAGCTTTGGCCGGCTGGAAATTACCCCCACCCCATCCCAACCCAAAAAAGGAAAGCAGTCAAATTATTCTACCTCCCTTTCTGGTCATTTCTATTACTTTCTTTTGATCAATGACGAGCTTTTCTTACAATGTACTAAGATATCAAGAAGAGGGCTTGTGAATCTATGACTCATTGACTAGTAGAAGACTAGAAGGAAGGAGTTTGATAAGTAGACAAGAATATCCATTTTCGGCACTCTCTGCCTCTGATCTAAAAATTCACAAGTGAAAGCACAAAAAAGATGACGAAAACTTGCAGAAAAATGTAATTACCTTGGCGAATAGCGCCGAATCATTTCCTTTGCAAAGAGATTTCAAACCATTAACTGCAGAATTCCATGATGAGGCGACTGATAAAGCAACTCGGTGTGACATCTCTTCTGAGAAACTAAAACTTGACTCCGGAAGTTTCTCAATTGTGTATCCCAATCTGCACCATAAGAAACCCATAAGCTAGATCTCTTTTTTTCTTGTAATTGTGCAAGAGAAATTCTCAAAGTTTAAACTGCATATTTGTAACTAAGAGAGAGTAGCCATCATACACTTTCCCAGGTAATTTTCCATGGACGAACAAAAAGACTGATAACACCAAGAGAAACTTGGAAATTGCAGTGATCACTGTATATCCAGGTGCTATGAAGTTGAAATAAAGTGCAACCAGAACTAGCACCGCAGTGAGTGTCTGTTTACTATTTCTCCAGAGAAGTGTGTCCGCAACTGCAAAATATATTGCTAATTAATACGTCTAGAGATGTATAAAAGATCATCATTTTATGCATAGCATCACTAATGTATGCGGCCGCAAGTAATTATATGAATGCATATCACCGTAATGATTTAAAAAGTGGGTTCCAATTAAAAAACTGGTCAACTTTACTTTACCCCTTCCATTTCCGAGATATATAGAGGCTTTCGATGGCCGTTCCTTTTTAGGTCGCACTTCAGCCTTTAAATGTGAGTACGATTCAATTGTCCTCCTAAGACCCTCCTGCAGAAAATCAACATAAGGACTCGGCATATCATAAGTGATTCTAGCACACCATTCGTTTAAGACCCAAATTTTCTAAGCAACGATTGGGATTTTTTCATATGGATGTCCAATCAGGACTTCTTTGGCATATCGGTATAAGGACAAAAGAAAAAAATATCCAGATATATCGAAAGGGAAACACTTTCATAGTGCATTTGAACAGGGTGGCATTGACCTTGGCCCCACCCCCCACCCCTCCAGCTGGCAAAACATACACAAATTTAAAAATAGTAAAGGGAAACCAATCCAATTATGCTGGCATACCAAAGGGTTTGCATTTGTGCCCAAAATCAGCCAACGTATATGCATTCGCTCTCTCATAAACATGTGCTCAATACTTGTTGATTGTTGGTATAATGTTACTGTAAGATTTTCTTGGCTACAGAGCCAACCTCATTAAATACCTGTAAAACTTGACCAGTACTTGGATGCTAAAAAGTGACTTTCTTTAAACACAGAAACCTTGTTGAAAAAGTTGGCATGGGAAAAAGAGTAATCATCCCAATGTACACAAGAAAACTACATGAATATATACCGACATGCACATAGATATATTGTTGGTTTACATAACATGGGCACTTATTGCTTACTACGACTCATCATAAGGGGCAAATTTCACCTTTCAGCCGTATGATGATGTTATATCCCTTAACCCTTATTCACGATATATTTGTTCAACATAATTCTACACCGTATATTTCCTTGCGATGTATCCATTGTGTTGTGCCCTTTTCTTATGGATTTTCCATGATGGCGTGTACATGTCGCACTGTATCTATGTCCATGTACAATGCTAAACAATCATCTCAGGGAATTATATACTCGTTTTATGGGACATGGAGGTACCTGAAGTGGCACAATTGGTGTATAGCCAAGTCGATCGCTTGCTTTTGAACAACTAAATGTTCTGCTGCAAGAAAGAAGTCTGATTCTTGAAGGTGTCAACTGCGGTACCTTCATTCCATATGGAGCTAACAGCTTATACGTCCGCTCCACCATATGTGCAATAGGCATCATGACAGGGGCAGGAATCTTAATACTTGGCCTGCAAACTACATACAATTAGAAATAAAATAACAGGCATCAACTGTTACATAACCCCATTATGTGATTCCTGACTCCTGGATGATGAAAAGAATTTGAATAAAAGAGATACAGGTCTTATGCATTGCTACATGCTTATAACATTTCACACAGCAACAAGGCAAAAACAGATGCATGACCTTATTATTATCTTCTAAAACAAATGGATGAAAATCTACTAGTTTTTGGTATCTCCTGCATTCTAGGGGATAGTTGTAGGTTCAAAACCAAGTGATGACGTCAGTGCGGGTATTGTTGATTATCAGTTTTAGAAGTGCGCTGGCACTTGTTTACGCAGATAAAGGCAAAGAGACTTCTTGCCTACAATTTCCTGCGTAACTCTGCCAAAAGCCCATCACCCATAACCTAAGTGACCTGATGACAAGGCAAATGATAAGTGAATAGTTGTCTTACACTACCGTCCACCCCAACCAGCACCTCAATAAACACAACGGTTGGCATGGTCTTTACAATATCATACACAACCGCAGGGAAACTTTCAATGTAAAGGGGAAAGATGCAAGAACAGTCACTCCACTCAGTTACCTGATAATTAAAACTTCTCCAAATACTTCATTCAGATGATCAGGTATGTCATATTCCCTAATCTGTAATGTCAGAGCGTTTTCAGACCTCTTTCACCTAATAGTTCAAGATATCTACTTAGCTCAGTAAGGTTGACAACTGAAAAGATTGGGAAGAACACCAAGGGCACAACTAAGAGGCCAAAATAATAACAACTAAGTACAACTGTCGATCCGAATACTCTGTACTCTCTATATAACCCAAACTTCAAAAGGGTATAGAGAAAAGCTATTGAACGATGAAAGCTCTTTGCTGACAATAGAGAATAAGGATACCTTCCATAGCCAAGACCTTCAAGAATAAGTGATACGAACTCCCAAAACTTGATCGGTTCCCCATTAGTTATAAAGTATGCCTGCAAGTCCAAGATTGCCATTTTATTAATCAAAATTCAGAGCCAAGAAGTAGCATCCAATGCTTGACTTATACTTACCCACTTGAAATGACAGTCGGTCAAGTCACTCAAACAATATTAATGTACTATACTAGAGGTTTAACTGGGAATCTTTGTACCTTTAACAAAAGCTCACGATTCACGTGAAAGAAGAGAAGATAATATGATGACAATGACAACTGAAGCTCTGTAAATTGTATTTATACAGGATTTTAAGGTGAGAAAACTTGATCAACTAAACTATACATGACTCTAGGTTGTCACCTCAACAATGGAAGCCTATATAAAATGTCAAAAGTCAGTTAATTTATATAGTGCTTACTACCACAGTTATCAGATCTGAACAGGATAGGCCTCTACACGGGTTCAGTTCTCTGTTTCGATCGAATCTGCAGCTGAACCAGTGAACACAGGATGAATCAGCCTTATTTTGGAGAGGGATGGACGAAGGGCCAGTGAACCGGATCTAATAAGCCAAGCCCATCAATTTAGCAACTTAAAAATAAATATGCTGATACAAAGTTTCGAGGTGATGGAATCTGATGCATTTAGCCACTGATTATGTTACATGGACTCTTCAAAATGCGTCAAGTGTCCGTGTCGGACACTCGACACTTGGACATGGGTATGGATATGTGTCCGACACATCCCGTAGGATACGCCACTGAGAACACTATGCTATAGTGTTCCTTTTAGTTCGTTATTGCTTTGAGATGATCTCAGTTCTCAATTAAAACGATATGCATACCATAAAACAGTATGGAAACTATGGAATACGTAAGAAACAAGAATAGGTGGGAATATTTTGCCGTGTCCCGGTGTCTTGGATTTTGAAAATAGACAAATCCGACACTTGGACGCGTATCCGACTCGGACACTCGTACCAAGTCCATGTAACATAGCGACGCTGAACCAATCGTGAGGATCCGATTAAATCAGAAGTATATACTGAACATACATATACGGAATTGAAATGAAACCTATTAGAATAATAGTTATTTACCAAAAAGGGTTGTCGGTTGAACAAGCGGCTCAGTCCTGACAAAATATGCTTACTACACCAAGCACGCCAGAAGTAGTTTCAGGATTACATCACTACTGTAGGTGATCAATTTCTCAATTGAAACAACTATCACGAAACGAATAATCTATCAGCAATTGATCTTTTTAGAGAGTTTCTTTCCTCTTCTTGTATGCTTTGTCCTTTTGTACAACTAACCATGACTTACCTTTTGCAATGGCTTTCAATTGTTGGATCAAATCAACTGCTTTAATGAAGGAAAACCTTAAATCTTATCAGAAACTTTTGATATCAACTGCTTTAATGAAGGAAAACTTTAATTCTTATCAGAAACTTTTGATATAACTTTCTGTATAAAATCATTATCTGGCCTAGCTTTGCCTGTCCAAGACTCTGTAATGTTACATCTAGATGCATTCTGTAGCATTTTCAGCTAATACCTTCCAACAAACATGAATTAATATTAAAGTGCACAACGGGAGCTTAAGGTAACAGAAGCAACTAACATGATGAATATACTAGACCTTATTCAAAAGAATACCCACCAACCTGTAACGAAGAATTGTAAACAGCCTCGTGCAGTAGAAATAAAAAGAGACAGCTATGATCGTATTGAGCCTAATAATATCTAACAAATAGTTAAACTTGAAAAGAACCGAACATTACCTCGCCTGCAGCTCTCTCGGAAACTGTCCCCTCTGATGCTAGGGCTCGCTCAGCACAAACATGACCATGTGCCACATTTTCCACATAAGTGAAATCATACATGTTATTGCCGTCGCCAATGATGAACTGATCATCCAGAGTAGAAAAAAATTAATATACGCTACAATATACTTCATGGAGGGAATCTCCCTCACTTATAGAGGAAATTTGGTTACAGGATCCCACTTTATTGGCTGACGAGCTTCCTATCGCTCCATTAAGAGATGCCAAGTTGAGCCCCCTTTTCCTTCCTCGAGAAAAGGAGGGGAAGAGCTCATCAGCTGGTGGTAAAACATCTAAAAGTTTTGATTTCATATGCACTTTTACAACTTTAATCTGACCGGTTGACAATAAGAGCCGGGATATAAGGCACACATATTATTGCTCTTTTCTAACTGAAACATAAATTGTGCACCACTTCTGCACCATGGCTCAGCAGCTCATCTCTTATGTCATAAGAAAAGGTGCAACAATTAAAAATTGTGCCGAATGACACGCAGATCTATAATGTGTTTTTAGTGAGATCCATGATGTTGGATAAACTAATTATCGTTCACCCTTTGTAAAAATGTAATAATATGAACAAAGTAGTGATGCAATCAGCAGTAAAGAAATTAAGGACGACGTTACCTTAGACTTCCCTGCCCTCGCAGCAGTAACTAAAGAAGGAACAAGCAACCTATCACCGGGACCGAAAATGCTACTAGGACGAATGCAGCATGTGAGAAGCCCATTGATACCATTTGACTTAAGAACTAGTGCCTCTCCTTCAGCTTTAGTTGCAGAGTATGAATCATTGTGCTGTAACATTATAAGCTTAGCCTTAGACATTAATCTAGTTTTCCTTGAGTAAACTTTCATAAATAAGTACAGCAAAAATAAATTGTCTTCCTACGTTACTGCTACTAAAGGAACTATAATGAGATACAGAAGGGAATGCTAGGTCGATGAATATTCATACGTTTATGGTGAGGCTATTAAAAACTGTCAACAATACAAAACCTTACATTATTTTTGTCACCAAAAGTAGGTATGGCAACAAAAGAATGCATCTTTAGAGACAACCAAAAAATAAAAAGGTGCGTAAATGGCAGTTGAAAATTAACTGCTACTGGTTGCTCCTTAAAATATGTGTCAAATTTTAGATTTTTTGTGCTTAATTCTTTAAGGAATTAGTGATCTGCAAGTATACTTCTTGTGGGTATATGGGTTCGCCTCCTCTGCCGGCTTTTAACCCTCCAATAAAATCTTACTTACCAAAATTACAAACCCAAATGTAGATTATATCGAGAGTGACTTGTGATCAGGTCAGTACCTTAGCAGGATAACGCAATGACTCATCCCCATTAATAATTCCATGTACTCCATCAAACACCACACTGGGAGAGCTAGTGTAGATAAGTCTCTTCACTTTCAACTCAACACAAGCGTCAATTATGTTCTTGGTTGCTGCAGGCAGGTTGTAATTTTAGTAACACATCAAGACACAGTCAACTTTTCTTTTGTGTGTGTGTGTGGGTGGGGGGTTGGGTTGCACCTCCCAAAGCATGAGAAAGTTAGAACTCTGATGATGTGCAAAATGTGGCCACTGCCTTTACCTTGCACATTTACTGAATGGTGGAGCTGGTGGTTGTTAATGGATGAATCTGGAGCAGCCATGTGGAAGACAACCTCAGCTCCTTCGCAAGCTGCAGCACGGGAATATTATGCAAGACAAGATCAATATAGTAAAAACCACTGCATTGAGCATTTGCACCTGCATATCCGTCTAACCACAGAACCACAGACACAAAACTTTGAACTTTTGAGACTCAATGATACATAAAAGAATAAAATCTAGTCTCACATTCAACTAGAAACTCTAATTAAAAGTTCACCAAGACTATAATCTGTGCTATGTCCAGAAACAAAATTAAGAAATAAACTGGAATAAGCGGATTGATGAGACCTTTGAGTACTTGGGACTTGTCCCGTAGATCGGCCGATACATATTGAGCGTGGCCTGACCGTAAAGCTTCGCCGACGGTTCCCTTCTCCTCGGGCTCTAGCTTGATTGAGGGGCCCAAGTCGGCAATACGAACGGAAAACATCTCATAGCGGATGAGCATTTCCACCAAATGTCGTGCGGCAAAGCCTCTTCCCCCAGTCACCACACACCACCTCTCTTTGCCAGCCATTTCTTGTTATGCACCTGTTAGCAAAAGCAGATCAAATGGGAGTGTATCAAACATATATTTCTGGAACAAAAATATTGATCCTGTCTCCCTCACCTGAGATGAGCCTCCTCTTGACGCAACCCTTTGGAGATTTGGATTTCAAATTGGAAATTGAATTTGGAATCCACCTTTCGTTGTTTGGAGCAAATAAATTTTAATCACATAAGTTTTATTTTGTGTTTGGAACACGGAGAAATTGAAATCGGGAAGGTAATAAATTGGTAAACAATTATATCCTTGATTTACGGTGAAAGATAAAATTATCGTAAATGATATCACATGTGCCGGTGGCATGTGTGAATAGCAGCAATGTAAGTGACGGTGTAGCGACATTAACGGTAAAAGTGGTGGAGTAGTGAAGTGATGGTAATGATGACAATGGTGGTGGTAATGATATTGATGTATAAGTAATGGTATGAGTGGTGACACCGGTGATTGCTGGCATCCACGGCGGTGGTGGTGAAGTGGCATCAGCGGTGATGTTGTACTTTGGTATGTGTGGCAATTGACAACGACAGCAGAAGTAGTGTGACATCAACGATGGTGTTGTACTTTGGCATCGACAATGACAGCAATGGTGATGGAGGTGGTGGGTAGAGCTGTAAATGAACTGAGTTATTCATGAACAGCTCGATGTTCATTCCCTTTAAAACTCGTTCATGTTCAATCATGTAATAGGTAAACCGAACACGAACACAATTTTAGGTCTCGTTTATTAAACGAGCTGAGTCTAAATATAATGATGTTTGTTTATTTATTTTTTTGGTCAAATCAAAGAGATATATTAAAAACATCCAGCTAAACAGACAAAACCAGTTCCTTTGTGTCATCCATTTACAAAAAGGGGAGGAATGGATGATATGGGAACATGGCCAAAAAACTAATGGACATCAGCCCATGCTGCTAAGTTATGAGCCGCACTATTAGCGTTTCTGCTAACTTTACAAAAATCCCAGCAGATGAAATATTCTAGCTTTTTCCTTGCTTCCTCAATTATAGCAAAACAACTCCAGTTTGGTGTAGAGTCGTGATCTCTCAATTAGTCAACCACCTTTTGTGCATCACCTTAAAAAATAATGTGTGTGCACTTCATCCGAAAGGCCGTTTCTGTGGCAAGCAAGGCAGTCATTGCTTTTGCAATCACAGGTTCTCCTTCATGTTCAGCTTTTGTTTGTGCCGCAACAGCCATTCCATTATGATCCCAGAGGATTGCCGCTTGTATTGATTGGGTCATCCGAATTGCAGCATCAAAGTTGACTTTGAACCATTGGCCCGGAGGAGCTTGCCATAACCTTGAGGAGTGAGGGGTTGGTTTGGGGGATAGGAGATGTGGGTTGAAGGCTAAGAGGACCTTTTTTGCCACATCAGAAGCATTTGGTTCAGACCCCAGGAATACTTTTTGGTTTCTGCTCGTCCACGCATGTTCCATAGCCATAACCGCAAACAGGGTATACCTGTATTTGATGTCACTTTCAGAATTAATGGGCAGGGAGGGAAAGAGAATGGTTTCTAGCAAGGGAGGGGGGTTTGAGCTAGGCGTTGTGTGAGAAACAAATGGAGGAAGTTTGAAGCCATCAGGGGATGTCATTCAGATTAAACGCATTAGCGGGCATTGTAGGAACAAATTCGTCAATGATTCTTCGTTCGACTTGCACAAGGTACAGCAAATATCAATGTTTGGAATATAAGCGCTTGTATTTTGGTTCTAGTGGGCAGTATATTCCAAGCAATCTTCCACAAAAAATCTTATGTCGCTCACTCAGTTTTGCTGGCCACAAGGATTTCCAAAACGTTTGTGATCCACCACTATTTGAAAGGAACCTATTGGAATTAGTGCAGATATAGGCTGACTTGGTCGAGAATTTACCATTTTTCGAAGGTGTCCAGGCTAAGAAATCCTGGGGTTTAGAGGGGAAAATTCTAATATTGAGAATTTCACGAATGGTAGTTTCTGAGAAGAGGCTCTGCAAATTTGTTAGATTCCAAGGGCGGGTGAGAGGGTCTAAGAGGGATGACACTTTGGTATCACCTGAGGTAGCCATCGTCTCATAATGTGATTTGAAGTCCTGAGATGTAGGAATCCAATGATCATGTCTAAATTCAATTTTCTCTCCAGTCCCCACTACGAAGCAAGCTCCTCTTTTCACTAAGGGTATGCTTGTGCATATTCCTTTCCATAACCAGGATGCCGTTTTAGGTGGGCTGTGCTCCATGAACGGAATGCCTTTCAAGTACATCGCCTCCATTATTTGCACCCAGAGCTTCCTCGATGCAGTAGACATTGTCCAAGCCAATTTGCAAACAGCGCTTTATTGAATTCCTTCATCAGTTTAAAACTCATTCCTCATTGAGATTTCGGGGAACAGAGGGAAATCCAAGCCTTTAGGCAGTACCCGTGATTATGGGTATCTTTGTGTCCCCACCAAAATGTTCGTAACGCACAATCTATATTTTCACAAATTTTGGTAGGGAGCACAAAAGTGGACATGGTGTAAGTGGGTATCACCATTGCCACGGCCTTGATAAGTGTTCCACGTCCCGCTTGAGAGAGAAATTTAGCTTTCTACCCGCAAATTCTCTGGCTAATTCTTTCCACAATTGTTGCAAACTGGTGCTTCTTGTTTTGATAAGAAAACATCGGCAATCTCAGGTACTTATCGTTGGGCAGAACTTTCCGAATTTGTAACTTGCTGCATAGTTCTCGGCTTGTATTCGGAGATACATTCCTACTGAAGAAAATTCGGGACTTGCTTCTGTTTATTGTTTGGCCATACCATTCCTCATACTTTTTTAGACATTTGATCGTTGCTTCTGCTTTCGTATTGTTTGCCCTGCAAAAAATAAGCAAATCATCGGTAAAGAGAAGGTGTGGCACTGCTGGGCTGCCTTTGCTTGCTTTTATTCCATGAAGACTCTTCTAATTTTCTTCTTTAAGAATAAGACGAGTGAGAATTGCAGCTCCCAAGATGAAGAGGAAAGGCAAAATAGGGTCGCCTTGACGAATTCCCCACGTAGGCTTGAGAATGTCACTTGGCGCACCATTGATGAGTGTTAAGAAGGAAGTGGTGGTGCTTATGCATTGCTCGACCCATCCTATCCATCTGTCACGGAAGCCAAAAATTTTCAACACTAGCAAGATGAAGGGCCATTCCAGTTTATCGTATACCTTTTCCATATCCATTTTGATTGCCATGAGACTATTCTTTCATTTCTTTCCTATCATCGTGTGCCATAGTTCTTGAACCAAAAGGCAATTATCATTGATAAGGCGGTTAGGAACAAAAGCTGCTTGAAGCGGGGAAGTGAGGGTGTGAAGTATCGATCAGAGTCTTGAGGCCATGATTTTCAAGAAGATTTTGTAAGAAAGATTGCACAGGCTGATGGATCGATACTGTGTAACTGAAATAGGGCTGTCCGTTTTGGGAATGAGAGTAATATGGGTATGGTTTTGTTCCTTAAGGAGATACCAGTAGTGAATAACGATGTGATGCTATTCACGACATCCCTCTTGATGGTTTTCCAGTAGGTTTTGTAAAATGTAGCCGTCATTCTATCAGGTCCCGAAGCCTTGTTGGATCCCATGTGGCTATTGGTTTCGCTTATCTCCTGCTCAGAAGGAATTACACATAGCATAGATTGTCCTCCTCTGATACCGACGGTAGGATTAAGTCTTCAAGGTCTGGTGGGATAACAGGATCTGCTATGGTGAACGTCTGAGTGAAGTGATTAGTAAAGCATTTTCCTATTTCGTTCCTTTCAGTAAGCCAGTTGCCTTCATGTTTGATATAGTCCAAGGCATTGCGTCTTCTCTGGATGATGGTTGTAAGGTGGAAAAAATGCATGTTAAGGTTGTAAATGAATCAATGTTCTTTTATAAGATGGGTGTTAAGGTCTCCCTCTGTGTTAAGAGTAAAAACGTGTGTAAATGAATCAATGTTCTTTTATAAGATGCGTGTTAAGGTCTCCTTTATTGTATTTGTTATCTTGTACTTGCTTTCTCTTATTTCTCTTTCGTTAAAAGGTTCTTGTTTTTTATTGCTTGATCGATTTGAAGATTTTGAGTAAATTTAGGGATTTGATTGAGGTTGAACTTGAATTTAAGCCAAATTTTTTAACTCGAGTTCGGCTTATATTGTTAAACGAGTTGAACGAACCGAGCCCGAGTTTCAAACATTAATGTTTTAGCTCTTGACAAACTCGAGCCGAGCTCAAACATGCCAAAACTATACACACACACGCATGTATGTATATATGCATTATATATATATATATATATATATATATATATATATATATATTTACATATATATGCATGTATATATATATATATATACATATTTACATATGTCGAACCGAGTTCGAACACACCCATGTTTGGCTCGAACTCAATTCGTATACAGCCCTAGTGTTGGGGCAGTCTAATAATGGTACCGGTAGTAACGATGCTAGTGGCACCAAGGTGTAACTTCGAATTATATTGGTGGTATAAATTATGGTGACAGTAGCGGAGACGACGATGGTGGTGGTGTTATGACATCAATAGTGGTGTGGTGGTGTGACATCAACCACGGTGGTGATGAAGCGGTCTAATGATTGTAGTGATGGTGGTGGCGGTGGTAACCAAGTGTCACCAGTGGTATGTCGTCGAGTGGTGGTGGTGCCAACAAACACGTTGATTGTAACAAGGTTGATTAATTGTACCAACTGTAATGGTAGTTTCATTGGGACCCACCCGTCGAGCAGGGATGAAAGTCACAGTGGTGGTCGCATTGATGATGGTATTGGTGGTAGTAATGGTACGACGACAGATGTCGATGACAATCGTATTGACGATAATGGTGGTCGTAATGGTGATGCAACACGCTTTTACAGCATCGGTGACAGTGGTGTTGGGGGTGGTGTCATGTCGTGTGGTGATGATAATGTATGGTATTTTGTGGCGGGTGTAACTGTCCAGTAGTGGCTTTAGCACATTGGTGGTGGTAATGATGGTAACGTGATAGTTGCAGTAATGGCAGCAGCAACGATAGTGTGGTGGTAGCAGTAACAAAGACAGTGGGTCATTGGGTATAGAGGTTCGGGAAAAGGTGAGAGAAATCATTGTTTTAATTCATGCTAACCCAAAATTCCATGAAATTTGATCATTTCTCATTAGATTTCAAATTATAGAAACATATTTCGACAATTCCGATGAAATCCAATTCAAATTCATTTTTTTAATGTTCCAAACAACTAAATTTGAGTATTTGAAATGAAATTTTTATAGTTTTGTGCTTCTAAACACATTGTAGGTTCCACTGTCTACTACAAATCCACCTTACATCTTTCTAACCAACATAATTGATGCTATGTCGCCTAGTAGGTGTTAAGTTACCATATGTTCAAAAGTCTTAAGTTATTAGAGAGTAGGCCCAATAATGTCTATCATACTTTAGCATTCCACCTCACGTATAAGTCCTTTGATTGCACAATGAGAGTCAAATAATCAAGGTACACCATCAACACGTGCACAAATATAATGGGACTAAGTGTAAGAAGGAAGAGCCAAACTCAAAATCTTGCATAATAAGAACTCTGATATTATGTAAGTTGGCATATGCTCTAAAAGTTTATTTGTTAAAGAATGTGCCCAACAATATATTGTTGAAAAATGTAATAGCTTTGTGTATACTTGTGCAGGAAAAACAGTTTCGAAAAATCTGTAACATGCAAAAGTCTAACGTTCCAAACAGTAGCGACATAAACTGAAAATAGAACTATGTCTAATAACTTACAACAGAAAATGCAGAATAAAGCCGAGGCATGAACTTAATTCACTGTCCTGGCGATAGTCTCCCAGGATACAACGACAATACGTCTGAAATAGGAGCACTCCAAATTGTAGACCCGGCGAACAAAAATAATGTGCAGAACTCTTTCTTTTAGACACAGGAAAAACGAACATAATTTTTTGACTATATTCACTGGGGGGTGCAACTCTTTATTTACTTAAAATATTTTTGTCCATAAAAGAATAAAGCTTGATGGGCCCAAGCCCAAGCCACGGACCAGACGGGCGACGCGCTTGTGGTGAACCTTGGGTCAACTTAGGTCCTCCCTCCTTGCAAAACTTGGGTACCCCCAAGCGGTCCAACCCTTAGCTCAAGGTTAAGCCTTATAAGGAGACAATATTGACTTTTTCTCTTCAATGTGGGATACTCTTTTCCCTTCAAGTCGAACCACAAACTTCAATTTCAATTTTTTTATTCACTCCTTATTTGTTTTAAACCTGTGAATATACTATGATTATCTATTCCAATAGATGAACATAAATAACTTTGTTCCTAACCAAATTATGGTTTGAAACCCATTTAAAAATTGAGTCAAAGATCGTTCTCCACAATGAGTTTAAAACCCAATTCTAACATATATATCATACTTTAACAACAAGCCAGCACCAAGGAGTCATAGTTTCTTGATTTGTAAAAATATCAATCTGGTAAAACAAAAATCACACTGATATAAAGAACTATTCTCATATCAACCGATACAAAAGTTCATTCACGAACAACAAATGGAGATGTGCAATCTAATACAAACATATTAGCAAGGAAAGCATTAATTTCTTTCCTGATTTATTTCCTTCATTTTGTGTGTCTGCATCGAGGATGTGGGTGGGTTGGCGAGAACTGTACTAGTTGATCTTATTCTCACGAAGAGATAGAGGAAGAAATATGGGGTGAGGAGAGAATACGAGGGTCGGCTTCCATTTTTTATTTCATGGGCTAAATGCTTAAAATAAAAGGTAAAGGGTTCGTACAAGTTGGTAGTAGTTGTTAAAACTAAAGTGAAAACTGATGAGGTTTGTGTCTACTAATAAAAAAGAAGTGGAAGCTGACCAGATAGAGCTCAACATGACCTGAAGATTATTTTGGGAAAAACAGGGGTTAGTTAATAGATGAAGTAAAAATACATGGATCAATTTAAAAATGAAACAGCTAACCAACAATAACGAGAGAGTTCACATCAAATTTAACTAAGAACAAATGGTTAACAAACTATGGACCGGTCTAGAAAGCATGTATTCCTATAATTTATTTTCTCCCAATTCTAGACGATTACCCACAAGTTTCCAATGTGCTTTAACAAATTCAGTAGGAGTTGATCAATTAACAGTATTAGTAACTTAAGTTAAGTTACCAACACTATCTGATTGTCCATCTATTGCTGATGGATGAATAATATTTATTAAGCTTAAAGTTAACTTCACTATCCGTTATATTATGTAGTGGACGGTGAAGTGGACTGTGTCAAGTGCAGTGCTCAGTTTTTTTTGTTGGGTAATCACCAAACATTATGTTTTTTCAGAATTGTGATTCATCTTTCCAAAGGAGCCCAAATGGTTTTTGAAGAATTCACCGAGTAGTTCCAATTATTTTGGGCCTGGTGAATATGTTAACCGTGGTGGTCATAAGGCTGTGTCGTCGGGCATAAGGCAAGGGCAGCAGAGAGGCTGATGGCAGTGGTTAAGAGGAGAGTGACCAGGAGGAGGGTGGTAGTCGTTCTTGGTTAGGTGGCGACTGGCGGTGATGAATGAAAGAAATACGTTGATGTATTTATAACGTATTTAGGACATACTGTTTTTTTCCTTATTTTTTTAAGTGATCTTTCTAACTTATCCCTACCAATTTGCTATTGTTTATTGCTTTAACGCCTTCCGTCCCAAATAGTGGACGGAAGGTTTCACCAGACACATTCTTTTATAATAGGGACTTATTTGCACACAATAAAATGAAAAAAACTTGAAGGTTAGAAGTGAAAACTTAAGGGCCGTATATGAAATTACTCTATGATTCAATTATAACCAAAAAAAAAAAAGAAAATTCGTACAAACTGATTTTCAAAGGAAGAAGTGGGGAACTGAAGAACTCAGCTGAAACAGAACAGAATCTAACCTTGTACGTACTACCTTATTACAACTAGATTCTCTCTCTCTCTCTCTCTCTCTCTCTCTCCCCCCCCCTCCCCCACCCACTTCCTCTTTACCCCGTTTAGTTACTATTCTACTACTAGTTAATTCAATTCAACTTTTACAGATGGCGGAGTTACCGCCACCAGAACCCCCAGTCACCGCCGCCGCCGCCACCACCACCGCCGCACCGCCGCCGCCACCGCCTCCACCTCCTCCAACCACCACCAACAACCTCGCCCCAAGTCTAGCCCCCAAGCGCCAGCGCCGCCCAAGCGTCCGCCTCGGCGAGATCGGCGATCACCCCCGCCGCCACAAATCGCCGTGGCGCTTCCACCGGCATCCCACCCTAGCCTCCAAGTCATCCAAAACCCGCCCCCTCACCAACCTCGTCAACAACGGCGGCGGCAACCTTAACAATTACTCCGAAACCCTAGAATCCGAAGACAATCTCGAATTTGGCCACCAAAAGCCGAAACTAAGGCGATCGGTTAAACGCGTTAGAACGAATTGGCCGGTCTTAAGAGCCGGTAACGGAGTCGATAATAGCGAAGACAACAGGGATTTTGAAGCGGAGGGCTCGGAAAGTCCGTTAAAAGAAGCGAGTCAGGTGAATTCTATCGACAATGTGGGGTTGGATTCGTCGTGGCACGGGCAGCGGAGAACGGTTAGGGCTACGGTTTCGGAGAGCAGGGAGGATGGACTGCCCGAATCGAATAAATGCGGGACCAGTGATGGGGTGAGGGAGTGGTTGATTGGGCTGGGGCTGGGGCGATACGCTGCAGTTTTCGAGATACACGAGGTGGATGACGAGGTGCTGCCGATGCTGAAGCTCGAGGATCTCAAGGACATGGGGATAAACGCGGTTGGCTCGAGGCGGAAAATGTACACTTCGATTTTGAAGCTTCGCAAGGGGTTTTCGTGAGTTGTTTTCTTGTGGATTTCTTCTTTTGTTTTCGTCTAGTTTTAATCCAGTTAGAACACTCTGGCCATTGCAGAGATGGATATGGATATGCATGTCTGAAATGGCTTGAGTTCTTTTTGTCTTTTTTTTGTATTTTGTTACGAATAATGATCATATATCTCTAATGGTAATTAGTTTGGCAGTCAAATTGATTACGTTTTACAATTGCCCTGCGCATGCTCTTACTCCCTCTGAAAACTTTGTTGTTGATATGGAAAATGAGTTGATATAAAAAGGAAGCCAGTTGCTTGGTTAATTCTCATCAGGTTTCCTTAGTATTCAACTCCATATACATTTCAGAGAGAATCGCTTGATGATTTTAGGAATGTCAGACTTGAATATTTACTAAACTTGGGTCAGAGTTATGTAGTCCCTACTTATTTTATGTCTCTGTTTCTTATGCTAATATGGTGGGAAGAATCTAAAGCTTTAATGCAATTTTTAGTTGCTTGTCATACTTTCTCCAGAGATTTGCTTAACAACCGTAATAGTAGGTCAGACTTTGGTTTTTATTGCTTGTACTCTTTTCAGCCCTTTACTGTTTATTCAGACTATCCGCCTTCTTGTTTTTGTTTTGAGGAATTTAAAGTATTGGGTGTTATACTTAATAACTTGGTTTGATGGTCTCTATTGTACCAACCCCTTTCCTGAATCATTTACAACTCATCTTCTTGGTTGTTCCTCTAAAGATGCGTTGGCTTCCCTTTTCATAGGTAGTCTGTAACTCGGCCGTCTAAAGCGGCATGAACATGGATGTAGTAGTTTGAGGAAATTTGGGCTCACAAGCTAAGAATAATGACTCATCAGTACAGGATAGGAATTTTGAGTAGAATATGTGCCGTGGTCAGAACATTTCTTATTCATATCATGACTTGCAGGTTGCAATAGATTAATTGGATGAACTAGATTTAGAGCTTGTTTGATAGAGCGCACAAACTTATCATAGATTATATAAACGTTTTTCCTACAAGTGCTAAAAAGTGTAACCTCCTCTGGAGTTTCAGATTTTATTCATGTAGTTCTTCTTAAAACATGAATTGATTTGAAAACTATCCCAATTGAAATACTAAATGAAGTTCTGCCCTGCTTGCTGAATTTTTGTAATGTAAGATAGTGATAAGCATATAAGTTTTACTGGAATTCTTTTCGATATTTTGGACAGCTTTGGTAGTTGTATAGTTTTTTAGGTAGCTGCTAATCTTTCTGTAATTTAGGGTTCGCCTTCTTGGCAGCTTTAAATCGAACTTTAGTTCTCAAAAAGAAAAAAAAAGGAAAGAAAAAAATTTCTCTAAAGACAATTTGAAGCTCTTGGCTGACTGCAATCGTACTGTCTTTATTATGCCAGAAACAGCAATTTGGGCTTCTAAGGGTGTTTAATAGATATTACTTGTGACCTTGATGATTTATGAAATACTTGTTAGTATGAGTATAATGTAACTCATATAGTTGTTGAGCTACTGTGGAGCAACATGTAATTAACTGCTGAATCTTAAATTTCAGCTGAAAAACGAGATATAAAAGCTTATGGTAGTAGGCGAAGTTTCTCTGATTATATGAAAGAATAATCTAGTTGAAGGAGGAAGACTTAATGGTTGAAGACATTGACATTCGGATATAGTTTATTGCTTTTTGCAATGATGGCGTGAAGGTTGGATTTTTGTTTAGAAGCTTTGCTTAAAATTTTGATCCATTACTTGTTTGCTCATAAGTTCATAGTTCCTCTGAGCCCTAACTAGGTGACCACAAGCTTTAAACAATAGGTCATGGAAAATGGCTTAGCATGGGAGGCCTTCTTGAACTGAGTGTTCCTGAGAAGTTGATATATTCTAATGATCTTCTAAAGCAAGAAACTACGTTAAAGTGCCATGGTGAACATTGAGTTCTTAATATGATTAATAATTATATGTACTAGATTTACTTTCTAATTGGGGTATGCACTGTAGAAATATTTAATATCTATACCTGTACTAGATTTACTTTCTAATTGGGGTATGCATGGGAGAGAATGCGAAGTAAAGGAATCTGGAAAAATTATTAGGGACTTGGGGGTGTTTAGCACATAGACCTCGTGACGTTAAGGATTTATGGAGTACCAAGTATTATGGGACTGGTATATTCTTTGAGGAGCTAATGTGGAGCAAGATCCGTGACATTGAGTTGGATTATGCAAAATACACAGATCTATGAATGGAAGAAAAGGGTTCATGTAGCGGATCCGAACTAGTTTGGTGATGATGAACCAGATATATGAACGTCTGCTTTGTTTGGTATAAGGGCTTACTCTGGCACTGCTTATCAAAAGAGGAATATTTCCTTCCTATCATGGGAGGGGAGAACTTTTGAAGTTTCAAACCTGGATGGTATTACTTACATTCAAGTTGGAAAAGTTTGGGAATGCTCTCTCTATTTTAGGTGGGGTGCGTGTGGGTTTTTTTTTTGGGGGTTTTGGGGATGGAGGGCAGGGAGGGGGGGGGGGGGGCGGGTTCTGCGGGGGTTGGAGGTTCTGGAGAGGATAGACAGTGAGTTGGTAGTTACTTTTGTACACAACACTTCTACATAGAGTTTGCTCACTGTTTATTAGTTCTTTTATTACCACATTTTTACTCAATACCCACACCCCCCCCCCCCACCCCCGGCAAAAAACTAGAGCAATATGAAAGCCATTTGCATGGTACAGTCAAGTAGGTGTTGCATATATCACTGGAAAACATGCATAACGCATTATCAGTGTTCAGTTTGTTTGCTGGTCAATAAGAGTCGACGGTGTTGAGTTATCTAGATACCGAGGAGCGGTATCTAGATAACTCAACACTGTTCTAAGTCTGGAGCTGAATGGGTTTAGGGCACTTAGTTCCTTTATCCTCTTTTCTAATAATTTAGTTGAATACCCACGCTGGACAATGTCGGGGGAGTTCAATCAGCTTGGGACATGCTTTCACATTTCAAAGTTGGGCGGAATGTAAAATATACCTGTCCTATATATGAGGTATAAACATCTGTGTACATATATTGCTTGTCGAGATGGTAGACCTCATTTGGTTACTCTGCAATAATCATGGTCAAATTACGGGAGTCAAATTGTTCTTTTCTATTTGTGCATAAATTCTGCACATGTTTTTGGCTTATTATCTTTGACTTGTAGGACTTCTAGATAAGTTCTGTCCATTTTTCTTGTTACTATCATCGCTACTCCTAATAAGCTGCTGAATCTATTCTCAGCTTCCTTAACTTTTATGGATTCTTTATTTTCGGAGACAATTTCTTCGTTTTTTTTAAGCATCAACGACTTTAGCCAGTATTGGTTCCTCCTTTTTACAATCCTGTTTTATAGCATGTCATTGACTCAATTTTGCATGGAGAACGTGCTTTGGAGCGACAGCACATTGTTCCCAGATCTGAGGTTCAATCTCCTCCTGCAGCTCTTTTCTTTGGCAATTCATCTCTAGTTATTAGTCATCTGTTTGTTTCATTAGTGAGACTCTTACTTCTCTCCTGCACCTGCTCTGAGGCAGTTGGATGCACTCTGTTTGTTCAGTTTTCTAAAGCTAACTGGTGGATGGTTCGCTTTTCTTACTGTACAACTGTAGCAAGGATTTTGATCTAAAGATGCGTGCCATCAAGGTTGGTGTTTCCTATTCAGGAGGCACCTTTGTGCGATCTAGTTTTGTAGAAATGGCAAGTTACATAGAAGATAGACGGATCTAAAGGTGGCTAACGAAAGAGGATGCATTTGGTGTGCAGATTTTTGCTACCCGATCTGAATATATGCCTCCAGAACGTTGGCCTAGCCTCCTGAGGTGATCCAGTCCAGCAGTGTATATAGATAGAAGATACATTTCATTCTAGCCTTTTTTTTTTAATCAGGAAAGGTGCATTGGCAACGAACGTAAACTAAAACAGATAAATATCTATTGCAGAAGCAGGAGATCCAGTCCAGCAGTATGAAATGCATGTACTTTTTTTAGTCAGCAACAAAACCTTATGTAGTCCTGAATTGATCCAGTCCAGCTGTGTAGATAGATAGAAGATGCATATCAAGCTAACTTTTGTTTTTTTAATCAGGTCATACAAACCTAATGTAGCTCATTTTGCTATAAAACAATATCAGTGTCCTTCCTCAGATCAAGGCCTTGTGCCGGAAGTAACCATGGTGGCCTAATAATTTGGAGTTGTTACCCTGTTGTGTCACTTTCCTTTGATGCTGAAGCTCTGGTTGAAGTTTCTACTTGCAGGAAATATAGTATTCTGAAAAGGTTTTTTCAGAGTTGATTGTGGTCTGTTTTGAGGCAATTATTTGGGCACACAACAATTGGGCGGTCTTCGCACTTTCGCTTCGATTTTGGAACACCGCGGGGGGGGGGGGGGGGGGGGGGGGGGGGGAGGATGGGGGTAGCAATGAAGTAGCTTTTTGCCAAAGGCCCAATGAGGTCGCGTCTGATAGGCCCAAAAGGGAGCCGGTTGTGATACCAAAGTGGTATGCTCCCCAATAGTCCAATATACTTGGGCTAAAAAGCTGTCACGGGCTTTCATAATGGCCCCCAAGTGGGGTTGAGGCCTTGGCAACCCATATGGTGGAGTGTTACTAGTATAGCTTAATTACCATAAATGGTGTTTGTTGCTGCAGATTTCCTTTGCCCATGTGAAAATGGGGGCAGAATTAGAAGAGCTGCTGCCTTGAACACGTAGTTAAAAACGAATTTATATGCAGAATAAAATGAAGTTTGTGCTAACGCTTACAAGGGTGATCATGCATATTCGATAACGTTTTCGTGGGCATAAATTCATGTCTTGTTCCTTTCCTAATTCACTTTCCAAGTGCCACCAAAGATACATTACACCCAAATTCTAAGGTTATCCTTTAGCGACACTTAGAATGCGAATGCTGGCATATATACAGAAGAGTGTAACAAAAGAGCATGAGATGCTACGGAAAAGTATATACGGGTAATCACAATTTGTTACGGATTGCAAATAAATACGAAGCATCTTGAAATAAGAGGCTATAATGAAAATACAATAGCCCCTTTGTTATGGTCTACCATATCACAAAAACAGAGACATGATCACAGTATCTTGGGGGTGTATGGATCCCAACTATTTCCTCTCTCCATCAACCTAAATTAAGAGAAAGTTAAACAACAAAACCCACTTGGAAAAAGGGGAAAAATTAACGAAGAAAGTGTTGTTCATAACTTAACAACGATACATCATGTGGGGAGAGGATTGATTTCAGAATATGAATATTATGATATGATGATGATAAACTTAGGCACTCCTGGCGTAGTGCAGCACCATGACATGATCAGCGGTTGACGAGTCTGGAAGCAAAGTGACCGCGTCTCTCGGACTCCATACATTATCCCGTACATGCTGCAACGTCAAGAATGGCAGCAGAAGTTGCCCTCTGCATGTTATCTCTATCTGCTTCATTTCCATCAACCCCCACGTCCACATCCACACGCATCAAACATGTTAGAACAATACTGTGAATGATGATGATGCACCAAGCAAGATGATAATTTGGAAGTTAGGTAATGGGATGAAAAGTTAGTACTACACCACCATGGGAACATCAATTATTCATTATAAGCTCATTTGCATGAACCCAACCTCAAGAAACACCAATCTTAGAAATGATGAAAGAAATTAAAGATTAGATCTCGTTCTTCCACTTTGCAACGGCAAATATTATTTTGTGTAAAAAATTTCATGATAATATAAGTAGTACATGTACTGATGTACATACGTGTTAGTAATGTGGTTATTAAATTATAAGATCGATGACAATTTCTTTAGGCATGTATAAATTGATACAATGGAGATACTATAAGAATTCAAACACGAAAAGAAAGCTAACCTCAATGTGTTGTTGTTTTGTAATATAGAGATTTGGAACTTGGAAAAATACAGATGGAACGGTGGAAGGAAAAGATAAAGAGTCTTGACGACTGGCGCACAAAAAGTCAAGAACTCAACGAAAGGAATCATAATACATTAATGCTACCCTATAGTGGCTTTTTTGTAAATACATTAGGTATGAGTACCCATTATATAAAAATGCTAAAAAAAGGTCTCCCCGATTACGTATATAGACCATCGAAACATCAATTATTGATTATAATAAGCTCATGGGCATGAACCGAACTTTAAAAACACTAGTCGTAGAAATGAAACGGTACGAATGATGAACGAATTAAAGATTAGATCATGTCCGTCCATTTTGCCACGACAGATACTATTTTACGTAAAACAATTCATGATAATAGTGATGGAAATTCTTTTTCACTATTACAATGAAATCCTTTTCGCAATTATGAAGGTAGCTTCTTCATAACTACAAAGAGAGTCCTCTTTCATCCGCGCGGGACGGGCTATCCACGCTGCCTATTGATGAAAGATTTAGAGTGCAGGTCATGAAGATCACTTGGACAACCGTGTGAATCATCTTATTGTTTTTTAACTTATGTGTAAATAGTTCTCACAGTGATAATTTCCGATTTTCCCTTAATTTTTTGTCTGCTTTTTTTCACCCCAACTTGCCTAGCTAGCATACTAAAACATTATTTACTTTCTCTACCTTAATTTATTTTGTCTTTGTCAATATAAAGTTACTTATAAGCATACGAGACATTACGTTGTCTAATAGTATTAAAGTAGTAATTTATTTTGTCTTGTTGATTAGAAGACACGACATAGATGCAGCACTCAATCGATAAGATAACTGTAATATCGTTCTAAAGGATTGCTTTCGCGATAAAGAATAATCGCTAAAAATGCTCTGTTGCTTTTGTTAAATTTTAAAGCAATAAAATATTCAACTACTTTTTGCTTCCAATACTAGCTGTTATACAGCACACTAGAAGAAGGTCGTGATTCTCGGTCAAATTAAAACATCCGAGAGCAATAAAATAAAGTAGTCGCTTAAAAAATATTATGTTAACGCTATTGTCAAACTTTATAGCGATAAAATAATGTCGCTAAATGCCTCTTGAGATACCTTTTGCTTTCACTAGCGGCTATTCAAACGAGCACACAGCATATGATCGTGATACAACGTTAAAACATCCGAGGGTAGATGAGACACCGGATCGTTATGTTTGGTCGTCAGCTAAGGAAGTATTGAAGTCATGATTTTGTCACACACACAGGCTTACGTCTTCCTTCATTCCACAGCTTCCTCTGTATATGCAACGTCTACCTTCGCCGCACGATTGAATTCTACTCGACTTTAATCATTTTTCCCCAGACCCACCCACCCACCCACCCAGACTTTCAATTCCTCCTAAGCCACCATCATTACACCTTAGACTTTCCTTTAATAACATTAAATTCTAAAGGAAAAGGTTCATTATTTATATGCATTTACATACGACATTTCCAAAATGTACGGCGAGGTAACCGGCAGCAGCACTATCCTAAAACCTAACATGAAACATCATCGTCGTCCCACGCCAATCGCATGCACGTCTCCTTCACGTTAAACAAACCCTAATATATGGAACAGGGTCAATTATTCCCCCCCCCCCCCCCATGAACTACCAGTCTTAATTAACCTACGTTTCGAGTTTAATTATTCCTTACCAGTTACCACTCCCCAATATAAAACCCAGAAAAAATCTTCTGTAAACCTTTAAGAATAGTATGAATCAGCCTTTTCTGGGTGTTTTCAACTGTGCATGCATTCCATTCACACACGTTAGGGGTATTCATTATTAAGGAAACTCTCATGTATCTATCTATTGATCTATCAAATCAGTGCTTTTTTTTTTCTTTCTCAATTTGATTCTTTTGTACAACTTGGAATGATTCTGCTGTGGATTTATCACTCATGCATTGCTTTCCTTCGACGTAAACTGCGGATTTTTTTTCAAAAGAAAGATTTCTTGGTTGGTGTTGGAGTGTGTGTATTGAGATGATGATGATGGGGGGCTTTTATATTTTCAATCAGAGTGCACCACTTCGTGTTCTTGATGGAACGTCTTTGTGCAGGATCCGTGCGAAGGCTGAGAAGGAACATGCGAAAGCATGACGACGGGGCATGCAGAAGGGTTTCGAGAGAAGGACAGGGTCCACGTGTGGCTTTCGTGGCCCTACGATGATTTGATTTTTGATTTGTTAGCATCAACTTTATAACATGGTAATGAGTGTCAACTAGGACAAGATCATCCCAGTTGATAAAGATTGATGTTTTCTCATCTTAAAGTCAATGCACTCCATGAAATTATTATATATCAAGTTCATGACAACCCCCCTCTCTATTTTTTTTGCCTTCCCCATTGATTATTGCCTAAAAGACCATTATTCTGGTCGCGCTAAACAACCAACAAATGTGTATGCGTGAAAAATATTAAATTATGATAGTTAAGTCTCGCTAAACAGAGATTCTAATTCTAAATTAGATAAATGGAGAAAAATGGTTCTGATGAAGATAAGGATCGCAACCAAAATTATATATATTAAAATAAATTGTACGTGTTGATGTCAACTAGTTTAAGAAATAGTTTTTTTTTGATATGGTACAAAAATAGTTGAGATCGATCGTGTAACCAAGCTTGTTGCCTTCGATGGACCAACAAGATATTTTGTTCTATTTGCAAGTTTTCGTACTAGCCTTGTTCTTGCTACCCATTCATAAACCTAATCATTGGCTACACATAGTTGCATGCCATGAGCGGAACGTGAGATTTGACATTTCAAGCAAAAGGATTTGGTTTCCACAACAAGCAATATTATTCACTTGATAATCAATCCAAACACCTGGGCGGTGGATCCAAAAACTAGCTAGCTTAGCATGTCGATGGCACATGGTTGACCTCAATTCATCAAAATAAACCGAAGGTTTTGATTAGAAAAAACCAAGGAGAATGTCGAACTTCACACATCCTAAACAGATTGATTACTTTATGGAACATGCAACTGTCATATATGTAATCATTTCGGTATGTATAGTTCTAGGTGAAGAGTATAACGTATACCTATCATTCTAGAGAGACAGAGAGGGGGGGTTGTTGCATATATAGGTGTTTACTTGAGCACGATGATAGTTATGATAAGATAGTGTCTTAATCTCTTCTCCTTTCTTCATGGCATGTTTTTAGGGGAATTTTCTAGGTGGTATGTGCATCAAAATTATGGTACAAGGGTTGACTTGAATTCTAAAAAATACGGCATATGGTGGAATGCTGTTGCTTGCGTTCTGTCTGCTTTAGTTAGAATTCTTGAAATACAGTTTGGAGATGGTGATGGAAGTTGAACTAGCAATTCATGCATCTATTTTAAAGCAAAACGCAGGCATGTACATCCATTAAATATACCATATAACGCTATTTTTTGTCGCAAGCGGCAGTCTAAAGTGTCGCTAGAAACACATTAAAAATTAGTTGCTCACATGCAACATGCCTTGTAGGTCCAAGCATAGTACCATTACATACCGGGTATGTACTGCACCAAGTAATACAAACATGAACTTTGTTTTTTTGTTTCTTAAAGCTCATCTAGTGCGTGAGATAAATTAAATCAAGGGATTTTCGTCAAAGGTTGGAATGATATCCGTCATATACAGCGGAGCAAGGTCTGCTGGCATTCCATAACTCATCGGCTTTGACCTACGATATTTCTTAGTATAAGAATGTTGTTGTTTATGACCGTAGTTATTTGGATGAAACTAAAGACATCTGCACGTCTATGGTAAACTTCGTTTTTGACAATGGCAGTATTATCCTTTTGGATCGGAAACTGTACATTGAACTAAATATTAAAACTTTGGGTTTCAGGAAGCCACTGTTATTACCGTACACGTACTTCCTACCATATATACTACCTGTAGACTTTGTTCCCGAACGAGTTTCAACTAAAAGTTATAACAATTAAACGCTTATTTTAGAATTCCAAGCGTGTGGATTAGTTGTTCAGTTCCATTTCAAACGTGACTCTGCCACACAATTGGGATTATACGGAAAATTTTCCAACGTATAGAAGTGGACTAATTACGTTATAATGGGAGGACAATTACTTCATTTTGAAACCTACCTGGGATGATCGGGAGGGGTTGCAAATAAATCCTTAAGCAAACCATGTGGGGTTAGAAACGAAATATTCAACCTAGTTGAAGTGTGTCTAACTTAAAAGCATGCTAAAAGTGTGTCCAATCTAAAATCATGTTCAAAAAGAGGAAAAATCTGTCAGGTATAAGAACCGATTTTAAACCCCATATATAGACGATCTAGGACTTCAACATACGCTTGCACGCACAACGCGGAATATGAGTTGAACCTGTCAAGCCGAGAGAAGCAAGGGAGAAAGCGACTTAGGGGCTGTACGTTTAAGTTTTTTTGTTTTCGTTTTTGTAATGATGATGAAAACGATTCTGTTTTTTGTGTATGTTTACGTTTTTCAGTTCCGTTTTGAATAAAATTTCTAAACAGTATTGAAAAAGTTCCACGATTCGTATTCTGTGTCAGAGAATACTTGTTCTGTCTCCTTTCTCTGCCACCTAGCTCTCTCTCTCTCTCTCTCTCTCTCTGATGCAAATGAGAAATGAGAACAGAAATGGAAATGGGTCTTTGCTTTAGCTTCAAAATGCACACACTTCACTTCCATTTTGAACTTCATCTCTTTCCTACTTGTTCTTCTCCTAGCTTGCGTTGTCACGACCTTGATTTACTGGGCTCACCCAAGTGATCCAGCTTGGGGCAAGCGTGGGTGGAGAAAGTCCTCCATGGCTAAGCCCATCCCAGGTCCTAGAGGTTATCTAGTTTTGGGAAGCATGAGTCTTATGTCTGGACTTGCACACCACATGATTGTAGTTATGGCAGGAGCTTGCAACACTAAGCGACTGATGGCAGGAGCTTGCCTTTGTTTCAATGCGTGAATTCGCTCGACCAAACCATAATAATTTGATTATGTGGATTCTCTCACAATAAAGTCGAAATGAAGAAAAAGGAAAATTACGCATGCACCGTAGCAAGATTTGGGTCGCGACCAAACCCTAGATACTCGTGAAGGGGAAGGGGAAGGGGAAGAAGGGGAAGGGAAAAGGTGACACATAGGTCTAGGAAGAGAGAATGGGAAAGGGAACTCGTGAAGGGGAAATGGAAGGGCAAGGGGGACACATACATATGGGTCCACGGTAGAAAATGCTAAACATACAAAAATATATTCAAAAAAGTTGGTGAAAACGAAAATGAAAACGGTAAACGTACAGAAAAAACTGAAAAAGTAGATACGAAAAAAATAAAAATACACGATACGATTTTAGAATTGAATACTAAATTCTGGAAATAAAAAACAGAATATAGAATAGAGAAAAAAATCTCGTAAGCGTACAGCGCCTTAAGGACCATGGAGCGGCATGGTCATGGCTGGGCTTAACTTTGATGATACGGTATTAACGTCTTGTGTCCAACGCAAAAAAGAATACTTAAGAGGAGGGAAAACCCACCACCAAGTATAAGAGCAAATCCCAAACCACATACACAATAGATGTGGGACTTTTAACGGACCTTGTGTTAAGATAACTTACTCCCCACATTATCATTCTCATCTAGTTTAACCCTAAACAGAAGCAGCCAAATGTAGTGAGAAAAGCGGATTTAAGAGCAGAATTTGTAAAAGAGAATTTAGATCGAGCTGATCCAACAACGAGAGGACAAAAAACAAAGGAAAAAGAAAAAACTTCGACAAGTGAAGTGACACCCCAAGATGCCAAAGATTGAATTTAGTCAAGAAAATGAGCGAACTTTCTTGCCACCGGTTCAATCCCTGGGGTTGAAAGTTGGAATAACTAGTCAATTTAAAAGACACGATTAAAAACCTTAGAATACCTAATTGGCCAGCTTTTAAGGGGAAAGCCTCAAATACTCAAGGCAGGGTCATCCCACTCGTTGATGGCATCGCAAAATGTAAGGGGAGGCCCGAATAATTCCTATATCAAGGACGAAGTGGGGAAAACAAAGAGGCAGTACGTTCTGATAATTTCCACATCTGCTAGAAATGGAGTTTAGCAGGTCACCCGGCTCACCCGAATCTATACGACTAAGACCCTTCTTCAATATGACTCTACTGTCACCGAGCTTGCCGCTATGAAATGTGAGCCTCTTCAGGCTACTTTCTCCACCAGAAAAACTGAATTACATGTCCTCTTCAAACAAAATTAAGTAGTATTAGGCTCCACATAGTTGAATTTAGGAACAAGAAGTATTCAGTCACGACAGAAGACCTATGGTTTCTATCTTGTTGGTTGTATAAAATAAAGAATGTATCTTAAAGTAAGCTCTTTGAGGAAATTAGTGTATCCCTAATAGGATTTGACAACTTGAGAAAAAAGTACGAAGGAAGGGACCTTCTAACGTTGCCTTCAGTTTAAATGAATTGAAACAAAGACTACAAAAGAATGTATATAGCAACTCCAAAATCTAAAGAGCTGAAATTTCCTCAAGGAAATACAAGGCATCCGGTAGTCTCCCTGTCTTGGTTCCATCAAGGGTAGAGGAGATATGGTACTGAATGTGTCAGGCGCAAGTAAGTTAAGATGAATAGTAGATAAATCAAACTAAAGGGAAAATGGTTATATGTATCATCCAAGAAAAAGAAAAGGTCGTCCCTGGTTGAAAGCAAACAAGTGCAAAGTGAAAGGCTATGATTGTCAGCCATTTCCTATACCTCTTAGGAAGTCGACCTTAAGACTGCATAGAGTTTTGGCAAAATTAACTCTCTCTCTCTCTCTACACACACTCACTCACGCAAGCACACATACCACCTATCTTTAGTTTCTGTTTTCCTCGACCATTGAAGGGAAGTTACGTGCCAGATAATTGAAGTGTTCCTTTCATGAAGTTACAAGGAAGAAAGGCTCTTACTTTGGATTTACTTCGGGGTCTGTGAGCAAGACGGTGGCACGTAGTTTTCTGATTTATCGTCACTAGCTCTAAGCCTTGTAAATATATTACTCTAAGATGAGATTAATAACTAACTTAACACGAGGCTTATGGGAGATAATCATTGTTCACGAGGCTAATTTCCTTGATTAGACAAAGCACTTCCTTTGAGTTGGTTCCTAGGCTACGTACTTTGCAGAAACGGATTAATATGGGATTATGAAGCTATAACTATAGTGAAACAAAACGAGACTTTAGAAGGCTACCTCTCTAGAAATATACTTCATACCTAATCTGATGTTGTCGAAAGATATAAAAAAATATTTGTAACTAAGCGAAGCCATTTTTGTTCTGCTGTTTCTGTCATATGTTTCTCACACCAACCATGCCCATGAACATGTCAGGAGTTAGCTAGTCGAAAATAGAGCCTTTTCTTTTTCCTCTTTGGGGTTTGTTCTATAATATGGTTGAGTTTTGTCGACATTTCATTGGTGACTTGTAAGACAATATCCACAAGGAATTGAAGGTGAAGGCTTTGTGTTAATTAGCTTTACTTGAAATGTACAAAATAAACCAAGGAGCTGACTTAAGTAATTAATGGTAGTGAACACACCTCTGATTCGCTGTCCAGTCTGAGTTTATTAACCAGGTACTTCATTAGCAATCGAACAGTCATGCTTCCGTTTCTGAAAGCAAAAAAAATAAATACTTGAAACTACAAAAACACATTTTGGAGAGACTAAAGAAATGTTCTTGCATATAGAAAGCGCGAAAAGTCATTTAAGGACTGGAAATAGAAGAAGAAAATAGGTTAGAATGACTTACTTGATTCTCAGGTAACTCTTCGGTATTTGTGGCAAGAATGGTTCTTTTGATCTGCATTAACAAGGTAGTGCAAATACATCAGTACTGTATTCGACCAAAATTGTGTGTAAGAAAAAAGAAATGGCAAGAGGGGACCAATAAACTAGGAGAGAGGCAAAAGAAATAAGCTAGAAGGAATATAAGCAAATATATGTATGCAGGTTTCTACAAATTGCTTTCCCTTTCTTGCACTTACTGAATTGGGGAAGCTTGTAGCATAAACCATACGCCGGAATGGGGTCTCCGAGGAGGATCAATGACCCTGAAATCTAGACTTGGCCGGCCGCCATGGAGTAGTTGATGAAATGGCGGGTTGAAATAGGACCCAGCGGTGGGTGGCACTGAACTCGAAGATAAAGATAGAGACGAAGGTGGTGTTGGGGTTGCGGCTGCTGCTGCTGCTATGGTATTAATCAGTGGCGGAATCATGGGCCTATATGACCAGTTATAATTAGTCCCTTGATGATGCTGACCAAAACTAGTGAAACTACTAGTTCCTGGCTGGAAAAACAAGCCTGGTGTAGTCAAATTTGAAACCAGTGATTGGTGAGCCTCCGGGAAATGGAAGATAGGGGATGCGAATGATGGCCTCATTATCGGAGTACTCCTACCACCACCACCGCTAGGCCCCGGTAGAAGATCAAGCTCTACAAGTCCTCCGTGCGCCGCTCTGCCTCTTTGTTCATGTTCTGCATTCTTGTCGTGGCTGGCCGCCGTAGCCTGAAAACTGTCACCAGCAGCAGCACCACCACCAATACTTAACTGAAGCCACCCAGCTTGATCATAAGCGTCATCTTTCGCACTTGAGCCCGCGGCGGCGGCGGCGGCGGCGGCTTCATTCATATTGCTACTCTCGGTTCTGGAATCTTCTCCGTCATCAGCCATTGGAGTAGGGCTCCTAAACAGTGCAAGATCAGATCCTAACAAACAGTTACTATTATTAGCTTCGCTAGTCCTACAACAATAATCATTATACTCGTATCCTCCTCCACCATTCATATGACCAAAGGCACCGCCGCAACCACCACCTCCTCCCCCGTAGCGATGTTGCAGCTGAGAGATGATCAGATGGTTATGATCAGCAGGAGGAATCATGGTCATCTTGAAAACCCCGAAAACCAAAACCCCCAGCTTCCGTTTGCCTTCCTAATCATCAGCTGTGCGTTCTCCTTCATGATCAAACGTCTTGATAAATCATGGGTTCCTCCTCACTTAATTGGAGATGAAAAGGATCTGCACCCATTGACCAGCTGATGATTTGGAAGAGCACGTTTCAGCAATTCTGTGTTTTGTGAAATCCTATTGCAGATATGCATGTAACATATCTCAGAGAAGGAGGGGGTTGGCAGCAAAGAGAATATTACTAATAGACAGCTTAAGAATCTCACACTTTCCAGTGAAATTCTCTTTGTTTGGAAGCTTGTGAGGGATGAAATAGTTGCAGGAAGGGGGAGAGACAGAGAGAGGCAACGATAGATGGAAAGATAGATGGTGATCTGTCAGTTACATATTTTTATTTTTTCAATACGTACACTGACGAGGTGGAACAGTATTATTCTTTCTTGACTTTATTAAGACGAAATACATGCTCCACCTGTTTTCTTTAATTAAAATTAAAATTTAGATAAACAAATCTTGTACTGGGGGTGTTCCAGCTAACTACTTTAGGGCATATGTCCCGAGGACCGAAATTACCATAAAGCAGCCCCTTTTTCCAGATTTCACGTAAAGGTCCTTTTCCAACAAGGCCTTCACTGAAAACTTCTCGATCTTCTCTGGTCAATTTCGTGTGTGTCGTTGCAGAAAAAAAGAAAAAGAAAAAAGGATTAACACCGGAGAAGCAATTCTAGGAGAAAAAAAAAATTCTTTTTGGATACAGAGCAAGGACTAGACAACCATGAGCCGTTAGGTTATTCATTTTCCTTTTTTGTTTTGGTGTAAATTGTATTGGTATAGAGTTTTTTTTTTTTTTTGAAAGAAAAATGACAAGATTGTAAGACTCTGATCTAACCGGGAGCTTAGATGTATGTGGTGGCCTTGTAAATGCGAGACAAGAAGTGGAGCATATGCAGGACGAGAATGTATGTTTGCCCTAACAAGAAGCGACAAGCTGGAGATTCGAACTCAGGTGATGTGCCTAAATTGAGATCCTGAAAATCGCTATACCCAACTCCTCGTTAATTTGTTATAGCTTGCAACCTCTAAGCTAGTAGTAATTCTCATAAGAAAGGGTAGTGTTGGGATGGCATGATGACATTAATACACCTGCATCTACAAGATTAAGTTATGGTAGAATAATAATAAGCACATAATACAATGTAATTGGTGGTAAGGGGTAATTATAAACAAATAAATGGGCTGGGATCGATGTGCATGATGGTGTTTCTTGTGAAATCCCGAGAATCGAAACCAACAGGGCCAGAGCGACGCTTGCCTTGTTCTAGTGTCTGGACATTTTCTTTTGCCAAGCATGTGCCTCCCACCCTCCCTGCATCACTGTACGGCCACTCATTTGTCAAATTAATTGGGGTCTCTCTCTCTCTCTCTCTCTCTCTCATAGAGTTGTTGATGTTGAAAATTTTCAACTTTTCAAGTCTATAAAGTAATCTTAGAAGCACTTTCAGTTTCAGAATTTGAGCAAGTTCTCAACCGGTCATAAGTGACTTTTTTGCAATACCACTTGCATGGTGAGTAACATGATATTTTTGGGAATGTCGTGTAGTGGGAGCTTGCAGACTCAACAAAAGATGGGCAATTGTAATTAGATGAGACTCAAATGTTTTTATTGTCTTATTTCTTTTGTTTGGATGATGATCTGTCATTAATTTTCTCTAAGGATGAGGTATTGAGAACTCTCCACCTAACTAAGTATTACTCGTTCAAGATTTTGAAGCAACTCAAATTGAAGAGAGGAATCCAAGTTCTCAATGCAGAGGGTGATATGCATGGCTCACTCCATGTGTGTGAGAACGGCCAAGTTGTCGAGGTTTTTCTAGCGGATATATTGTTGAAACATTCTTTTATAAGAGGGTTTCACAAAGCCGTTCCGACCGTTTAGCAATTTACAAAGGTACCTATCGAAATTGATTTGAGGAGTTATCAACTGTCTGCTTTACTTGCCAGATCAACAAATATCTATTTGCGTGGATTTTTGCATATAAGCCCCACCAGTTTTGCTTTGCACGGAAAAGTAGCCAGTGAAAATGCTGTAACAAGAAGTATGTTGCTTCCTAAAATTATCGTGCAAAACCTCTTAGTAAATTTAGCCATAAAAATTGTTAGTTTGAGTGTTTTGTTACTATTCCTACATTTTATATCCACAATCATTATATTATGCTAAAATACGGTGATTTTTGTTCAGCGGAATTGCTGCGCAACCCATGGCAAGGATACATGTATCATTACTGCTTTGTTCACCTTAAGTTTGAAAAATTTTGCATCGAGGTGAAGTGTTTTATACCGTTATTACTAATTTTGACTTCACCGTTGGTACAACAGAGATTTCTGATCATAATACTACGACAAATTTAATAGATATAGCCGGCAGATCGATTGCAGAGGTTTCTGAAACTTAAAATGACCTATCTTGATTGCCACTCTCCGTCTTCATTCTTATTTCTATGAGAGTGCACGCTTTCAAGATTCTTCACCATAATTTCTTTCTAGTGCCATGGCATAATTAATTTTGTTGAGAGGATAACTTGGGGGTTAATTACTGTAAAACTTATATTGGTTGTTATGGGAAAGCTTGGGATTTTATTTTGGTTGAGCAGGAAAGACCGTTGCCAAGTGTATATATATATAAAAAAAAGTGCTAAGTAAAATGACGAGCTTCTAAAAAAGGACTAGCATGAAAAGAGAGGCGTGGCCTCTGGTGACAGTGCATGGGCATGGAATGACTTAAGCTTGGAATAAAAGCATGCAAGCTGTGGAGCTTTGATGGAGATATCTTTCTACCCAAAAAATTCCTCCTCAAGACTCCAACAACTGGACTCTCTCTCTCTCTCTCACACACACACACACAAGTAGGCGCCCTCACCCACCTACATTATAGGAATTTTAGATGTTTTGAACAAAAATATGTCAACTTTAATTTTTACATGGTTTTTATCTTATTATACGTAAGGGCTTCAATGATGTACTTTAACCCACTCTGAGTTTGAGGTATGCACGCGGGGATACGAGAACTAGAACCTCAAGAGCTACGTTTCCCGAAAAGGTTTATTGCTAAAAACTTGTTGCGATTTGGAAAACAGGCGTGGGGATGGGGTGTGGTTGGGGTGGGGTGTGGTTGAGGAACTGATGGGAGAGCTAAGAAAATTGGACCTCAAGGGAGCTGTGAGAAACGATCCTTAAGTACCGAGTAAATTGCTCCTAAACGAGCCACTGAGCACTAGTTGCAACAACATGAACGAATAAGTCCCACTAATTAAGATGGTCCACGCACACTGAACGTAAGCAACTTAGACAAAAAAGATTGAGACAATAGGTCCTGAATTCATACTGCGTACTTTTGCATTTTCTCTGTAATAAGTCATGAGCCTTATCCATGTGTATTTGTCTATTTTGTGTTTATACTTATTGTCTTATTCAGTATGAGGACATAACTCCATATCAAGAAAAGTGCAAGTGTTAGTTCTATATGTAAGCTTTGCGGACCCATCCATCGACTTGTTAGTTTTTGTCATAAACTTTGTTAATTAATTGACGTTATTTTTGAATTTGATGTAGTACACCTTTATCAGTTGATCATGTATGTTTCTTTTGTCTTTATATCATATGTAATATGATTCGTGAATTTGGGTAAATCATCTAATAGGTTGTAGCGCTTAATGAAGTGGAGACTTTAAGTTATGTACTAATGCATTGAACATGATGAATGTGAATTTTTTTTAATTACTTTCTAATAAAAAGTTTATCACAATGACCCAAGTATTGTTTTTTGAGATAACGATGAACTCAAATTGGCAATTCAAAATGTTTTGGTATTCTAATGAGTGTGATTACTTTATAGTTACCAAGAATAATGGACAAATAAAAACCTTGAAATGAAAAGATACAAAAAATCTAACAAGAATTTTGTTAGATTTTTTGTACTAACAAAATTTTGTTACATTTTGTTAGAATTTTGTTAGTATAAAGTAATCATACTCATTAGAATTCTTGTACTAAATCTAACAAGAATTTTGTTAGCATTTTGTACTAAATTTTGTTAGAATAATTTTGTTAGAATTCTAACAAAATTTGTACTAGATACAAAATTTGTATCTAGTACAAACTTTAGTACAAAATTTAGCATAAGCAATGCTTACCAACGACTAGAAAAAAAAATTACACTCCTTGACGAGAAGATTTACAAAGAAAAATCTGTGATGAGCTAAATTCTATTAGGTGGAAAAATATAGATCAAGACAAAGACTTGACAATGATTTAGCTCAAATAACAATTTATCAATTGAAGAACGTTTGGAACTTCTGGTGCTAGAGACGGAGCAATATAAGCTTTAAAATTTTTCGAAGTGAGTTTGTTACTTTATCGGAGGGTAAAAGCATGGCAATATAGTGCAAATAGAAATAACTGTTATGGCCTTGAAAGGAGTAAAGCAACTCAAAAATTGGTTAGATTGTTTCTATGAGCTAGGCTGTATGAGATTGATTCTTAAAAGTAAAAATTGAATCCGAATCAGTTTTTAAAATAACTTTTAATTCATTTTAAGCATAATGATTAAAAGTTATCGAAGATGGTTGGATAAAAAAATATTAAATTACGTTTAGAGTGATAAAATTACCATATAGTGTATTTAAATTGAAATGGTGCATTTAATGTCTATTTAAAAGTAAGGATATTTTGATAATTCTCTTAGTCAAACCATTCTCCAAAATTGATTAAATCTTATTCCAAGAAAACAAGGATTATAAATTTAATCAGTTTTGAACACATTGGAGGAGATTTAATCAGCTTATATTTTTTTGCCAAACACTTCATGCCTGATTTAATCTATATTGACCATTTTAAAATTAATCCCAAACACCCTCAACTACGAGTTGAAATGATAACAGATAACCAGTCAAACATATGGCGGAACTATTTTCTTCAAAAGTTGAACTATTCTTTACTAGGAAACAGTCGAGCTGAAAGGAAACGATTGAATTGAAAGCAGTGTTATAAAAGGCGTGCCTAGGCGCAAGGCGCAACTAGGCGCACAAAGAGCGCCTCGCCTAGGTTTAGGCGCACAAAGCGCACCTCGCCTAGGCCTAGGCGCAGCGCCTTCAATAAGGTGGGCGCCTTGTGCGCCCAGGCGCTCGGCACATAACGGGGCGGGAGGCGTAAAGCTAGGCGCACGATGTGTAACCGTTCGATTTGGCTTCTTGTCTTCACGTGGACCGTTGATTTCTCTTTTAGTATTTTACCTTTTTTGTCTTTATCAAGTCAAAATATTTTTTTAAGACTAAAATATAAAACCTAACTAATTTGTTAGCGATAAAATACTTTTTATCGCTAATGACTCACCAACTACGTTAACCTTTCTGTGAAAGCTGTTGAAGACAGAGCACGCATGGCTAAATTAGGAGACCTAACTGATTTGTTAGTTTCACTTCATATTGTTCATAAGGCCAAAGTTCAGTCTTGAGAAAAGATTTGAATTTTTAGTCCCTATATTATGCCCATTCCCATTGAGATCGATCTAATTTTTAAAAGCAGAATTTATTTTTATTTTTAGAAGCTTGTTAAATTAGAATGTTGGTATTTGAAACTTTCTCTAATGTTTATAAGTTTGTTAATTGTCATGTTCTAAATTTTTTTTACTTATTTTTTTTATTTAATGCACTTTTATTTATTTATTTTTATATATTTTAATACTGTGCCTTGCTTCGAAAAGGCGCGCGCCTGCGCCTTGCGCCTAGGCTCCAGGGACCTTTTGCACCTTAGGTGTGCCTGCGCCTTTAATAACACTGATTGAAAGATATCGATCAGATTGGTTCTAAAATGGTTTAACTATTTTTGCTATACTTTTAAGATTAGAAATCTGATGAAAATGGAAAAAAGTAGAATTAATCTAGAAGGTCGAAGCTGATATGAAAAAAGTTCAACTATTTTTGCCAAGTCTTCCGAAGTTCTCACGAAAATGGTTGGATTATTATTGTAAAAAAAACAGTTGAATTATTTTGAACAGTAAAATTAAGTTCTCTATCAATCCGACTATTTCTGCCATTATTCTCTTCAGAAGAAACTAAAGGAACCGGTCAAACTATTTTGGAGAAAAGTCAAACTGTTCAGCCTTAAAATTAAAGATCTTTCACACAATTTTACATTTTTCTTTGAGAAATGTGGGTAAGTGAGTTGTTTCAGTCCAATAATGAATTTTCTGGAGATCTGGGAGTCAACTTAGCTCAAACATTTTTGAGTGTTTAGCCTAGCTAATTTGAAAGCTTTTGGATTCTTTAGATGTTTTTCGTTTCAGTGCAACTTATGGTGAGCATAATCATTTGATAGGAGTCATAAAAAATTTTCTTCATACAAAAGTTAGGCTCACAAGAGTCAAAGAGTGTAATCATCAAAATCAGGAATCTAGATGAATAGGTAAACAGTTATACATTCTCTTTTCATAATAATACGTACAATATTTCCTTAAGTTTAATTCATCATTGGTCAAAAAACTTGGCTAAGTATTAGTAAGGTACGTACTAGAAGGTTGATTTAATTTATCAGATCAACCAATCGTCAAGGTTATGGTTAGGCACTTAAGGATTAGATACAAATGTTTCAAAAATAAATGAATTTTGAGACACTTATGAATATCTTATAGAGGAACTTTTTGCAAATAGTTAGTAACAAGGGCTACAACAAACTTTCTTGCACTAAAGTGCAATTAGGGTTATTCAATGGTGCTAACTATTATAATTAATAAGTTCGGGATCACCATAAGAATAAAGACTTTTATCGACGGACAGTTCCGTCGCTAAAAGTCTATATTCCGTCGGAAAATACTTTTAGCGACGAACTGTCTGTCGCTAAAAGTCCGTGGTTGAAAAGGCCGTTATTAAAAGATTAGCGACGAAAATTGGTTGTCCGTCGGTAAAAATTAAAATTTTCTAGACAGAAAAAAATAACTTTTAGCGACTGAATTTTCGTTGCTAAAAATATTTCAAAATTAAAAAAAAATTATTAGCGACGGAATTCTATAGCTAAAAGTCCATTGAATTCTTTTAGCGATAAATGATCCGTCGCTAAAAAAATCATCAAGATCTGTTAAAATGACTTTTAACCACAAAACTCCGTCGCAAAAAGTATATTGTTGTAAGTAGAACAAAACTTTTTTATTTTCATTATTTCTTCTAAATCTAAACCTATTTTTTAAAATTAAACATCTAAAGTATAACCATCAATGTGGAATATTATTAATCACATTTTCAAGTATATGTAAAATAAATAAAGTACAAACCCCTAACATCATGACTACTAATAAAGCACTACCGCCACTAGATAACCACAAACATTACAAGGTCAACCAAATTCAAAACTTTGCGACAAAAGTCATAACGTCTGTTTTTATCTATACAATCGCAGAAGTGATGCTCAAGAGTGGTCTCATTGGCGCGCTGGGATGAGCGGCAACAACAGCTGAGCCAAAGTTATATCATCTAATCTATACAAAACACAAAATATAGTCAACATACATTTACGAGCCAAAACACATGTCTCGTAGAACAAATTTTTTACAAGTATAGATACATATGCATAAAAAATACGATAACACAAACTTTTAAACTATTGAAAAACTGTAACAGATCAAATTGAACAAAACTCATTAAATTTACAATTAGAAGTCAACATTAACAGTCAGCTTCATGGAATTCACAAATTGACAAACAACAAACTAAGAACCTAGAACATTATTAATTAGGCAACAAATTAGAACCCAAGAAATAATCAAGAAAATGCTAACCAAGATTGAAGATATAAAATTGAAAAGAATGAAAGCAATTAGATGAAAAAATAAGCAAAAAAATAAAGAAGAAGAAGAAAGAGTGGGAATTAAGATAGAGCAGACCTGAGATGAAGCCGTTGTCGGAATTCTTGAAGTCTTGACCACCAGATCTCTCCATATTTACCACACACAAACACAATCACAAACCCACAAATAAAAAACCCTACTGAAAGATCAGCAAAAAAAAAATAAAAAAACTCATTGGAAGGCAAAAGCCCTAGCCAGCACGTCGCAATCCCCTACAGGTGGGTGGCATAGGCAGCGGGTAAGAGAGAGAAAAAGGGTAAGGCAGCAGTGGGGGATGAGGGTGGGGATGTGGACGAGGGGTTGGGGGGATGCGGCAGAGGAGCTGGGGTAGTGGCGTGGGAGGTGGGCGATTGGTACAGAGAGGGGGGGGGGGGGCAGGAGGAGGGGGATGTGGAGAGAAGAAGGGGAAAACATGTGTGTGCGGCTGGTTAGAAAGAAGAGTTGGGTTAGGGCTTCTTTTATTTAAACATAAAGACTTTTACCGACGAAATGTGTCCGTCGGTTAAAGTCCGTTGCTAAAAATTATTTTTATGAATTATTTTTTGAAAATAGTGAAAAAAATACGTAAATTACAATTAGCGACGGATATTTCCGTCTGTAAAACTTGCTAAATGTCTTTACCGATTGACAGTTACGTTGGTAAAGACATTTAGCGACGGTGTTTTACCGACGGATTATTCTGTCGCTAAAAGTGACCTTTAGCGACGGACAGGAATCCGTCGCTAAAAGTCCGTCGGGAAAAACCCATTTTCTTGTAGTGGATAAGGTTATGAGATTACCTAATTTAATAACCTGTAGCAACAAAAAAATGAAACCCTTAGGGATCATATCCTAGCCTTAATTGTGACCATATTAAGAGATTAGACCTAGTAATGGACATCCTAGGCCTAATCATGTTTTTGGTGTGTATTAGAATGCAATTCTGAAATCATCTCTTACCAAACAGCTCTGCGAAAGCTAAGTTTTTGAGAGGCAAGCTTAGAATCCACTATCCAGGTCTGTGAGATCATATGAGGTAAGATTTAAGTAGACGCTCAATTCATTGTAGTTGAATTCTGCTAGGTTAGCCAACACATTGTTGAGTTTCTTTTCGGTCTCATTTTTGTACATTGTAGTACTCATGTAACACCATAAAACAAATCATGGGAAAAGTATTGGTTGTTAATTTTTTTTAAGACCTACACTTATTTGAAAATTTTCAACACCATTGTTGATGAATTTTGAGTTAGATACTTTCACATTATACCAAAGTGGATAGAAACCAAAATCCAAAGTCGAACGTCATTCAGTTTGAATTCTTCACACGTTTGACCTACTAAAAAATTATCTGATCACCTGTGACGGGTTGTGTTGAGGGCATAATTTCACATCAAAATTAAGCATAGAAAGGGGTTTTGAAGACCCTAAATTGTTTTTAATTAAAGAGGAATCTTATTCTTGCACTCTCATTTTAACAAAATGAGAAGCAAAGATCAAAGGGCGTAATAGTGACCAACCAATGAGAAAAACCAAAAACTCTCGTGCTGGAATGGTAGAGTAGACGTAATTACAAGGAAAAGTATCGTTGAACCTCTTGAGAATATAATATAATTACAGTCAACCTCATCGACTTTCAAAATCTTACATGTCGTACTAGAATCTTAAAGATTCGTAACACATGTACCCTTATATTGTAACTTCGTTTATATTTTATATTTTGTGCTTACGACAGTCTATTGTATTTTAAAAATGACAATGCATAACCTTTTCAATCCTTAACTCATTAAATATGTATGAAATCTCGTAAAAGTATTTATCCCATATCCTCTATCTTCAACCCTTCTACATGCTCACACACATACTCTACACACTAGAATCTACAAAATACACTACGCAGGCATTCGAACTCTGTGGGTGCGTGTGTGTATGTGCGCGCCTACACGTGTGTGTATGTGCGCGCCTACACGTGTGTGTACGTGCACGGGTCTAAATTCAATCAGTTGATTGTGAATGACTTATATAAATCAGTATATGTGTGTATGTTTGATTGTGGTCAATCCAAATCGATCAACGTGTGTGTGTATGCTCGTGCGCGCGTGTGTGTGCATGCGTGTCTGTGAATTCAATCAATCAATGTGTGTGTGTGTGTGTGTGTGATTGTGGAATGACGATAGGGCTACGATTGGTAGTTGGTTTTGTGGTTGTGCTTAGTGGTTGGTGGTAGTCGTAGACTTGAAGGGGAAGAGGGGGAGTGAGATAAGGGTATTCTATTAGAGGAAACAAATTAAAAATGAAGATAGGAGGTGGCATATAAAAAGCAATCTCAACGCAAATAAAGGTTAAATTAGTTTATTTACAAACTCTGCGACCTCCTTTTGTCCAGTCAAAAAACGTATTTGATGTTTCTCATAATCGATAGATACCAATACAATTATATCATAATGTCGAAAGTTGAGTAGCACTCCCTATGTTTCACATAATTTGATCATTTTTTTTTGCACGTAGATTAAGGATTTAAGTGATATATTATATATTTTTCATTATACCCTTTAAAAAGAGGAGGAGAAGAAAGTGGACCATGAGAGAGAAAATAAGTTAATGAAGGTGGAGAGATAAATAGAATGAAAAAGTATAGAAATAGTAAATATGTAAAAATACTTATAGAATTTTTCTTAATTTAAAAAGTGGATAATTTTTGTGGAGCAGCGTAAAAAGAAAATATGATCAATTTTTGTGATATTTTTCCTAATTATATAATGCATGAGATGCTCTTGACGAGAGATATAGACGGAGGGAGGAGTTATAGGATGCACAAAAGTCCATGGGAAACTTAATGGTACCGTACTAAGGAGGAACGAGGGGACCAATATTTGATAAAAATAATAGCTAGTAAAGCTCTTCCAATGGTGCATGTCGTTTCCATTAGAGAAAGTGGTTTTGTGCCCTGCTCTAGTCCCCACTTTAATAGTAGAGCAATTCACGATGAATATCAAATAATCTTTAACGTTGGTCGTCATCATACCATCATCAGTGCCATCATCATCATCACTCCATTTATTTTTTTCTAACCTTTTTCAGGAAAAAAAATCTGTTTTTATTTATTCAACATATGCTATCTAATAAATCTCTACACTAAATTAAGAAAGAGCGGTCCAAATATTGTACCAAACTCGCGTCATCGCCATGGATGTGCAAAAATCACATCCCTTTAATATGGATGGGATTTGGAACTTGAATGTTAACTTCAGAAACACCACTGTGTTTGGTGCTAAATGGAGTTTTGCAGTGGTGTTAGGGATGCCATCCTCTTGCTACAATAGAAACCCTTGTTGAATTTCTCTCAAGATGTCATGGTTAGAACGAAGCAAGATGCTGAATAGTTGCCAGTTGGTAGTGCATTGTTAAATTTTTCCAAAGGTGTTGCTCCTATGAACCTACATTCGAGATGGTATTCCCTGGTTTTGTTTAGTCCACAACTAGTGCTAAACTGTTCATTGTGGTTTCTTGAAAAGCCTGGCCTCCTCAACTGGATCAAGCTCCTTAGGTGGAATTATTGTCTTCGTGGTGAGTGTTTTCCTGTTGTGAATTGTCCTTTACGTAGATAATTTTAGTAATTATTATCCTTAGTAAGTGATTTTGAGTTCCACTGACAAGTGTATGATTGTCGTGTCCCTCAGACGTGGCCCTGGGAAGCTATCAAGTTGTTTTCTTTGATTTGTTTCAATCACCTTTAGTGAAAAATAAAATAAAATCCCGCCGCTGCAGGGTTTGGTGGAGTACGTTTCCATATATGAATGAAGCCCGATCGAATACATATATATTTTATGAAGCCTGAATCCATGGTTTGAACCTGTAGATTTCCAGCGAACAACCTTCTCACCAAGACGCTGTAAGTTCACTAGCTTAGTGCATGTGGGTGGAATGAGTAGCAATGTCAGAGCATGCATGTGATACAAAATGGAATTATATATAAACAGTTGAACCATTTGCAGAAGACAGACTGCATGGCGTGTGCGGGGGCTTGTCAGCTTTGTAAGGACGGCACACAAAATTACTCAGGAATATATAGTTAGGGTTTTGAACGCGTACATGTGTACGGGTTCTTTTGGAACTTTTTTTATTTACACCAGTTCTATAAAGGAAGCGATACTAATTTTTTAGGTAATCGAATTATTAGAAGTATGGTAGTGCATCATTACTAAAATTATAAGTAAAGTTGAAATGATCAATAGTAAAGTTCAAATATTGTTAGTACTTGCTTGCTTGGTCACTTCGGATGAATATTTCAGTTCTACGTGGGCCAACTATTATCTTACATCTGCAAGTGCCGAACAAGATAGATAACGCTTAGGCTAGCTCAAGAGGCGAGAGGAGTCCTTTGTGCATTATGAGTAATCTGGAGTCCTGTACCACATGCTGAAGACTTGGCTTGGACGTGAAAACTGGGGTTCCATGTACAAGAATTATGAAAACTAGGCCCTAGCTAGCCTTTAGCGGGTTAACATGCTAGAGACATTGACAGGGCTACGTGACTTTGGTCTTGGCTGGCTTCAATTAACAAAACCAACGATGACCTCTGTCTTGTTAGTGAGCCTTGAGCCTTGTCACTTCTTTGGAATGTGGAAGCTGAATATACTAGTACTAGTAAAATTAAATCCAATATATATGTTTGTCAGGCACTCGTTGAAGCATATTTTGCACGCTTTGCTTAAAATGAAAATATACCTGTCTGAAGAGTGATGAGCATTTGGCAGTTCATTATGGTTGCATGTACGTTATGTCGCCGAGTGTAGGCTGTGTAGCACTAAATCCCTGCTTTCAAACACTCATAGTGGCTCTTTTCGGATATCTAAGGGGATCCGATTTCCCATTATACCTAGATTCGTTCCTTCACTGAAAGTCTAAACGTAGTCACCATTCCTTCCTTTGTATTTGCAAGGATTCTCCAATGATGCCATTGGTCATTTCACAAGCTTTTTGGAGTTGTACACCAAACGGGTAAAGAACAAAATGATAATGACTCCAACAGAGTTCTGTCACTTTGCTAGGCTTTCACATCTTAGCTAGCTAGCTTGTTTCAAAGCAAGCAAGCCAGTAAAGTAAGCTGTCCGATGAGGGGAATAAGAAATGATGAAAACATGACCAGTGCCCATATACACTAATTGGCCCTTTTTAAATTTCTTGGCTAGTTGCAAACCGTTTTACCCATGCATGCAATCGATTCAGTCTTCAAATCCTGGTCCCTCTTGCCTTAAAAGGTGAAAACTAGACACAGATCTCATATCCTCTAATACAGATTTGATCTTTGGTATACATCAAATGCCATGGTATTGAGGCATTGACAAGTTTCGAGGAAATAACTATCACTACCTCCGAAAAAGAGCAAAAGGTTTTTGTCCATTGTTCCTCAAAGTGGCAAAGGAATGGCCAAAAGGAAGTAGGCAAGCCATGGTAACAAAAATATTCCGGAAAGGTGCAGAAGTCCAATTGTTCAAACGACAATTAAACCAACTTTCCATCCTCTATGTAATTACGAAGCTCTCGGCCTAGGATTTCCAATCCTGAAAAGGATTTATATATTTAGTTTTACCCGCACCTTAATTATTTATAAGTTATCCAACACATATAGTACATGAATGAGCTCAAGACCTCATAGGTGTGAGTGTAAGAACAAAAACTAAAGTAGTTTGAGAAGGTGAGCCTTGCGTTGACGGTTAGTGTTGGAATTATTGCAAGAAACATGTAAGAATAACTTCAAAAAATAATATAAAACAGCGTATCTCCCCCACTTGTTCTTCCTCCTTTGGGCGTGCGAGTCTTAAACTCAAGCACATCTTACTGAAGTATTATCTTATATACTCCTTAAAATTCTTTACAATTGTCAATGTGAGACAAATACTTTCCAAAAGTTTAAGTATGTAGGAAAACATTTCCTTACCATTTTCAAACAATGTGGGACTAAAGTACTTATGACTTACTCAAAACTCTAATATTTTTTTTTTCAAAACCATTCTTGAAGAAAAAAGTAGATTTTTTTTTTGTTAAAATACTCCGACAGTTAGATCAATGAATTAGGTTTCATGGACAATGATGAATTTGAGTTCAAGAATCTCTGCTGTTGTCCAATTTTACAAGAAAAGTTCAAAATTAAAATAGCGTTCGGTAACACTTTCAGTTTTGGTTTTCTATTTTAAGAAAAACAAAAACAAAAACCAGTTTATTTATTTATTTATTTTTTAAGAAAACAAGTGAGTATTTGATTAACCAGTTTTTGTTTTGAGTTTTTTATTTTATTTTGGGTGTTTAATTACCCATTTTTTATTTTGAGTTTTTTCTTTGGTGGTAGTTTGCCGTGGCGGTGGCCGACAATGGTGGTGGCAGGCGGTGGCTGCAGGCCGCCGACATGGTCGCCAGCAGTGGACAGTGGCGGTGGGCGGTGGGAGGGTTGTGGTGGTCTCAAAATAAAAATCAAAACTAAAAATCAGAACTAATTTTTAGAGTTTTAAAAAACAGCCCAAAAACTGATTTTTTTTAAACTGAAGAAAAAACGAAAATTATGCGCTAAACGCGTTTATTTTCTTCAGTTTATAAAACTAAAAATTTCATCAAACAGAGCCTACGCTAGTTGTGGCAATTCAAAAACCAGCTTATAGCTTGAGAAAAATGTGGAGTATATCCACATTAAAGTTCAAACGTAGACCAATCTCTCTTTCTCTCTCCTCTCAGAGTTACTAAAACACATACAAACACACAATGTGCTTTCTTTGGTTTCTTTTACGATCCAGTGACAGGGACTAGTCTTGAAGAGAAAGGTAGGGATATGTCTAGTCTAATGGTGGATATCTTAGATGCCTTTTGTAGACTTTAATTGCATCGTTGGATAATTTTGTCATGTCCTCCTACATGATGATGCATAGTTTACATATAGTGGGTTGTGGCTTTGGTCGTGGCCTTTGGTTCTCAGTTCCTAAGTGTAAAATCAATTTAAATAATAGGTAAAGGGGGCCAACTTTCCATATCCATTTCCACTTTTTGGTTTTGCACTTTGAATTTGCATGTTCCAAAATCCTCTCCCACGTCCATGAATATTCTGCTCCCCCCCCCTCTTTATATCGGTATTGGGGCAGCGATTCCACACATAATGTCTTATGTTCCACTATATACCAGTGTGCGCAACCCCCCCCCCCCCCCTCCCCCAACCCCCTCCCTCCCCTTTTACCAAATCAGTTAAGTATTTTTGCTAATTGGAAAAATGAAAAAAATGCCACTTTGCTTCCCTTGCTTTACCTTTGTTTGTAATACTGTAAAAGTTATATAGCGTTTTGGCAACATAGTCTTTTTTTTTTCCCCTCCAGGAATTTTTACCAACCTTATATATGTAACTCTTTAAGTCTCAATCCTGTTGGTTGCAGCCTAATACTTGCGGTTAACCTTATAGCTTAAAATAAGCCAAGAACGCGTTATTTGTCAGATTCAGGCAATAAGGTATAAGTTAGGTTCAGACCTCCCACATCCCTTTAATGCTACAACTTATTGATTCAGAATAACCCTCGTGTTGCATGACGGTGCTTCAGCTATAAGCAACTCAGCTACGTGTTGCATGCCAATTTTTAATATGTCTTCTACCTTTTACGATCAATAGCAAATGACATTCTATGACCTTAAGCGATAAAAGGGAAGCATCATTGGGCATCGCCAAATTCGTGGAGAGAAGCTGCTAACTGGGGAATGCCATTCTGGCTTTATTTTCCTTAATTAAGCTTTTAATTTCATGTCTATTACTCAAACACTTGCAACTTTAGAAAACATTAGGTGGTCTACCATTGGTGCCGACCATCTAATATATTTTGTTAGATATAGAATAATATAACTTTCTGCCTCGCTTTGTCTCTTTTCTTGTCACATCAATTCACATAATTCAACGGTTCTAGATGATCGGTACCAATGGTCTGGAAACATGCAATACTTACTCAACGACTCAATTAAATAGCTGAAGTTCATGATTAGCTCAGATAGCTCTCAAACCCTGATGTATGGATTGTTGTAAGTAATTGATATTTAAGCTCTATTTTAGCTATTTAAATTCAGTACTTAATTTGCTAGAATACCAATATAGCAACACCTATAAAGGGTTTAATGACAAAAGTGGCAAAAAATAGAGTTCAAAAAACACTTCTCTTTTATTAACACGTTGTTTCAGTATATACAAAAGGGTTAATTCTAGCTGCTTCACCTTTTAGTTTGTGGCAAAACTGTATCACGTACAGCGACAGAAAATGTATAGGCCAGTTTAATTACTGAAAATTACCCGAAGAACAGAATGCAGTGTAATAGAGAACAGGAACAGGCACAGGCACGCTTGAGTCTACCAAGGCTTAAGCATGCATAGGAAATTACGAAGGAGCAGAGAAGATAAATTAGTAATTTTTTGCGACCTTATGCATGTCACCAAGCCCTAAATATTCCATTCTTTTCTGCACCTTTTATCTTGTTCATTCGCTCATGCACTGTTACCCCACCCACCCATCATTACCACACCCCTCATCATTTCCAACTCCATGCTATTCTTTTAATCCTTTTACCACACACTTTTCTCTGGGCCGCCTGTTTCTTCAGAGATTAGGGTTTGATTTCTTCACCCAACCATACCATCCATCAAAACTTTCTTCTTTTTCCATCATTATTTTTGCATGTATCTCTCTGATTATTAGTCTTTCTACCATCAAGACGACTACTTGCAATTACACTCCATTTGACTTCTAAATCACCTTTTGCTTTTTCCCTACCCCATTCTCTCCCATCCATGTGCATGTGTTCATCAAAACCCTTTCTAAGCGAAATTATTCTTTTTTTGACATAGCTGCATATATAGTGCTGAGATTCATGTGACGGGCACGTAAAGTTTTCAGCAACGTCACAAGGCATTTTGACATCTTACTTACATCCAACAATTTTAGACGATCCGAAAGAGAGTATAAACGTTCATCCAAAGCAGACAAGTCATCTAGCAATCCGCTCCAACCCAAACAAAAAAAAATGAAAAAAATAACTATATAAAAGTACCAATAAAATTTTTCTTAATTATTTTTTTTAAAATTATTTTCTTACAAATAGAAAAAAAAAAAAAAGAACAACTCAGGCGGAGTCAAAATTTTGCCTCAATCAAACGCCCTTCCCCACCGTGGGTAATATAGAAAACGCCCTTACGGAAATTCCCGACAATTGCAGTAGCAGAGGGAGGGGCACAAAATTCCACGCTTTTGCATGGCCCTTTTTTTTTTAGTTATGAATGAAGGCTTTGGTTGGGCTTGTGGAAGACGTGGGCTCCATCTCCTGACTGCGCGTGCAAAGCCGGAGTTCATGGGGGACTCTCCTGTCCGGCCCCACCTTCTCCCCTTCCCACCCCTAGTCAAACAAGCCCCACCCCACCCCGCGCCACTTCTTTTTCTTTTTCTTCTTTCCTTGCCATTAATATTTCTATTGATCCCCAAAGTCTCCTTCACGCAATACTTTATTTTCTTTTTCACCTTTTTTCGATCCACCATAGGCCCATGTAGCATGGTCCTATTGGGTAAGATGAGAAAGTTGATTTTTTTTTCCCCTTAAATTGAACTGTACGAGTCCTACTTCATGAGTTTCTCATTCTATTCCAAGAAAAAGAAAGAGAGAAGTAGGAAGAAAGTGGGCTAGAAAATAGAAAAATAGATTGGTAGAAGACTAAATGTGGAGAGAGAAATAGAATAAAAGAAAGTATAAGGAGAATAAATATGAAAAAACACCCATAAAATCTTTTGACAAGTATTAGGGACGGAGAAAGTAGTGCCTATGATGTGATGTGAGCTAATATATAGAAAAACAAACGTTTGATGAGTAGAGTTTGCTAAAGAAAACGTATTCGCAGCCTATTATATAGAGTTCGAGTCTCACTAGAAGCCATCAGAACAATCACCATGTTCTCCACTTGTCGATCGGCGTTAAAAAGAAAGGAAGCAAAAAAAAAAGGCAAATTCTTTTTAGGAGTTCGACATGGGCCCAACAATCTTTCTAGTCCGGAACAATCAAAGACACATGAAATCACACTTTTCTTACTCGCTACTGATATTTCATGGTTGAGTCAAGTCGACGATTTGTTCTTTCCGGTAACCTCAGCATGAATCTGCACGGCTTTGTGTTTCCTTTTGGTGTTAGCTTATACGTTAGTTATGTATAACTCATCGGTTGGTCTTTACTCAACGGCGTAGGAACAGGATCCTACATAAACACTTGGCTCGGATAGTTTCCTTTCTAGTTGATTGCAACACAAATTCATCACTCGGAGACTATCCTAGCTTAGCTTCAGAAATTTACTCTTGAACATTTGGATGACTTTGGCTGCATGAAGCTGGATAACTTTGAGCACACCAAGAACCTTCAGACGGAACGCAGCACTTCTATCATCACAATGTCAAGGGTCAATTGAGACTGTCATTTTTATTCAACGATTTACCCATGGTCGTACGAATAGGAACATTTTTATTACCCCCTTACAGTTGAAAAATATTCCGCTCTAATCCCTGGCTCTGCTGCTGCACAAGTCCTTCACGCATGTTTCGAATGGGCTAAGAGATGAGGAACAATCTCAGAACAGAAATTCTGCAAGACGAAAGAACAAAGATGCAAGACATGCTTGGTCTGAAGTGATAGCACAAGCCATAAATTGCTACAAAGAAAGCAAGTTCTACAAAAAAAAAAGTTCGAAAGAACCTGTGATAACTGGGAGCTGTGAGAGGAATGGGGCACACCAGTGAACATCGTTCATTAAACTAAATTGCTTCAGATTTTATATTTCTTGTAGTGTTGTTTGTTTGGCTCCATTGGATAAGTAGTTAGCTAGTGGCTTTCTTTTATACACCTCTAGGGAATTGCCCCGAGTAACTTTTGACGTGCCTTTGCTCTTGTTTGTGAGCAACATGATGAATCTCTAAACATGACAATGAAAGGATCGAGAGGTTGATTGAAGAGGAAATGTAACTGCTAAAAGGAAGTTACCGCTCCGACGTGCCAATGGAGCAGATTATCACATAATCACACAAGGTTAGTCGTTATCACAAAATTACATTGGTACCATTCGCTCAAGCTTCTGTAAATAACACCTCAACAACAAAGGATTATAACGTGAAGCCTGATACTCCCTCCTACTGATGACAGAAATACTGCATTCCCTTCCCTTGTATTTTACTCTTTCAAACTTCAGAATTTAGTTGAAGAAAACTACGATTAGCTGGTTGGGCAATAAATTAAAGCCTAGTGTAATCTGATACTAATATGCATGCAAACTTATGAGTTAATCTGCAGTCTTCAATTGAAGCTCTAAGTGGTACAACTAGGAGCCTCCGTAGTCAAGTTGGCTGTCAATGAACTCTCTACTTGTATACACGCAGTGATATCCCCTCTCTAGATAATAAAGCGCTCTGCTTACTCTTAGTCCCTTACAAATGGTCTCAATGTTCACAATGACAAAAACAACACACCATAAATCAGCTGTGGGTTTATTTTCAAGCTACACTGGGTGTGGGAGAGTAAATGAGAATATGAACATCATAAAGTAACATCCATCTCGACCAGCAGACAGTATCAGGAAGCTGGTGCCCAGGTTAAGATAATTCTTCAAGGCACGTGAAACACTGCCTTCCTCTGCTATTTACTCGCACAGTCTATCACAATGACCAACTGATATCTCTTTAGATCATTGTTAAGGAACTACTACACAGAGTTTGGAAATTAAAATAGAAGATCTCCCCCTTCTTTCTTCTTAAGCAGGTGGGTCCTACAGTTAACAAGATCTTACCTTGGTAGGAAGCAAGCAGACGGTGCTTTTACTATATTCTTCAAGCAGAGTGGTTCTAGCTGTTTCTTGATGAACAGGCAAGTGAAACTAAATAACATAAATAATGCACAAATTAATTCGGCTTGTTCTCGGGAAATATAAAAGCTCAATGAAAGCAATAGGGAAAAGAAAAACCAACAATTCAGTCCTATAACAAGACTTCAGCCCTGACCAACTAAGGTTAAAATTCAGAAGACAAAAATCCATTAATCGCAAAATCAAACTCCACGGCATACAATTTAAATCAAGTTTAATGGAAACTCAACATGTTTTATACAAATGAACCCCGTAGTGGCAGCAATTAGAAGAATGAGTATATTCTGTTGTTAGTTTGTCAATTCTATGGGGAAGCTTAACCATGCCAACAAACATCCTCCTTTATTGGTAAGATATTTTGTTGCTTTCATAGAGCTAGAAAAATATCACAGTAGAATGTATCTGCTTAGCAGATCTCAAGAGATAAAACTCTGTTGATGCAAACTACAAGGCATAGTCGAACATCACTCTGAAAGGAAAAAGAAGACTTATTTCTCTGTTTCAAAGGTATGCATGTACGCGATCATTCTTGCGTACAAATCGCAAGAAACTTTTCAGAATTTGACCTAGTCGTACATAGTCACAAATTGTTCACGTCTCCCTTTATCAAACTTTCCGCCCATGGAAAGTAAAATACCGACAGAAAAGATATATTCCAGTAGTATCGTGACTGATGGATGATTACCTTGTCGTCTAGCAAAATCTGATAAGCTCATTTAGGAGATATTGGTATCATCTCCTGTTAAGGCTCTTTGGACATTCAACACTTGGTTGATATCTTATTTACAAGTGCTGGTTGGTGGTTTGCCATTCAATCAAGCATGCTTAGAGTAGGATTACGACATGGAGTAATAATTATAGAGGATGTTCTACACATGAAGCTAATACTCATATGTTGCTGTGCCAGAAAAAATAAACCGTGAGATCTTTCACCTAAACACTTAAGTTTAACAGTTGTCGTCGTCGTTATCAACGCTATTGAACCAAGCTAGTGGGGGTGGACAACATAGATCCTTTTCTTCTATTCTCCCCTACTCATGCAAACCCCAAAGGCTTAACTTTAACAATCTCTTTTCTCCAAATCTTTCACCTAAAAAGTTAGATATCCAGCTTGATAGCATATGCCGGAAGAAAGTAAAGGGAAACATCTGAGTTTACAGGGTTCACCCGTATGCGGAGGTTATTGGTAGCATTAAGGACTCGAAACAATCCACCACTACCAATGAAACTCAAGACAAAAAACGAAACTTAAAAGTCAAAAGTTTGTTGATTTTTTGTTTGAAAAAAAATAAAGTTGATCACTTTGCAACGACTTTTAAAGTCGTTAGACAAGGGATTCAAAATTTACTATGCGCAGCCAGACATATCGTAGATATCCTGAAAGATTCGGTCGTTGTTCAATGAAAGCAACTCCTTGAACCCTTTTGAACTCACAAACATCCAAATACATAGTATATGCAAATATCTACGACGAAGAGGAGCACAAATTCTAACAAATTTGAACTTGGTGGGTTAAATAAGTTAGCATCGATATCATGTGAATTAACTTCATATATATAAAAAATGGAAGGCAGAATAAAATAATTTGCAAAAAAAGTAAGCACAAGCCAAGGTTTTTGCTACTGCAATGGTATTCAGAGGAAGAAAAATAAAGATCTTTTTTGCACTTTATAACTGAGGTAGACGAAATCCAAGCAAAACAGACTTAACATGCTCTATAATTGAGCTTCACAGTATCAACGATCACATGAAAGATATTTATCCCGACAAATAAAAAGTACTTACTGGAAAGCAGGGGCGCAGCCCATGTACGTCAAAGGTATGATATCACCCATCCAATACACGGTCAAAAAGCTGGGCAAGAAAATCAAAAGAATATTTTTCAGAGCCACGACAAAACTTCTCAGGCGGCAACAATCGAAGTACGCAAAAAACAAAGCCCCAAGAGTAGCTGAGTTTTTTTTTTTTATCTGCATAAAACTAGTTGGCATTATCTATGTATATAGATAGAATATGGAACAACTTAACAAAATGAAGAACTACTAAAAGAAAGAAAGTGCAAGAAATTTATACATAGTCTAACAAAACGGTAGGCACTTTCAATTTGCTTAGTTGTAGAGGGCTGCATGCTGGAACTTTCTTTAACCAAGCGCTGAAACTAGGTATGTTATTGCATTGTAACTCGTAATAACAATGCAAAATCTACAGCCTTCCCAGGAAAATGACAGTCCAATATGACGTGAGTGCTGGAGAACATTCATCAACATAGGATTCTACGAGCAGTGATGAGCTCATTCTCCCATATATATATAAATGTAAGTGCAAGATAGATAGATGTATGTACGTGTGCGTGAGTGCGCGCGCGAGAGAGAGAGAGAGAGAGAGAGAGAGAGAGAGAGAGAACAATCTATCAGTATTGACCACATGGCAGATTGTGACTCTTCATACAGTGCATTCATCAACCATCATTGATCCTTATAACCACAATGGCAAATTCAAACACAGACATCCTGCACTATGGAACTATAATCCTGAAGCAGCAGATTATATAGCATTTGGTGACACTGTCTTGCTTACCTGTACATACTCTTGGTTTTACCAAAAGAGAATCTTGCAAGTTTCTTCAAAATTTCCCATAGAGACGGGAAATTCAGCATCCAAGAACTAGGGCATAGTCATGGCAAATCACCAGTAATCACCACAAGAGCAAAGCCCATGCTGGAAGTGATGAAATCGGTTTATATCTCTGACAATAATTTCTCGCTCAACCACCTTCGATATAAACTTGATCGCAGCATGGCAGTCGACACAAATTCGGAGGTTTTTCATGATACGAATGGGGCTTGCAGGTGGAGCCCTAATAAGCCCAAAAGCTAGAGCTAATCTTTCACTATGTAGCCACAAGAGGCGTGGCTTCTCATCATCCTCCACGTTAAGTAAAATTGCATTACAGTCAGGGACATAACCTGCCTTCTTAATTCTCATGTTCAACCACTCCAGCATCCCATAAATTAATCTTGTGTCGGGATGTGAATCATTGGCAACGGAGAAATAATGAACTGTGCCCTGGATCTCAATCCAGCTGAGGCCAGCTTCCTTCTTAACCCTTTTCTTCTTCATCTTTTTCCTAACAGAAGCCACATTATCCCAACTTCTCATAGTGGCATATATATTAGACAACAACACGTAGGTTCCCTCATCTTGGGGTTCCATCTCAAGCACGTGCTGTGCAGAGACTATTCCAAGCTCAACATCATTATGCATCACACAAGCGCCAAGCAAAGCGCGCCACACCATAACACTGGGCTCAACTGGAATTTCCTCAATCAGCTTTACAGCCTTGTCAAGATGGCCCAGTCTACCTAAAAGTGATACCATACAAGTATAGTGCTCCATGCAAGGTTCAACACCATAGTCTCGTTTCATAGAAGCAAAATAAGCCTGACCTTGATTCAAAGATCCAGTGTTGCTACATGCGGAAAGAACACCAACAAAAGTCAACTGGTTCGGCCATATGTCTGCTTCTTGCATCCACTTAAAAATCATCAAAGCATCATCAGCCAGACCATGCATAGAATAAGAACAGACCATAGAATTCCATGACACTACATCTCGGTTGCTCATTGTGTCAAACACGAAACGGGCATCCTTAATGCTCCCACACTTGGCATACATATCAATCAAGGAGTTACAGACTACAACATCCTCATTATAGGCGGTTTTAATAGTCAACGAGTGAATTTGAATGCCTGGCTCCAAGGCTGCTAAGCTGGCACAAGCCCGAAAAACACTAGAGTATGTCACCTCAGTTGCTTGCACTCGGTCTTCAAGCATTTCTGAAAACAGACTCAGTGCCTTCTTCCCATCTCCAAGCTGCACATAGCCAACAATAATAGTGTTCCAAGTCGCATCGTTTCTATATGTTGACTCCAAAAATAGATCCACCGAACTCTCCATCCTTCCACATTTAGCATAGACATCCATGACGGCATTTGAAACATATATATTTAAATCAAGACCAACCTTCAGTACATGGCAATGGATTTGCTTCCCCAAGTCTAGACTCTCCATAGTTGCACATGCTTGCAGTGCACTAGCCAATGTGAACTGGTTAGGGACAAGAAATGCTTGTCTCATCAAACAAAATAGCTGTACTGCTTCTTTGCACCGGTCACTCTGAGAATATCGTGCAATCATGAAACTCCAAGTAATCACATCTTTCGTGGGTATCTCTTCAAATACCTGCTTGGCATCCCCGATATCTCCACACTTTGTGTACAAATCGAGCAAACCGACACTAACATATGGGTCAATCTCATAACAAGCTTTCAAAGCACACCCGTGAACACCCTTTCCCACCTCAATGGCCTGCAGACCAAGACATGCCTTTAACACGCTTGCGAGAGTAAATTGGTTTTGCATAAATCCTATCACCCGCATTTCAGAAAAACTTTCTATAGCCTCTTCAAAACAAACATTTTCAGCGTAGCAAGCTACCATCCCAGACCATGAAACCATGTCCTTGTCTGTAATTCCATCAAACACTTTCCTAGCCATATCAACAAACCCACAAACGGAATACGCATCAACGAGAGCAGTGCCAACAAACGCATTGGAGTCGTGACCAAGTTTACAAATGGGCGCGTGGATATTCCAACTCAACTCTCCCCACTCGACACCAACAAGCAACTTCAGTATAGCAGTAAAAGCAAATGGGTTAAGCTCGTGACCTTCTCTATGCAACCTAACAAACAAGTCAAAGGCCTCAACACCCCGCAATTCCTCAAAACACCCTTGAATTAAAGTGACAAAAGAAACCACGTTTCTCTTAGGCATTTCGTCGAACAGGTTACATGCATCAGACACTAACCCGGTTTTGACATACATGTTAAGCAGCACATTCCAAGCAAACAAGTCCAGCGTACTGCCCCTCTTTAGTATGTCACAGTGAAGGCCTTTTCCTGTGGTGGGCTCGCCAGTTTGGGTGCAGATTTTGAGCAAATGGGAGTAAGTGTGAGAGTTGAACTCCGAGATTGGCTGCACTGTGTGATTTTCTTCTTGTTGGGTAGCTAAGGAATGGGATGAGGATGCATGCTTTGGAGAAGAAACCCATTTGCATTTGTTGCGATGTGTTGCAGTAAGTACTTCCCATGACAGAGTTCTGTGACGAGAAAATCTAATCATGCGTTCTGTGACATAAACACAGTCGTTTTAGCCAATCTCTGCTATTTGTTACACTTCAAAGTATCATCGGAGTCGGAGCTTTTCGGTGCCGCAGGGGAAGCACTTCTCGTGGGCCTGAGAACGAAGATGTTGAGCTGAAGTCCAATAATTATACCCAGATTGGGTTACATCACTAACAGAACCAAAAGCCCAAGTGTAGAACTACGAAGCCCATGCCTGATGGCACATGGTATCTGGGCTCCAAATATTTGGACTTAGTTGGTGTTAATTTTTTCCGACTTGTTTGTTGTGTTAATTTTTTTTTTTTGTTGCCCAATGTTATTGGTGGTCCGTCTTGGACATTAATAGTTTGTCGAATTATTTGAAAAAGTTTTTTACTGCTATCTGAGTTGTAAGAAGATATCTATGATCCTTTATGTACTACAAAATAATAAATAAGGATTGTTAAATATTTCTAGTGACTTCTATTATAGTGACTCTAAAACAATGCTGCTAAAAAGTTGTAAAGTTAAAAAGTGTTAGCAAAAAAATTACTAAATGTATTCATTGACTACTAATTATCGATATGTAGGAGTTTGTAAATATCTTCCTACAATCAAGCGTTGCCAATTTTTTTTCCGGTCGTAAAATTTTTTTTCCCTTTTTAAGAAGATATCAAGAAAATGTTGTTATCACCCCCGAGGCACAATGCAGATTAGACCCCACTCTTCAAAAAATAACATTGATTACCAGTTTTCTCGTAGTTAGGTACCATTCATGAAGGAAACCTCTTTTTTTCACATACTCAAATACTTGTTCAGGGCTTAACTTCTTGCAAAACAGTGTATTAGGAACGAAATATTAAATTTTAAGCTAGAAATCATGGTATCGACAAACATTTGAGGTGTGAAAATACACTTTTCTTTCTAGAAATTGTGAAAACACCTTACATTATTTGAGTACCATTTCAACAAATTTATATTTGGGAACTAGGGGATTGAATTCCGACAATAGTATATTTGCAAGGAGTAGGTGCATACAATATGAGTTTCGTGTTTGTAATAAATAACATAATTTGAAAATGAGAATGTTGAATCAGGGTACACTGTTACTTATAAACGGATAATATTGCACCATAAAGGATATCTAATGCTGATGCTCAATTTTGCATGATTCGAAAACAACCTAGAAAACTGGAGATAAGAACTAGAGGAATGAATCTCGTTGGATATATATTTCGGAGGAACTGTGACAATTGGGAGATGGTCTTGATTAGGGACATACTAGGACTTGTATGAAGTAGCTTGTGATTGAATTTGGATCGCTTGCTGTAACGGTGTTGTACCCATTTCTGTGAGAGATCTCCCCCCTCTCTCACAGAAATAGGTACAACACCCTGCTGTAACCATGAGATCTCAATCCCTTGTGATTTGATGTGACTACATCTTGGAAATGTAAAATTTAGTGATAATTACAATGGATTCAAATTAATATACTATTATGGGATTTAGGTATTCAAATTAATATATTGAAGGAATCCAGACTTAGAGGTGCATAAACGCGTTTTAACTTTTAAAAATAGTGAAAGCCTCTCTCACTGCAACTGAAAGACTACCTTGATAGGTTCGTCTTTGAAATTCAACTACGCTCGGATTCACTGTTCATCTAAAATAGTTGAACTTCTATGGATCATGTATCTACCTCCGGTCAATCAAAGCATAAATTTTAAACAAACTTAGTTCAAGCATTTTTCTTGGTATCTTCTGTTACAAACTTCCAACCCTTTATACCTTTAGGTAGTGGTAGAAAAAATATAAATCATATCAATTCAAGTATCATCAATGAATCTATTAAGTACAATGAACTAAAAAAAATAGGTGAATCTTATCAAAGGAGTATAAATGTACCTAAGTTCATGAATTTATAAATTCATTCAGATAAATAACGTTTAAAGAATAAAACCGCGTGAAAATTTAACAGTACTCAAGTTCGTGGGATTTATATTTTTAAAATTTCAAAGTTCAATGAACTTTATTTTATTCTCAAATTTGAATAACCAAATTTGGAATGCATTTTTAATAATATGCATATTAGCTCTCTTTTTAATAGATGACACTAGTTTTGATCTCGTGCGTTACCTATGAGAACAACAACTATTAACATATTTGTTGAAAGATCCCGTATTTGTATGCCTAATAACAATTATATAATTGGTAGTGACAATAAGATAATCAAGAATTTATTTTTTACCCTTTTAAATGAGTTATCTTACCAATTTTTATCGTTAGAAATGAATTTGAGCAAAAATTATTAGTTTTTAGTGACAAATGAAGATGAAAAATAGTATATGAAATAATAAAATTAGTCTCTCCTTACTAATAATAATTTTACTGATAATAATAACAAAAATAACCCGTGTGTTAAGGTTATATTACTCAAGATCACCAAGAAAAGAGTAACAATATATAATAAATGATTAAAAAAAATAAGAGCGTAAACTATATATAAGACTTGTAATGAAATAAAAGGAAGAAGATTATGATAGTTTAATAGAAAAACTGATGGGTAATATTATGTTTTCCTAAACAATAAAAAAGATTAAGATTAAAAAAGAATATATAGAAGAATACTTTTGCCAAAATCTAAGAATTAATAGAATTGTAAAGATATAAATAAAATTTTTGAGTGGGCAATGTTGACGTAGAAGAGAGATAAATGTAAAATCTATATAATTGGTTGAATTCCAAATGGGAAGAAGGAATTCAAATCAAATGAGAGAGAGAGAGAGAGAGAGAGAGAGTTCAAATTATTATTACAAAGGTAAGTAACTTTAAAATATTTTAAAATTTTAAAATAAAAAAGTCCATATGACGAATTAAGAGAGTGTTCAAGAGATGACTGGACACCATTCTCTCAGCTATATATATATATATATATATATATATATATATATATATATATATATATATTGTGAATGAATTTTTGGTTCCTAGTTGGGATATAGTGTACCCTAGTTGAACGGAACAAGGAGGAGAAGATCAGGATTTAGATAAATAAGGATGTGCAACTGAGATCTTGCCTGCAAGAGTTCAATTTCAGCTACTTGCAATCATAGTGAAAAATGGACAAAAAGAAGAAAAGTGAAAAATGAAGAAAAGAAAACAAGTAGGAGGTCTTAAACAAGAAACTGAGGCGCCTTCAAGAATCTTATTTCAGGGTTGCATTTTAAACTGGATTACGTATAGTTCAATTTTAGCTACTTGAAATCAGAACAAAAAGAGAAAGTATTTCGTGTTGCAATGCCCCTGTAAATTTTTTTTAATATGGCAAGTAATCTAAAAAGACAGTTACATCCTCAATCAAACTTCTATGTATTTATTCATAAAGGTTAAAGATTTATTTTATTGAAACTTTACAATCATAATTATATCCTAATTCTCTTCTCTTTCTCTCCAAGTTGTCACCACCAACCACTAGCTGTCGCCCACCATCTCGTCAACCGCCACAGGAGCAGCACTCATCGTCGCCGCACCCACCATGATATCCCCCATGTTCGTAGTCGCCACATCACAATCACCCACTGCTGCAGCAACGAACCACTGACAGGATATATCTAACAAACACCTAAACAAAGTGAGGGAGGGAGCTAATCAACAAAAACTCAACGAAGAAAGCATTCGGGCAGAGGAAGTGAAAACTACTTGACCTCGGGAGAGGGGTGAGGACAGGGAGACCCACTTTCACCAGCCGGTGGGATTCAAGGACAACAGGGGGCAGGGACAATGATTTCTAGCCATCTCGCTTCCTTGCCTCTACCGCCGTGCCCTATAACTATGGTGTGTTTACAGAAAACTAAAATTACCTATTTATCCTCAATACTTTAAAGATTTATTACGACTTCTCTATGACATAATACCATGTTAATTTTTTCCTGGTAAAAAATATCAAAGAATGTGAAAAATGAAGAAAATAAAATAAGATAGGGGTAATAAACAAAAAACTGAAACGTCTTCAAGAGGGTGAGAACCTTGTCCTAGAGTCGCACTATGAAGTAGATTACGGATGACTAAAATCTCGCCTGCAAGAGTTCAATGTCAGCTATACTAGCATGCAGAGTGAAAATAGAAAAATAATGAAAAATGAAGAGAAGAAAAGTGGCTGGGAGGACGACCAAAAGACAAACAAAACAAGGGAGTTGACTCTGATGTATTAGACAAATGGCATTTGTGTGGTCTGCAAAAGTGGAGCAAAGTCCAAGACGCTACACTGTTGCGATGCTTTTGACTCCAACAGAAGGTTCAACACTCACGTTTGATGAATATGAATATGAATATGAATATGAATATACTTACCACTTTTGACCCTTTCAATGAAATTTTATGTTCTCCTTTAAAATTTTTTTTTTTGGTACAAAGGAAGTTAAAAATTGATAGAAAAAGTACAAACACAGTCTGCCTATTCCTTCGGCATCCTTTCTTATCATTTCTTCCATCCCACTTGGGGTTCTTCTGGATATTCAAAAGCTTGATCTTGGTTTGTTCCCAGGTAGGCTAAGCAGTCGGCACAAGTGTTACCTTCCTTTACCACCTGTGATAAAGAAGTTCTTGTAGCCCTTAGCAAAAATCTGCAATCTAGAATTAGATTTATGAGGGGGTGGTAAGAGTTGTAATCCTTTGTCAGCAAGTCTCTCGCGGTCTCAGAGTCAGTCTCCACTGTAGCTTCTTGAATGCCTTTGTCTTTGATTAGCTGGAGCCCTTTGAGTATTCCATGTAACTCTGCTTCTAGGGCATTGCAGATTGGTAGGTTTCCATAGAACCCTCCCAACCAATCTCCTTTGTCATTTCTCAAGAGTCCTCCAAAGCCTCCATGTCCTTCTTATTTCCTGCTTCCATCTATGTTGATCTTTACTTTACCTGCAAAGGAAGCGGACCGCCAAATTAGTGTAGGTTCTCTACTCTTTTGCATAGTTCAACACTTTTTTTCCTGCAAAGGGATCAGCAAAGGCTTCCATCAACTCTTTTGCATAGTTCAACACTTTTCTCCAAGAAACTTCCAAGTTAGCCTGCACTCCTTCAATACTTTCCTTATTCCTGTCTTTCCAAATTTGCCATAGGTTAGCAATAAAAACATATTTCCAAGGTATGCCATAGAAATTGGATTTTTCTTTATGAACTAAGTTCTCATGCAACCAAACTCTAGTCTCCTAGTTGGCAGCCAAATTCCAAAGATTTTCAGGCATCATTTTGATCCACATGGTAGTGGCCTTAGGACACTCTCTGATGATATGATTTGTGGTTTCGATATTCCTTTTGCACCTCTGGCAGGTATTATCGCTGGTAATGTTTCTCTCATTCCTGAGGCTATTGGATAATAATCTGTCTTTCAAAGTTAGCCATAGGAAGAGGATAGCTTTCTGGGGAATTTTTTGTTTCCATATCCACTCCAAAGACTCTTCCATGTTAATTTCCTTGTGTAAGTTGTTGGTGATTAACATGTAAGCACTAACCATCTTGAATTCCCCTTTGGGATCAAGACCCCAAGTGGGCTGATCCTCTTTATTGTCATCAATCGAGATATGTATTCTAAGAATATCACTCAACTCATTAGTATTGACAGATTGTCTAAGCATTTGGATATTCCAATCCTTGTTAAGGATGAATTGAAAAACTTTAGTTCCCCTTCCCTTGTCAGTATGATTTTTCTCTAAGGTTTCTTTGCCACACCACCAATAATTCCAGAAATCGGTCATTTGACCATTTTTGATAGACCATTTAACTCCTTCTTAGAGGTAAGGTAGACCTTGTTGTATGCTTTTCGAAATATAAGAACCCTTTATGCAAGTATTCCAATCTCTAAAATCTTTGTTTTGGATATACTTGGCCTTCACAACTTTCACCCATAACAGATTAGAATTGTTTAGGAGTTTACATCCCAACTTGACCAAACTGGCTATGTTGATATCTCTAGCTTTTCTTAGGCCAAGGCCACCAAATTTCTTAGGTTGGTAAATAGTATCCCAATTGACCAAGTGTATTTTTTTTATTTTTCGCTGTCTCCCCACAAAAAAGCCCTATTAAGTTTGTCAACTTTGTCACAAATGGCTTTAGGAAGGGCTTGAACTTGCATAACATAGGAGGGGATCACTGAAGTAACAGATTAGATCAAAGTCGATCTTCCAGCAAGTGATAGAAGATTAATTTTCCATCCTGCCAGTCTATTCTGCACCTTCTGAAGGATGTGGTTGTAAAGGTTCTTGGATAATCTTTTATGTATCATGGGGATGCCAATGTAACTACCAAGGTTGTCAATGAGGGGTATGCCACATCTTAAGCTTAGATTATTAGCTCTATTTCTGGAGATATTCTTGGACACAAAAAGTTTAGATTTAGCAAGGTTAATGGATTGACCAGAGATATCACAAAAGTTTTTTAGAATTATCATGAACATGTCACAATCTTTTTCATCATCTTTACAGAACAATATAAGATCATCAACGTAAAATAAATGAGAGATAAACTGGCCACTTTTGGAAGCTCTCAAACCCAGCCACTCTTTCTTCTCATTACATTTGCTTATCATAGCAGATAATCTTTCAATACATAAAACAAAGATGTAAGGAGATGAATGGTCTCCTTGCCTCAATCCTCTCTGGAGAGTAATGGGTTGAAGAGGTTGGCCATTAAAAAGGATTGAAAGGCTAGATCCCGTAATAAGATTCATAATGAGATTCACCCTGCTTTTAGGAAAATTGAACTCCTCTAGGGTGCACTTGATAAAGTTTCAATTAAGCTTGTCATAAGCCTTTTCGAGGTCAATTTTAAAAATTAATCCTCCTTTCTTCCCTTTCCTATTTTTTAATGAGTGAATTAACTCTTGGGTGATGATAGCATTATCAATGGTTGATCTACCAGGCACAAAGCTACTCAGGCAGAACTTATGAGTCTAGTTAGAAGGGGCCTTATTCTATTGACAAGAATTTTGGATAAAGCCTTGTAATTGACATTTAAGAGACTAATTGGTTATCAATTTTCGGAATGAGAGTAACAAAAGATCGATTGTTTGAGGGGGGCATCTTTTCCTCATTAAAACATTTTTGATGAAATCGCAGCAAGAAGCCCCGACAATATCCCAATACTTATGATAAAACAAGCCATTTAGACCATCGAGTCCAGGGGCTTTGAAGGCCTTGATGTTGAAAAAGGCTTCTTTGACTTCCAGATTGCTTATGGGCATATTGAGCAGACCAATATTCTCAGTAGTGATCTTAGGGGAGTGAGGGTTATTGGGACCAAGGCTGAAATTTTGAGACTTCTCAGAGAACATGTTGATAAAATGCTCCAAAATGTGATTTTCAATGATCTTAGGTTCAGTAATCCAGGTGTTACTATAGTTAAGAAGGGCCAAAATTTGGTTTCTTTTCCTACGGGTCTAGGTATTGACATGAAAAAATCTCGTGTTCCTCTCCCCTTGAAAGTTCTATTTCACTCTAGATTTTTGGAACCAGATCATTTCTTCCTGCGCAAGCGTTTTTATATACTGTTTTCTAAGCTCAGTCTTTAAAATTTGCAGGTTATGGGAATTGTGTTTAGTAAGAGCAGTTTGTATGCCAATTAATTTCGCTCATAATCTTCTCTTTCTTTTAAATATGTTTCGAAAGACTTTTTCGTTCCAGTTTGAAGCTTTATCATGGAAGGTACTAATAGTATCAAGCAAGTTACTTTGGTTCTGCCAAGCATTAGCAACATCTTTAAATTGGTTTTGCAGCATCCAAGCAGCCTCTATTTTAAACGGTTTTTGGTATGTAAATTGCAAGGGTTAAGTAAAGTACCTGAGCAATTGACAATTAAAGCACAGTGATCTGAAGTGGTGCAAGGGAGGTTGCACACCTGAGCTTCGGGAAAGATTAATCATCATTCTGGGTTTGCCATTGCCCTATCCAGCATTTTTTGGACATTAGCCCAGCCTTGTCTTCGATCAGTTCACGACAGTTTGGGTCCCCTGCATCCAAGGTCCATCGGCCTGCATCTATCGATATTGTCTCTAAATTTCCATATCCTTATGGTTTCAGTGTTGTCTCCACGACCTTTTCTTTCAGATGTGTCAGTAATATCGTCATTGTTCTTAGCTGCAAAATCAGTGAGGTTTTGCCAAAGAAACTCCCTTTTCTTCGGATTAGGACTGGCATACACTGCTGAAAAAAATCCAATCTTCGAGATTGCTTCTAGTAATTATAGTGTGTATAACTTGGTTTGTTGTTTGAATGATGGAAATAGTGACTTGGGATGAATCCCATAACAACCAAATTCTGCCCATTCGCCCATCTGGATTAACTATACACGATGTACTGTAGACACAATTGTGAAAAAAATTTCCCATCCTTTCAAATTGAATAATTAGCTCGAGGATTGCTATGACATTAGGTGAAAATCATTTTAAATCTCTCTGAAATCATTCTTAAATTTATCGTTTCTTGCTCCCCCACAATTCCAAATGAAAATCTCCATAGATTTACTGTATAGTATCGATGGTAGTGGCTCTAAACTTGGGATCTCTAAGAAATTTTTGATCCTCTCCTCTTCTTGTAGCTGGTTCCTCATTGGGACTGCTTGCACTACATGAAACATTTTTTTATGTTCTTTCCGGTAGGTTGGCCTCGATTTTTATCCGTATTTCTTCGTTCGACCAATGGACGTTGATGATGTGAAGTTCCTGCGCTGCTTTGCTTATCATTGGTGTGATTTTGTGACGATTCAAAGTGTATGCGTGAATCTTGATTTCCTCCATTGATCAGATCTGGTGGCTTACCAGGTGGGATCACGTTGTCTTTAAGGTATTTACTTGAGTTTCGAATGATAGGATTTCGAGTGGTTTGGTGGGTCCGGCGGTTATGGAAATTCTGTGCTTCTACGGGATGAGATATCTGCTCAGAGCTTTTAGGGTTTTTTGTGTATGAGGTGTTAGGAGTGGGCCTGTGGTTTTGTCCATCTTTATCAATTACCATATTGGCCTCTAGGCTTTCTTCTTCAGAGATGTTTTTGTTGTCCGTCCAGAATTTACCAATAATGGGTTGGCCCAATGAAGCTTGGCCTACCTCTTCACTTGTGAATTACATTTCTTCTGTTGGGTTGTTTACTTCTGTATCTTTCTCTTTCTTCTTTCCTGTTTGTTCTCTCTCTTGGCTTTCTTTTAGATTGGACTGAATATTTCCTGTTGGGTTTTGCTCATTGGGTGAGTCACATTTGGATTTCCTCGAAATTTTGGCAGGTTCAATCCCATATTGGGTATTTCCAAGTGGTTCAAATCTGTTGGGTTGGTTTTGTTGGGCTGTGTTCTTCCCCACTATGGGCCTTCGGCCTCTTCTTTTGGCTAGCATCCAGGCCCCAAAACCTTCATCATCAAGAGAGTTGTCTTGTTTGTTTGGATTTTCATATCCATTGGGTTCCATCATTCTGACACCATCCTCTCCTGTCATTTCTTTAGTGCCGTTGGAAACTTCAACGGTACTCTTTGTCTTCTCCGGTTGTTCAGCCGAAATTTCTCTGCAACTTTCCTTCCGGTGACCTGCCCTGCCACATGAAAAACAAATGTTGTTTATATATTCATATTCCGCACGATATTTTCTATTTCTAAGAATATAAGTAGGGATTAAAGGTTTAGCAAGATCCATTTCGACCTAAATTCTGGCATATTTTCCTCTTGAAGAAGTTGTTGTGTTCATATCGATTTTTATTGGTTTCCCAAATTTCCTCACAATTTTGAACAGCACTTTTTCTTCGTAGTATTCGATGGGGAGCTTTGGGAGTCTTAACCAAATTGCCGTTTTGATATCTCTGACTTCAGAAGGTTTGAAATCAGGCTCCCATTTCTTGATAGTTAGGTAGTGATTTAGAATGATCCAAGGTCCTCCACTTGAAACATAGTGGTAATCTTCCATGTAGCAGAATTTAATAAGGAAAAATCCCTCACCGAGATCCACCATCTCGAAATCACCTTGTAAACTCCATAAGTTCCTGAGTCGTGTTGTTAGCGCTCTATATCCGATTGATTTTCCCATTAACTTGATAATTAGACTTGTTTTCCATTGCTTCCTGATTATCTTTATCAAGTTTGAGGAGAGCACAATCTTTGGTAGCTGGGGTTTTCCTCTTCTGTACTTTCCATGGCTTCATCTATAGTTTCTTCATTTTCTTCCTCTTCTTCTTCTGATGTGACATCTTCTAGGTTGTTTTCAAAATAGGCTGCTGCATTTGATGGTTTAGACACAACATCTCTGTAAGATCTGGCTTTGCTGAATCCGCCTTCAGTTCTCTGTTCTGTTTCTTTGAGCTCTTGCATATCTATGTTAATGCTCGGACATATCTCTGAATCAAGCTAGGAAGTGTGAGCATTTTTTTTTTGTTTTTTGATGCTCTTTTCCATTCTTTCCTCTCCTTCTTGCCGTAATTGTTCCTCTTGTATATCAAGATCAATCATTGGGGAAGGAGGCTCATTGCCGTGGAGTGCATGTGGTAAATCGGAAAAGGTTCACTCATTTGCGATGTATGCTAAAGCTGGACAAGCGTAAAAGTCTCTCCTTTAGAAATAGAACTAACAAATACCAACCTAATTTGGTTGTTTATGAAGGCTTGTGCAGCGTTTATTCAACATTTTTCATTTAATGGTGATCTTCTTAGCCGGCTCACTTTGTAGACATGGGCCTTACCTCTTCCGCAGCCAAGGTCAAACTAAGTTCTTTAAGACATAGGTTTCAAATGATTTTATTAGCTTCCAAAACAAAATTTTCATCAATTTTTGGGTAATCAACTTTAATTACTTTTGCATCTTGCCAAGCGATTATGCTTTCAGCTAGTTTGACAGTTCCAGAACTAAAGCCAAGTGGGATAATGAAGTTCTATTCCATTTTCAAACTTATTCTGCCTTAACTAACGTTCAAGTGTTTCATATGCCTACAAAACAAACACCCCACCGAGTCTTTGTTGTGTTGGCTAATAGAACAAACAACTCAGGCCAAGCAAACTTCTAAGATACATGAAACGCTAAATCAAACATATATTTCATAAACAAAGCAAAGATTCTTTTACACATGCGACGAAGATCTTTAAGAATAAAGGGACGGGTAGCCTTCGCTTCAAGGCCAGGAATATTAAAAAGGAAACGAAACTGCTAGGAAAGAGAGCGGAAGACCAATGCCCACAAGCAAAGACCTCTTCCGCCTTTCCCCATTATCCAGTACTAAAACGTGCGTTTTTGAAATCTTTTATCTGGAAATAACATAGGCAAGTCATAGAAGTCAGGTAGGCTTGAATAAAGCTAGTAGGAATAGTCTGCTGCTGCTGCTACTGCTACTATCTTCATTATATGTTACATAAAATATCTGATACAGTACTCCATTTCTTATCTGTAAACTAAAGAGCAGGCGTGTTCTGGCCAGACGATGCGGAGTCGGTGGAAAAACCATAAGGTGACACCGAAGTCAGCCTGCAAACAATTCAAACACCGCGTGTTATATTTATTTATCGCTACCTACCAAAAGTAAAAAAATCATGTAGAAACCATAATTTTAGACCCATTTTATCACAGTTTTAGTGAGTCGTCAATGAATACCCATTACCATTTTTTTAGTTTGACTTTAAAAGTCGAGCCTCAAAAAATCATAATTTCCATTTTGCTACCCTTCGTCAAGTTAAGTAACGTGTTTGAATTGTGAACTTCATTGATATATCTGGTGATGATAAGACTTATTTAACTTTTTTTTTCTCCTGACTAGTAGGTATGATCCGAAATTACTAAATATTTATTACGAAACACACTCTTGCACGGAAGTGAATTTGTTCAACAACAAAGTTTCACGGGTTATTAGTGAGTGCATCAAAAGCATATAATCACGCTTCAGTAGGTAGAGCAACTAAGAGTTCTTTTAAGAAAGAACATCAAATTAAGGCCATCCAGTGCAGTTACTACAGAGAGTTTCAGAGTTGGAAGTGTATTAGGTGTAACTAGACTCCCTTTTCATTCCTTATATCCTAAACGTCACTAGCCCCTACGAAAACCAATTTAGAACATACCCGTACTCCGACTTGAAATTAATGGAGCACAGAAGTTATCCTCTCTTGTCAAAGATACAGTAGACATACAAGCAAGAACAGTTTCCAAAAAAAAAAATTGATCACTTCTAAATTTAAAAAAAACAACTGTGGATGTTTATTGTTTTTACATTTTTTTATTATATTTTGCTCTCCACATTTAATCCTCCATCAATTTTCTCTCCTTGCCTACTAAATAAGCATGAAAAGTTAAATCTGATCAAATATAATTTGAGACACACAGGGAATACCGTTCTGGATAAATGGTTATAAATTGAAGAACTGTAGCATGAATTGTCAAACAAGTATTGCATATAACTGCTGAATTATAGATAAGGAGCCGAAAGTGCCTTCATTTCAGTTTTGAGGCCCACCAATCGAATCTGTAAAAACGTTTCGAAGGAAGAGTATCATAAAAGCGTGAAAGATGCCAGTTTGAGCGTTGTTACTCTAATAAAATTTCTACGCTAAACTGGGGAAGAACTCATTATACTTACTTCTATTTCTAGACCCTAGAAAGCCAGATTCATAAATGCGGGCAATTACCGAGTAGTGAAATTAGATAAAGCGGCACGAAACGACCCAAAGCGTGCGGGAAAAGAAAGCACGTTTCGACTATTTGGAACCAAAAATAAAAAAATTCAAACACCGGATGGAACGGAACACGTTAATAAGGTGACCGACCTCTCTTTGCGCTTCTGTAGAAACCTCTGCAATGACTTCCTCCTAAAGAGTGGTAGGTCTGCAACAAAGAAACCAAAAGTTCATTCCTTAGCTACGGAACCATAATTTTCAGATGCATGTTGACTATGAAAAGGGGAGAAATAGGTATTAAAAAGCAGATCAAGAAGAAGAAAACGCCAATGACCTCCATTAAAAGTCTCCATGAGCTCTCCAGGCTTGGCATCTGCTGGTTGAACAGCTTTGGAGCCTCCTTCATTTGCAAGCTTCAGTATATTCTCGCCCTAAACATTTACAAACAAACAAACTTTAACCAGAATAATCCGAAGGTGAAAATATTACTCCGCCATGGAATTCAAGGAAGGAATTAGTCTGACTAACCGTGTGAGGAGAGACATCAAAAACTGTGACGGTTCCTTTGTAGAATATCGTCAGAGGAGATGTCTCGTTACTGCCTTCAGAGCTTGAAGTAGGCCTGAAATAAAGCAACAAAAATGTTTATTCAACGTCTGAGCGGCAAAATTGAAAAACAAAAGGCAGCAAACGCAAAGATTGAGCGGTTTTATACCTAAAAGTCGGAGTGTAGACCGGCAAAGGCGGAAGTGCATTCTGGTATCCCTTGGGAGTGGACGGAACCGAAGCCGACGACTTTCCGATCAGGCTTTTGTCGACGGAGCCAGATGCAAAGACATTCTTCAGCACCTCGGGATCAATCTTCGAGATGACGCTTTGAATATCTGCAAACATCGGTTTACACAAAGAAAATGAGAATAACAAATTGAACTAAAAAAACACGTTCACGTCTGCTTCTACACCTTCCTACGTCAGTTCCCACAGCAACACCACATGGTCGAAGAAGTAAATTAAAGCACTAAAATAGAGTTTGCTTTTAAAAAACATCAACAAGATGCATACGAACCTCGGAAGCTGCGACGGCGGTCAAAAAGCTTGCGAGAAGGGGCTCCGGCGGAGGAGGTGTCTTTCTGGACCGGGAAGAAATCGAGTTCCACGGCGGCTCTCGACATTTTTGCAAGGTTTCAGTTGTTGCCTGTGCTTTTTTGGTGTTGTGCTGTGAAGAGGCCAATTTAAAGCAACGTGAAAGAGGTATATATTAAGGTACGAGGGGACAGCGAGTAGGTGACCGGTCACGGGATGTGGAGGTTGTTTTTGAAGTGAATTGGAGGCACGAGAAAAATGCGAAAGGGTGCGAGTGGGGAGCGGGGGGAAATGTGGGGTCGGATTCCGAGGATTGGGCACGTATTACACGGGAAGTTATTATTATGAATCAAAAGGAGCAAAAAGACATGGCTTCATTTACGGAAGTTGCCCGAGCATCGAAGGAGTCGATTCGAGCCCTTCTTTTTTTCTCTATTTTCTAGTCATTAAAATAGTAAAAAAAAGAAAAGAAAGAGGGTGCACTCTTGTATATGTACTTGAGTAATATAAAAAAAAAAGAACTTATTCACGATATCTTCCTTAAGTTGCTTAAGGTGGGCGACATTGTATTTGTTTTAGTTAGGTTTGGGTGGTGTATATTCTTGTAGTGTATTTTTTTTCTTATCACTTTTTGTGAACCACTGTGTATATGTTTTTACAAATTCACGGTGAGCAATTGTCCATCCTCGACAAAAAATGGGCTCGCCATTGTTCGAAAGTGTAGCACTGAATTCCCCTTGGTTCCAACAGAGATGATTTTCGACTGGCCAGAGAAATTTTCAAAAACTTTCTTGTGGCATGAGCGTAACGAAACATGATTGAAAAACCTTAAGAACATTCTATTTTGCCTTTTTTTTTTCCCTTTCCCGCCTTAAATTTTATAAGTAATCCATTTATAAAAAATAGTCTAAACTTTGAAAACATACTAAAAGGTGGAGACGCTAAGGAAATATTTAACATAAGGGCATAAAAAGCTTCAACATTACTCGTACAATTGGAACAAAATTCCGATGAAATTGTTTTCAAACTGTTCTTTTTTAAATATGTGAATCAAATTACCTCTTTGATGCCAAGAAAAGTGGGTTCGCAGTCGACTTGGAGGTGCCACAAGGAATGCAGTCCGACTCAGATGCCAAGTATGTTGATGTGAGACACAGTAAGGGCAGAGAACAAGGGCTTCCCAGACAGAGCCTGAGGGTGGCAGTGCTGCAAGGGCGATGGCGCAGGATGAATATACGACAGTCTGATGCTTAGGTCCGAAATCAGGGTCCTGTATGTTTCTCTCTCTAGGATTCTAGAGTGAGAAAGTGAAAGTGTTCTGAAAATGTCCAACCGTCCAAATGAATTCTCAAGACTTCTATTTATAGAGGTTGAGATGGTGATGTCATCACGTGACACGTGGCGTTCTCCGGGAGTGACACGTCACCGAGGGGTCCACAGCTGCCGGTGTTCCACGGACTGTCGAATCACATATTCACCCGGCCTGCTCTGCACAGCGTCGCTCTGTCTGTCTGGAAAGACTGGCTCCTACAGCTTCAGTGTGGCCAGAGAACCCCCTTGATCTAGCCTCCAATCCAAGCCCTTGTAGAGTCCCACAGGCCTGGGCAGCGGTGGGGAAGACCTGACGCCAAACTGCCAGGCAGACTAGGCGCGATGCCCTTTGAAGACCTGCTCCCGTCTCGGAGTGACCCGGGGGTCATAGTCCATAGGGGTGCAGACGCAAGCCCCCAGTGCCGTAGCACGTAGGCACCTTGGTGGAGACAGTGTACCGGAGGAGTCACATATCCCACTGCGAAGGGTCCTCGTGCCGGAGCACTACCAACGGAGCCCTCCCGTGATTGTGACGGCGATGGCTTTATGGTAACGAGCCCATCCCGTGACGGCGATGACTTTGTGGTAACGAGTCCATCCCGCTGCGAGGGGTCCTCGCGCCGGAGCACTACGAAGGAGCCCCCCATGATTGTGACGGCGATGGCTTTGTGGTAACGAGCCCATCCCGTGGCGGCGATGACTTTGTGGTAACGAGTCCATCCCGCTGCGAGGGGTCCTTATGCCGGAGCACTATGAACGGAGCCCCCCGGAATGCTGCACACTCCGGAGAGTGGGTCGAAGCATGTTCCACGTCCATGGTGGGGGTGCATGGTGTGGTGAATAAGTGTGATGCCCGAAGGCCTGTATCATGATTATGGTGCATGGGCGCGGCGACGAACATCACGGAGACAATACTTGGTGTCGGAGCACATATCATAAGAGTGGTGCGGCAACGAACGTTGCAAAGTAATACTTGGTGCCGGGGGCACGTATCATGAAGATGGCACACGGGCACGACGACGAACGTCGCGGAGTAATACTTGGTGCCGGGGCACGTGTTATGAAAGTGGTGCGACGACGAACATCACGAAGCAATACTTGGTGCCGGGGGCACGTATCATGAAGATGGCGCACGGGCGCGGCGACGAACGTCGCGGAGCAATACTTGGTGCTGGGAGCACGTATCATGAAGATGGCGCACGGGCGCGGCGACAAACGTCACAGAGCAATACTTGGTGCTGGGGCACGTGTTATGAAAGTGGGGCGGCGACGAACGTCCCGAAGCCATACTTGGTGCCAGGGCACATGTCATAAGAATGGCGCATGGGCGCGGCGCTGAACGTCGTGGAGCATATACTTGGTGCTGGGGCACATGTCATAAGAATGACGCATGGGCGCAGCGACGAATGTCACGTAGGCGGCGCACGGGCACGAGTCGGGTGTCCCGAAGATAGGATTTTAGCTGAGTGTACCTGTCATAACAAAATGATGAATGCAACATGTAGTAATGACAAAGTTGGAAGTGATGGTACGCGGTCGTCAGTGACGGGTCATTCGGTGGTAGTGCGCTACTTTGGGCGACGGGCATTGCGGGAGCGGTGCGCGGTCACGGATGGCGGATGTAGGGAGGTTGATGTACGACGGACGCTGCGAGGCTGGTGCACGACGGACGTCGCGAGGCTGGTGCACGATGGACGTCGCGAGGCTGGTGCACGATGGACGTCCGTAAACATCGCGGAGGTGCAAAGATTCGAGAAAACAAGTGCGCGGGAGGGGAGGCCATATGCCAAGGATTAGGGGAAGGCCAAGGCCACCACCCCTAGGGAGGCCGAGGCCGACCCCTTGGTGAGGCCGAGGCAGACCCCTTGGGAAGGCTGAGGCAGACCCTAGGGGGTGGCCAAGGCCAATGGCCAACTCCCATGAAGGGAGGCCAAGGCTACTCCCCCTTTGGGTGAAATTTGGGCGTGCCGACGGAAGGTGTTTTGATGGGCAATGACAAATTCAAAAGTTTCATTGTGACGAGTGTGTCGACGTGAAACGTAACCACATGACGAACAAGGTGCCAAAGTCACATACGAAGTGTATGAAGCGATAAAAGTGCAAAAGGGACTTTGCGCGAAGAGTGAACAACCGGGGGGGAAAGGCCAAGGCCAACACCCCATGGAGGTCGAGGCCGACCCCCCATTGAGGCTGAGGCTGACCCTATGGCCTTAGGGGAGGCCGAGGCCGACCCCCTGGGGTTGGCCAAGGCCTATGCCCTTGACCCCGTCGCTCCAGTTGCGCCAACGGTCGATGTTTTTGGTGAAAAGGTGCTTAGGTGGTCGCGGCGCGACGAACGTGGTACTGTGAGTCACGGTAGCGTGAAATAATTAGTGACTAAGTCGCGCATGAGGCGTGTGAAGTAAGAAACGCACGTGACTTGGGCACGCGCACTTTGACCGGTTCGAAGCGTTGAATACTGTGCTTGTGCGGACGTGTCATGCACAATAGGACTTCAAGTGGACCTTTAAGTACGACCAGAATAGGTTGGGAACACTCTTCAATTTTGAATTTAAGTAACCGAGTCACCATTCAGCAAAACCTCTTAGAAGTACATAACCGGTTAATCCCTTCGTCATCAAAACAACATGGCTCACTACAACAAGTATGAGCTTTAAGGGCGTCTCTTACCAATACTTTCCATAATGTCCCTTTTTGGAGCGCGCGAATTTGATGTACGTCGTTACAGGCTGATTTCTAATTGCGAAATGATCATTTTTTTTCAACTTCACTCAGCTAATTTCCAAAGAAGTGCAGTAAATTTACAAAGTGCTGAAAGGTGAAATCGCTAGATGATAGTTGGTAAAAATGACAAAAGCCATGAGTTATACGTGCAGCAAAAAGCCATGCTTCTGCATTGTGTATATTCGTACCTTAATTTGGTCTTGTTTTCTTTCTCAGTTACCCTTGCCTAAAACAACACAAAACAAAACAAACAGAAGTGGTTGCCCTAACGAAGCAAAGCAGATCTGTATCATTGAGGTTGCTCTGCTTTTGGATATGATGTTTTCTTGGAAAACACTTGTTTATTTCTTATAATCACTTGAGATAATCAAGGTCGGGTGGGCATCTTTCATTTTTTCGAACCAATCTGGTTGTACTCTGGTGGCATTTGCTTTTTTCCAGATAAAGGAATCATAGAGTACCCTTTAAAAAAAAAAAAACAATCACAGAGTACCTTCGAGCTTCCTTTCGGTGAGGCATTGCATTTTATCTCTTTTTTTTTGTGGTGGTTCTAAAAACTGAACGGATCTGGTCATGAAAAAAGATAAATTCGCTCTAAAAGTGAAAGTTCAGGCGAAATACACTAGTCAAGTACACGCAATGCATGTATAATCGGAAAGAAAACATACGCTATTAATCAATACAAATAATAAAATGTATGTCAAAATAAAAAAAAGAGTATACCGTGAATATAAAGACCGAGGGGGTGAAAACAGTAGAAATGAATTAAAAATATTGACGATTCAATAATTTGGGGTCGGGTAGTTGGTATAATGGGGATGAAGAAAGAGTTTAAATAGGAGTGAGGTGGAACGTTATTTATCAAGAAGATTTAGAAATTTTTAACAGTGATCTTAATTAATTTTGGTTTATCTTGTAGTTAATATATTACGAAGCGATGTAATTAGAAGTTTCAAAAAGACTTCAAACATCAAGAGTGCTCTCAATTACGTTAGTTTATGAATTAGCCTGCAAGTCAAATTCGCACTAATCATGTCGACTTCAACAACAAGCGGAAAAGCTTAAACTTAGGCCACGTTTGACGCAACTTTTTTTTTTTCAGTTTTGGAAACTGGAAAAAAAAAAGTGCGTTTGGTAACCATTTTTTTTCCTTCTCCAATTTAAAAAACCAGTTTTTAAACTGCAGAGTAAAAAAAAAAACTTCAAAAACTGATTTTTTTTTTTCACTTTTGGTTTTTTTTTTTGGAGACCACCACCAACACCCTCCCACCGCCGGTAGCCACCTCCGGTCGCCGGCCACCACTGCCGGCAGCCACCGCCGACCGCCGACACCCAACTCCGGCGGCCGGCGACCACTGCCGGTAGCCACCTCCGGCCGCCGACACCCAACTCCGGCGGCCGGCGATCACTGCCGGCAGCCACCTCCGGCCGCCGGCAGCCACCTCCGCAGCCACCAGCCACCGCCGTCGACCACCGCTACGCCCCACCACCACCACCGCCACCGCAAAACCACCAAAAAAAAAATCAAAATAAAAAGGGTTACCAAACACCAAAAAAAAAAAACTCAAAAAAAAAAAGGTTATCAAACACCCACTTGTTTTTGTAAAAAAAAAAAAATTAAGCTGCTCTTTAAAAACTGAAAACCAAAATTTTTTTTTTGTCAAACGAAACCTTAATCAAATGCTTGAACCAAAGGAGTATTTAAATAATAAACGATGACAAAGTCGGGATGTTAAGATACATAAATTATGATTGAAGAAAAACTAAAGTTTTTTTTTGAATTTCCCAATTGGGAAATATTAGAACTGCGTTTCATATATATATATATAAAACCGGGGGGGCGGGGGGGGGGGAATCAAACTTGGGACGACGGCACAAGTGATGGCTGACGTTTGGCGCGGGGCTTCTAATAGATTTCGACCGGTGACGACAATCATAAGCTCTCTCTCCGATCTCAATAGATCTACATAAATCTGCTAGATCTTAGTCTCTTCTACCATTAAGACAGAGGTTATCGGAATTTGGCGGTGATTGGAATCTCACTGGCAACCATCAGAAATCATCACCGATGTTTTGACAGTAATTTCTGGAAGATCCTTAAACTTTTTTCTTTCAATTATTACATGTTTCCTATTGTTCAGTGGTGAAGGTTGGGTTTGGGGTTGGTTGGGGTGCAATTAATAGTTGAAGGTGGCGTTGGTGTAGAGGGGCTTAGCCTTGGATGGGGTTGCTCTTAGGAATCCGTGAGGTCTTGAGAGGGTGGGGCGGGGGGGGGGGTTTGACTAATGGATTTTGGGGATAATCTGTTTTGGGCCGGGGGGTGGGTTGGGGTTTTAGTGCTCCTTCTGGCTTTGAGCATCTTCGTGACTTCTTTTGGTCTATTATGGGTGATTGATTTGTGGTTCCTCTGTCATGTATTGAAGCAATTTGGTTCAGGTTAGTTAAGTGACAGTAGAAGGATAAAAATCGTGGGTGCTAAAGATTTTAAATTGCGGGTGCTAAAGATTTTTGGTTGCGTGTTGCGCCTCCTTTGCTAGTTGTGCTCACGTTTGGGTTGTGCGGTTCCCCGTTGTATGCTTTATTGTAACCATCTGGTGCTTTGTAGATTATATTTCTGTTCCATTCATTTGGTTTTCCATAAGTTGAGTTAAAGTGTATATATGTTCTAATTTGGCTTAATTGTAACATGTATAAATTTATGAGGTTTCTCGTTACTTTTTGGCCTGTGTGGTCATGTAGATCAAGTCATGAGAATGTCTTTATCTTAATATCTTTGAGCTCCAGAACAGAGCGACTGTATTACTTTATATTATCAATGCAAGTCTCCTATTATACACACAAAAAAAATAAATTACTATTATACCTTCTACAACATCTCCATAATTCTAACAAAGAACATGTTACTTTTGTGCATAATATGGGTACTATGAAAGTGTTGCTTCATTGTTTTAAGGGTGATGCCAAGGAAAGTGGGTTCGCAGTCGACGTGGAGGTGCCACAAGGAATGCAGTCCGACTCGGATGCCAAGTGTGATGATGTGAGACACAGCAAGGGCGGAGCAAGGGCAGATACCAAGGGCTTCCCAGACAGAGCTTGAGGGTGGCAGTGCTGCGAGGGCGATGGCGCAGAGTGAATACACGACGACAGTCACAATCTAATGCTTATGTCCGAAGTCAGGGTCCTGTATGTTTCTCTCTCTAGAATTCTAGAGTGAGAAAGTGAAAGTGTTTTGAAAATGTCCACTTGTCCAAATGAATTCTCAAGACCTCTATTTATAGAGGTTGAGATGATGATGTCATCACGCGACACGTGGCGCTCCCCGAGAGTGACACGTCGCCGAGGGGTCCACAGCTGTCGGTGCTCCACAGACTGTCGAATCGCATATTCACCTCGTCTGCCCCCACAGCGTCGCTCTGTCTGTCTGGAAAGACTGGCTCCCACAGCGTCGGTGTGGCCAGAGAAACCCCTTGATCTAGCCTCCAATCCAAGCCCTTGTAGAGTCCCACAGGCCCGGTAGTGGTGGGGAAGACCCGACGCCCAACTGCCAGGCGGACTAGGCGCGATGCCCTCCGAAGACCTGCTCCCGTCTTGGAGTGACCCGGGGGTCATGGTCCATAGGGGTGCCAACGCAAGCCCCCAGTATCGGAGCACATGTCATGAGAGTGGTGCGGCGACGAACGTCGCGAAGCAATACTTGGTGCCGGGGGCACGCATGATGAGAATGGCGCACGGGCGGGGCGACGAACGTCGCTGACCTATACTTAGTGCCGGGGGCACGTATCATGAAGATGGCGCATGGGCGCGGCGACGAACGTCGCGGAGACGGTGCACGGGTACGCGTCGGGTGTCCCGAAGGTGGGATTTGAGCTGAGTGTACCTGTCATAACAAGATGATGAATGCAATATGTAGTAATGACAAAGTTGGAAATGATGGTATGCGGTCGTCGTAGGACGGACGTCGTGAGGTTCATGCACGACGGACGTCGCGAGTATGGTGCGCGACGGACGTCACGAGGTTCGTGGACAACGGACGTCGCGAGGTCGACGCACGATGGACGTCGCGAGGTTGATGGATGAACATCCGTAAGGTGATGCACGACAGACGTTGCGAGGTTGATGTACCAACGTCCGTAAGGTGATGCACGACGGACGTCGCGAGGTTGATGTACGAACGTCTGTAAGGTGATGCACGACGGACGTCGCGAGGTTGATGGACGAACGTCCGTAAGGTGATGCACGACGGACGTCGCGAGGTTGATGGACGAACGTCCGTAAGGTGATGCACGACGGACGTCGCGAGGTTGATGTACGAACGTCCGTAAAGTGATGCACGACGGACGTCGCGAGGTTGATGGACGAACGTCCGTGAGGTGATGCACGACGGACGTCGCTAGGTTGATGCATGGTCCCTTGAAGAGAGTGAAAATGCTAAGTATGGAAGTCATGGGCCAACCCTTGGGGGAAGGCTAAGGCCAACCTCAAGGGGAGGCTGAGGCCGACCCCAAGGGGAAGGCCAAGCCGAGGCTGACCCCAAGGGGGAGGCCAAGGCCGAGGCCGACCCCAAGGGGGAGGCCGAGGCCGACCCCAAGGGGGAGGCCAAGGCCAACCTCCTTGGGCAAGTGCCATGGTGCGTTGACGGGCAACGTGCGACATGCGATGGTCCCGACGTCATGAGGTATCGCGGAAGGATGAGTTTCTTGGTGACGAAGTCATGAAGAAGAAGTAAGAAGTGCACGTGACTTGAGCGTGCATGCTTTGATCGGTTGTGAGCGTTGAAAAAAGACTGTTGTTTGTGCGGATGTGTCATGCACAATGGGGCTCCAAGTGGACTTTTGAGTGCGACCAGAATAGGTTGGGAACAAAGGGTAATATAATATGGGTTTATGCTTCAACTGTCTTTTTGTTTAACTCTTTCGCAATGTCAACTTTATATATTTGAGCTTTAGGACATCAAGGGCGTCAGAAATTTCGCCTTCATTGTTTAAAGGATAAAGTATGAAAAACTAAAGTTAAAGCAAAGATTGTTTCGTATATGAATTCAAGAGATTAGTATTTTATTTCAGAATAAAAAAAACTGTCGCCTGAAACGTGCAGTGACCCAGCTTCAGTTGTTGGGAATCTGGGTTTGAAAGACCGAGTCTGCAGATTGCGGGCGGAGCTGTTGCCTGTCGGCCGGTAACGTCAATACAGAAGAAGCACGTGGTTGAATTAGGCTACTCGAAGGTCATTCTACGGGTAGTAAAAGTGTGACGGTGACCGAAAGAATCGACCACCGTAAAGTCGCCGCTGCATTATCACGGCCAAGTTTATCTATCTAGACATGATTAGCAGCAGTTGACTTGACCCGATTCGAGCAAGCAAAACGTGATCAGCCCCATATCATCCTTTATCTCAGTCAGTTGATTACTTTCCAGCTTCCCAAAGAATGACTCTAGATTTCATTCCAACGTGCCTAAAGCATGCTTAATATGGATGCCTTTTTTATTTTGAAATTATATTATACGGGGTCGAGATCAATGGCGTCAACCATTAAGCTTGGTTGAATTTTATACAAAAGTGATAAGTATAATTACATGATTGAGGATTATTGACTTCAAGCACGCAGAGTCGGGGGATCAGAAAGCCTTTTCTTTACCCCAATTTTTTTCTCTACAAACTTTTCTTTTTGGTGTTCACTCCTTTTTCAGAATGTGTTTTCTTGTAAGAGACGTGCAGTTTTTTCCTTTCTACCTAAATAGAGATTCTTACCTTTGCTTTTTTCTGGTATTATTATCAAATTAATCAGTTACTGTTGTTTGCTAATATTATTTTTGAAACTATCATTTTCACAGTTTTAGAATGCCCTTTACACAAACCGAGATCTACTCTTTCTTCTATACCCCCAATATGTAAATATGTCGCAACTAAATATAGTGTCGGAGTGTGGTTTGTGATTCACTACTAATATTGAGATACAACTTTCACATTATGAAATTAACTTGACTTTGTGCGACAGGGAGGCCACCCTTACTAGAAGGTGGCTAATTGCCCACGATTACTACAAATCAAATATTTGGATCAAAGAGGTTAATTGCCTAACTTTGCCTACCTTAGGGTGGTCAAATTAAACAAAGGCCTGCCCACCTTAAGTAATTTGACAATTTAGGAACTTGTGATGTTATATTATTTGATATTAAGCCATCTGAACTTTTTGCACTCTTTATAGTTGTCGTGCACCAGAAAAATAGGACAGTACATCCGATTTTTCTTTTTCATGTGTAAGACATGTGCATAGTCATTATAATATCAATTGATTGTCTTTGTCAAAGTACTGACATAATACAAAATGTACATTCGCCAACCTTATTATAAATATATTTCTGACCTCGCCACTAGCATTAATGGCACACAGCATGTGAGTGGAATAAAAAGTACTCGGACGACGATTATCATCGTGAAAAGAATGATACTGGGATTCCGAGCCGACATTGCTAATAAATTTGGAAAAAATAGAAAAAGAGGTACCGATCGATTTCTATAATCGAACTCTTGAAGCACGTTCTTGTCGTTAGAGGTTGGAAAGAGGCGAGCGGAGATGTATGGAGGTTGTATTCAACAAGAGTGGAAGTCATATCAGGGGTATTGATAAGATCAGGGGAACTGTTGAGCGATCAGGCTTATTTTATTTTATTTTTGCTAATATCTAACGTTGGTCATAAGCACGTTCTTTATAAATTGACCCTAAGCCTGAATAGTTTGATTGGGAACGAATTTTTGGTAAACAACGAGCAAAAATTCGTAAAAACATCTTGTAGACACATATAAGTTGTCATCGTACTTGTGGAAAAGAAAATACCCGTGTTCATGCAGTACCATGACAATATGTACTACTTCAGGTCTGGGTATTTTACTTCTACTTTCATGGCCTAATTCTTTCTTTCTCGCGGCGCGGGCCGGGGGGTGAAGTCTTGACATGAAAAGGCACACCGAAACCAAGCTGCTCCAGATTGTGATACGGTCGCACTCCTGGGCAGCTAGAAGCAGCAGTGTAGTAGCATTGGTCCAAAACACAGGAGCAACAGAGTTACAAAGCATAAGCTGCAAAAGTCTGCAAAAGTAATCTTCCATTAGGAGCAGTGTGATGAACAGAGTAAGAGTCCATTTCTCCTCCAATGCAGACAACTTCTTTGTTTAAGGTGCCCCATCTGATTTCCACCAGTAACATGCTTCAACAGAACATGAAAATCAACAGTAAGTACGATATTTTAACAAGCCTTTTGTGATTCACGAAAAATCCGATCTACCCATCGATTTTGTTTCATTAGATATAGCCAAAGCATGCATCGCCGTGGATATTCCACGTTCTTCTCACATGCATGGTTTCGCTCTCGGCTTGCTTAAACGAGAATCATTATGGCCAACAACCAACCTTTCGTTATCGTGTCAAGTAAACAAGAGAATTCAGTGTAAAGTTGGAAGAAATATTAATATCCAGCAACTTCAACAGCCCAACGGTAGTAATGGAAGTCTGAGTTTAGCCGTAACCACAAACTTTGAACTGATCCTAGTAGGCGATCAACTATGGCTACAAACCAAAATATATAAGCGGATATAATCCTCCTCTTTTTTTTTTGGGTGAAAAAGAGGCTGGACTTTAAGGCTTTAATCCAATCCAGCAGAGGAGTATTGCGCCTCAAGGACTTACAATGCCACCACATACATCTGAACTCCCGATTCCCGAACCTATATTAGGGCCAAAGCGCACAAAGACCCGTGTCTGAAGCACATGCAGGACGAGGACGTAAGTTTGTCACTAACAAGTGTGGCGGATAATATCTGAATTTAGGTAGGAACCTGGATTGACATCTTGAGGACTGCTGAACAACCCTTGTTGGCCAGAAGATATAATCCACACTACAAATGGTTAATCAGATCTTTTAGAGTGAACTAAGAGCCACCGGTCTTCTCATATTAACTGTCGGCCCTAGACGTACTGCGGATTCGTTACCACTTATCTGGGATCTACCCAATCTTAAATGCTTTATTCTGGTTTCTTCCAAACGTATGACCTTAAACTTGGGCTGCGACTTTGGGTTGAGATTTATGGTTTTAACCAACCCAAAAAAATTTGAATTTTTATCCAACCCAACCCACCTAAGTATAAAATGGGTTAGCATGAGCTAGGCTTATATAATAGTGGGTTATTTAAGTTGGGCTTTTAAACCCATTTGTTAAAAGTCACATTTTTTAACCACCACCATTGTCGCCGCTGTTCATTGCCGGCCACCACCTCCGTTACAGGTGGCCACCGCCGCCAGCCACAACAGTTGTCGCCACCGACGGCCACCACCGCCGCTGTTAGCCACCACTTCTGCCACTCCGTCATCACTGGCAGCGCGGCTGCCGCTATCGCTGGCCATCACCATTCTACTTTTTATTTAAATATAAAACATATTTATTCTATATTAATTGACCCATTGAAATCCAAAAAAGCCAACTAACCCAACTCAACTCAATTTATTCAATCTTTCTTGGGTTAAAGATCGTTGGGCTTTTTAAGCATATCTATTTTTTTGAATTGGGTGAAAAACTAACCCAAACCCATTCAAGTTACACCCTTACCTTAAACCATAGTAACAAATTTTGCAAATTTTTACCGATATTTGCGATTATATCACGATAAATTGGTGAAAAGTACAGTTTGAATCTCCTTTTGCTTAAAAAAATTGGTAGGATCTGGCATTTTAGAAATGGGATGGGAGTCAAACCCAGGTGGATTGGTAAGGTAGCAACCACATGGACCGCCAGACAGCACAACGTCTTAACAGATCTTGTCCAAGGAAAAAAATATGGGCTAATTACACCTATGTCCCTGAGGTTTGGGGATAATTACAGTCAAGGACACAAAGTTTCAAAATGTAACATTCCGTGACCAACATGTTTTAAATGTATCAGCCGTGTCCATCCGTTAGGGTTCCGTCCAAAAAGTGTATTTTTTTGCTGATGTCATCAATACATATTTTTAAAATGACGATACTACCCCTTTTTAAATTAAGAATTCAAGCCTTAATTAAAGATTAGGGTTTTAAAACCCAAAATTAGGGTTTTGTTGAAACCCTAATTTGCAAATTAGGGTTTTCCCGAAACCCTAATTTCCAAATTAGGTCCAATCCCTCACCCCCGGCAGCCCCTTCCCTCCCCGCCGGCAGTCCCCTTCCTCGCTGGTAGCCCCTTCCCTCACCCCGGCAGCCCCTCCCTCCCTGTCCGCAGCCCCTTCCCTCCCTGCCGGCAGTCCTCTTCCCTCCCCGCCGGCATTCCCCTTCCCTCACCCCAACAGCCTCTTCCCTTCCCGCCGACAGCCCCTTCCCTCACCCCGGCAGCCCCCTTCTCCTCCGGCAGTCCTTTCTGTTATTCACCGAACAAAGCAGATCCACCACCGGCGACTTCGCCGTCGCTCTTCCCCTCCATCTCTTCTCTTCTCCCCTGTAGCAGGGGTGTGGCGATTGGGGGCTGTCCTTGACCCCGTTCCGTTCATGCAGAAGTGACAGAAATGGGGTTGGGGCGGGGGGTGGGGGCGCCGGGGGGGGTGGTGTGGGTGCTGGGTGTGGCGAGAGGAAGAATAATCAGTAAATTAAGTGGGTAATTTATTTTAAAGTCAGGGGTAATAAAGTCATTTTGTTAAAACCGTTAGAATTTTTAGGGTTCCGTTTGTCAACGGACATAAGTGTTATATTTTGAAACTTTGTGTCCTCGAGTGTAATTACCCCCAAACCTCAGGGACATATGTGTAATTAGCCCAAAAAATATAATCAAAAGTCATATAACACACACTACAATTCTCTTCTTGTTTTTTTCCCATCACTTTCAAGAGTAAAAGAATTATTACATTTTTTTATTTCATTATTACATGCAGAGTTGATGAATTTCATAAACTTTAAACTATTGTAACCTGAACGATTAATTACCGAATTATTTTCCATTTATAGCATGAATTTTGTTATTTCACCGAATTATTTTCAATTCATTAACGAAATTCTCCGAATAATTCTCGAATTCCAAATTATTATCCCGGGAGAATAATTTCCGAACACCCAATTTGTCACTTACGCTTGAAACAAAGATTTTTGGCCTATTTAGTGGGTTGCTCCACATCGACAATACTGTAGAGTGTAGACTTGTCCGCACAATGCATCATTGTAGCATAGTCTCATGGCACAATACAGGACGGACTTTACCTTTATCTCAGCTATAGAGCCCAAGTCTGTTATAAGTTTTTTGTTTTTTCGCAACTTCTAGTCATTGTTGCTTCTCTTCTAAAGTTGGCAAAATGAATCACCCTGCTGCAACATGTGCAGCATATAAAACTGGAAGTACCATATGTTTTACTTGTTTAGCTACAAGTACGAAGGCTCCAAGTAAAAATAAAAACTCTCAGCACTATCACTAGGCGAGGTTCCTCGGCTGCTCAATCAAGCACAACTAGATTGTTGTACTCTTCGCCCGAAATTGCTGCATCCATAACCATATCCGGGTTCAAAATCCCAGCTTCCTCCAGGAACAGAGTAACCAAGTTCTTGGAATACCCACTGACAAGTGACACCCCTTGCTGGTATCCTGGCACAGGCGTGGCCTTCGAGTTCTTCAAATTCCGGAATACAATCTCCGGCACAGACGATCCATAGCCTTTCTCAGCGAACTTCCTTGTTATAGCCTGATAATCTGTCTCCCACCTATGACTATGTGGTGGTTGTGATCCATAGCCACCATAACTTGGTGGGGAATCTGGTGCTACATATCCACGACCACCACGACGACGACGACCGACGTTATAGCCACTTGCTACATCAAACTCCATGTGACTGAACACAAACACTTTCTTGATCATCTGATCCTCCTTTAATTTCCTATTAACGGCTACTTGCAATATTAAATCAAACACCTTCTGGAAATTTGTATTGGCTCCACATTCAATGTCCCTCACGAAATCAGACTTAAACAACAAATCTTCCCCTTGGATGGAAATAAGCCGCGGCTTTTCACTGAAGGTAATCAGCTTCCCCTTCCATGGCTCCTCTCTCAACTCTGAGATTAACAACCCAAGTACAACAGACACTTCCAATGGAGCGCCTGCCATTTTATCCGAGACATCACAAATTGCCAGGCAATTTTTCAGTTTCCCCTTCTTGCCAAGATCATCCACCATCCTCTTCCAATGGAGTGTCGCGACTTGCCCGTCATCAGCGTCACCGAGCGATGCTATGAGCTCATGAGGAAGACGAGCACCGGCTGCAATCTTCGCCATCCCGGCCTCTACTTGCTCCAGATAGCCTTCGAACCGCTCCTTGTCGTGCTTCAGAAATTTCTCCTCGTAGTTGTGCATTGCCACCGAAGCCACACGGTTGTAGGGAAGGGAACCCCACTGGTTCGCACCAATGAAAACCTCCGGCAACTCCAGAGCCTTCCGAAGCGGCACGAGCACTTCCTTTCGCAGACGATCGCGAACACGATATGCATAGTGAGCCTCTTCAGCCCCTTCGTATTCAGGGTAGGATTCACGCGAAAAGATCTTCCTTGCAATGCTCTCACATAGGAGGGTTGATTTCTCGAACGCGGAGTCGAGAGAAGGGCACCACTTGGCAGCAAGGCTGATCTTCTTCAGTTCACCCGAGTTCAGGAGCTGGAGATCAGATTTAAGACTCTCGGCAAAGAAATCCGAAATCCTCTCGTACAAGTACCTGAATTCCGGGTCATGCCTGTTGTGGGCCTTGGCCAGCTTTTCCTCTTCCCTGGCACTACAAGAAAAATGCTTACTAGCGACGGAATTTAGAGATGGACTGCATTCCATCGTTAAAAGTCATCTATACCGACGGAATTGGGTGATGGAATAGATTCCGTCACTATGTTGCCTCCGAAAATGTTGGAGGGAAAAAATGTGCGGGAAGCAAAAATGGGCGACGGAATTTTCTGTCACAAATAATTTAGAAACGGAATTTAGTGACGGAGTGCATCGACGGAAGTATTTCCATCGCTAATTTAGTTACTTTAATTTTTTATAACAAAAAATATGCTTTAACTAATTATTGAAAAATAGAAGAATATACATATATAATAAACATAAAAACCCAAGAAAAAACATAAACTGTTTCGGCCAAAAGAATAGAACAGAACAAAAGAGAAGCTATAACGGCAACCTTCGCGCCCGTCGCGCCACCATCCCTCCCACCCCCGTCGCCGTTGTGGAGGCAACCCGTCGCACCACCATCCCTCCCATTCTGAAGGTTTGTGCGATGCCCTCTTACTCACTGATGGAATTTCTATAAGGCTGAACCGTCTTCTTCTCACTAACTAGGGCTTTGATTTTTGGTATAATCAAATTATGGTTCTTCTTTCAAATGTTTGGGTCTTCAATCTTTCGATCTTCCTCTGAATCTTATCTCCTTGCCAGGTAATTTTTTCCTCTTCCTCTCACTTTCACGTCTCAACTCTTTCTCTAGTTTTAATTCATCTCTTTGCAATTGTATTTAATTAGGACACTGATGTCATAAAACGTGATTGCAATGTAGTAGTTAATTTATTGTTGGTGAATACATTGAGAAATAGATTGAGAGCTTGTGCTGTAACAATTTAAGAAGTTTTACTTCCGGGTATTTCGGTAACAATTTAAGAAGTTATACTTCTGATGGTCACCAAAAGAGCACACTCATGTCCCCTTTCTGTTTCTTCCTCCTCTGAAATCTCGCATTCACAAATTGTTTCACTGGTTCCACGTAGTGCATTGCAATATGTTAAATAGATTGATAGCTTGTGTTATTATGAATTCACGTAGTTAGGAAACTGCGAGAGTGCTGAGACTAGCCATTTGGCACTGCGTGTTTCCACACATATTTTGATGAAAGTTGACTTGACTGAACACATTTTTAACTAAAATTTCTGCCAGTTTTAATGGAAATAAAACCAGTTAAGTGTTAAGTGAAAGAGCTTCATGTAACCTCAAAGCAACCTTCGAACCTTTACTTTTAAACTGATATGAGTTTTGCACATTAGTGTCCCTACTGTAGCTGCATTAAGAGAATTTCAGTATTTGGGTCTGTTTCTAGTGAGTTTAGTTAAATGAGTATGATCACGTAAGACAACTTTGTATGCATGTTCAATGTTATGCGGTTATTCTGAGTGGAAGACTGGTTTCCCGCTATTTCTTTAGTGAAAATTGATCTTCTACACAAACTACTGAGAACTTTTGATACCACTTGCACTCTGATTGGGCATATGCTCTTCGTGGCTTAAACTTTGCCTTGGGAAAAATGCTTTGCGTTGTGTATTTTTTCTAATCTTTCTTTTGCACTCTATGACCAACCTCGGGAGTTTTAAGGATGTCAGTTGATCGTAGTTGGATGGAGAAAAGATTGGATGATCGTAGGGGGCTAAGTGATGAGTTTCGAGAAGGAGTGAGAGTATTTCTTGAATTTGCCTTTAAGAACGAAGCATTTGTAAATAATCAAAGGATAAAGTGCCCGTGTAGGGATTGTAACTTATTGCATTGGGGAGAGGGTGATGAGGTAAAATTGCACCTTTTTCGCAAAGGTTTTATGCGTAACTACACAATATGGACTCAACACGGGGAATCAATTGATTTTTCATCCTCCGGGTTTGGGCAAGATAATGCTTCACAATATCGAAATATAGTAATAGACGCTGGGCATGCAGAGTTTGACATAGATGACAACCATGACGATCCTGACATTGATCTTGCAGAAGAGCCTAACTTGAAAGCTCAGAAGTTTTACGAGTTGTTAAGGGACGCCGACGAGCCATTATGGGATGGTGCAAAGAAGCACACCAGGTTGTCTGTCGTGACACGGCTGTTACAGTTGAAGTCAGAGCATGGGCTAAGTGATAGAGGATTTGATGGTTTTTTAACGCTTATTAAAGAGCTACTACCAGATAGTGAGAAGTTGCCAGGTTCGTACTATGATACAAAGAAAATGGTGATGAAACTCGGGTTGGGTTATGAAAAGATAGATGCATGTAACAATGACTGTGTGTTATTTTGGAAGGAAAATAAGGATAAGTTGAACTGTCCGATTTGTGATCATTCGAGATACAAATCAAGAAAGGGGAGTAAGAAGAACGTGGCTTGGAAGACATTGAGATACTTTCCGATAACACCGAGGCTTCAGAGACTGTATTATTCAACAAAGACAGCTGAACATATGACATATTATAACACTCGTCCCAAAGAAGTCAGTGTGATGAGACACCCCTCTGACGGAGAGGCATGGAAGGACTTTGATCTAAAACACCCAGACTTTGCCCAAGAAGTTCGGAATGTTAGATTAGGGTTAGCGACTGATGGTTTCAATCCATTTGGTCACTCCAGCACCCCCTACTCCACATGGCCCGTAATTGTTGTCCCCTATAATCTCCCTCCCAACATGTGCATGAAACAACCTTATATGTTTTTGTCACTTTTTATTCCGGGTCCGAAGAGCCCTGGGAGGGACATAGATGTTTATTTAAGGCCATTGATTGACGAGCTCAAAATGCTTTGGGATACTGGAGTTTCCACTTTCGATGTCTCTCAAAAACAGAATTTCCAAATGCGGGCTGCAGTGATGTGGACTGTCAATGACTTTCTTGCATACGGAATATTTGCAGGGTGGAGCACACATGGCAAGTTAGCATACCCTTGTTGTATGGACATGAACTAGGGTTTCACATTGAAATATGGAGGTAAGGTCTCATTTTTTGGGTGTCGTAGAAAAATGTTGCCAGAGAATCATTCCTTTCGAAAACAGAAGGACAAGTTTGACAAAACGGTTGAGCGCGGTATGATAAAGCAAGATCGTTTGTCTGGCGATGAAGTGTGGGAGGACGTGAATAAGCTTGATGTTATACCTTTCGATAAAGGTTTTGCTAATCAAAAGATTCCTGGCTTCAGAAAGACACATAATTGGAGGAAACAAAGTATCTTTTGGGAATTACCTTATTGGAAGACACTCCTAGTTCGCCATACTTTAGATGTCATGCACATTGAGAAAAACATCTTTGACAATATATTCAACACCGTGATGAATGTAAAGGGTAAATCTAAAGATCATTTAAAGGCAAGAAAGGATCTGCAAAAAATGGGTATAAGGCCGGAATTACATCCAAAAATGATCAATGGTAAGACGATATTGCCAAAAGCATCTTATACCTTGGACAAGAAGCAAATACAACAAGTGTGTGAGTGGGTTAAAAAGTTGAAACTCCCAGATGGTTATGCGTCAAACATATCCCGTTGTTGTAACCTTTCAGAGTGTAAATTTTATGGGATGAAGAGTCATGACTATCACGTGTTCATGCAAAGGCTCATTCCTATTGCCTTTCGTGACTTTTTGCCTAAGGCAGTAATGGATGCCTTGACAGAACTTTATCATTTCTTTCGGGATCTTTGTTCAGTAGCACTTCGGGAGACTGACATGAAGATTCTCGAGACAAGTATCATATAAACAATATGCAAGCTTGAAAAGATCTTTCCTCCGTCCTTTTTTGATTCGATGGAGCATTTACCCGTTCACTTGGCCTACGAAGCTAGGGTTGGTGGACTAGTGCAGTGTCGATGGATGTATCCATTCGAGAGGTAATATTCATGCAGGGAGTGGTGTGGGTGTGCATGGGACTGCTGTAGCAGTGGAGGTGATGTGTGTTTGGCGGGGGGCTGCAGCAGTGACAATCAGCCCTTTCTGGTTTTGATTTGTAGCATAGGACTTCCACACAACTGATTTTTCATCTATCTTGCTGGGTTATTTCCTATTTGCAGTTTAGGTACTCATGCAAAAAAATGTTGTTTGCATGGCGATGAAGGGAGGAGGGAGCAGCCATGGTGACTGCTAGGGGGAGGGGGTGTGCGGGGTATGTGTGTGTGTGTGTGCCAACCTGGCGTGTGTGTGTGTGGTGTGGATGTGAGTGCACAGCAGGGGGTGGTGTGGATGTGCATGGGACTGCTGTAGCTACCATGTAGGATGTTGGATATTGTCAAATATTTGTTGTAGTTCCATCATTGTTTGACTCACATATTTTAGTATGGATTCATGGTTGGTTAGGCCCGGTTATGCAAGTACATTGATACATCCTTTAACATGTCTTTAATTGCTTTGTTACAGGGCGAAGTTACCGCGACTGATGCTACTGAGGATGACAATGATGATACATTCGACGAGCTTGGTGGATGATGCCTTATGTGACAAGATTTGACGTTACATTTGTTGGAATATTTGTTCATTTTGGTAACCAAGCAAGTGGTTGATTTAGATGCGTTAACTCAATTGTTAACTTTTAGTGGTATTCAAAATTTTAGCTCCTAAATATGATTTTTGCGCTGGAATTAGCGACGGAAAAAATCATTTAGCACCTAAATATTGTTTTTGTGACGGAATTAGTGACGAAAATTTTCTTAAATATGCGTTTTTGCGACAAAATGAACGACAAAAAAATAGATTCAGCTCCAAAATATGGTTTTTGCGATGGAATTAGCGACGGAAAAAATCATTTAGCTCCTAATTATAGTTTTGCGACGGAATTAGCGACGGACAATTTGTCCTGCACAAAATTTGGCGACGGAATTTTCGTCGCTAATGGTAATTTTTTTAAAAATGCATAAAAATATATTTATATTTCTTTATTTATTTTTAAAAACTTAATTTTTTAAAAATTGAAAAAATAGTTTTAGCGACGGAAATTCCGTCGCTAATGACAAAGGCTTCACTGATGGAATACTAATTCCGTTGATAAAACTTTTAGCGACGAGGGTTTAGGCGACGGAACTTTAGCGATAGAATTTCCGTCGCTAAAGGCTTTATCGACGGAATTTTCACATTTAGCGACGGAATTTTTCCGTCGCTAATGGTTATTTTTCTTGTAGTGTGGCCTGCCTTGCCTTTTCCTTATTCACTTGCCCCCTCTTTATCGCCAACGAAATCCTAGCCTCTCTCGTCGCCGCCCTGTACTTTGCTGACCTGACGCTCTTCGGCCTGATCCTTTTAGACATGGTGTATCCACCTCTTTTCCCACGTCCACCGCCTCTGCCACCTCTTAATCCTCCTCTCGCCCTGGATGATTGGCCGCCTATGCGCTTAGATGACAGCTTAACACCTTTTCTACTTTGCCAATCTATTCTCTGCTTCTGCCTAACATCAGCACCCTCAAGAATCCGGAACAGGATTTCGGGCAAATCCTTAAAGTAGCCAAAGCTGGCCAATGTGCCAATGTTGCAGGCCAAAAGTTTTCGGGTGGGTTCCGTGAAGCCAAAGGGCAGCAACGTAGAACCCTTCCTTGTCGGACTTACCGGTGCCGCGAACGCCGCGGAGGTTGCAGATCAGCTTGAGCGTCTTGAGGGCGTCGTGGTCCCATGCCTTTCTGAGGTAATCTTTCACAGACTCAGCGGGAGTGTTGGGAGCAACCAGGAAGAACAGATCAGTGCACGGGTTACCGGCGGAGCGGAGCGTGGGCGAGCCGTTGTCGGTCCAGCCCATCAGGGGCTCATCTGCCGCGGTTACGGTGGTGGAGTTGAAGTCCGACATCATCTGATCGATGAAATCGTCGCCTGTGGGGTTAGTTGGCCTCGCCGCCGCAGCGGGCTAAGGCGGTGGGCCGAGAAGCGGAGTAGGAGCCATTATGCAAGTGAACAGTTTGGGGTTCGGATTTCTGAGTGTATCCAGTTATGGTGATGTACAAAAAGATTATAATATCACATCATCTTCTTGTTAGTCAACTTTTGATTTACTTGCTGATTACGCTTTCAACTGTCTGTCTATTTTGACCGGCCGTTTGGATTCGGTTTTAAATGTCCAAATCTATTTAATCCGGAATAAATTAATTGCGAGGTGTTCTGATGATATATATATATATATATATTATTAATTGAATTAATTTTTAAAAACCACGTAAAAAGCTGATTAAATGCGAGGTGTTTGACAAACATAAAAATGGTTTAAATAAGATATTAAAAGCTAAAAAAACTGATTGAATGATCAAATCATATTAATGTTTGACAAACATATAAAATTGGTTAAATTATATTTCAAGAGCATTTATGAAAATGAATATTATAAAATAATTGCTTTTTCATAATCTTTTGACCAAGTAAAGAAACAAAATTTGCCATCTGATTAAAAAAAATGTTCAACATCTTTTATCCAGAGACTAAATATTCAATCATTTTGTCGCATTGAAACTAGTTTTTAATACTTTATACGCAAACTCCATCCGTGATTTAAAATATATTTCCTAAACGTAACCTAAATCTGATTTTGAAAATCCATTAAAATCCTAAACAATCAAAAGCCCATCCTAAACAAGCTCTACTTATTTGATATTTCAACGATTGGATTATTCAGATCTGAGCTTAAACTAAATGCTGAATCGTGTGCCAATAAATCTACTTTCGGATGTAATACTGAATTTTGTCAAGTCAAAGGTAATACAAGTCTCCATTAATAGGACAACTTGGTAATAGTCTACTCTGGTCCTCGCTAATACTCCTTCCGTCCCTAAAAGAGTAATCCATTTGATTTTGCACGTATATTAAGGATTTAGGTTATGATGCCAAGGAAAGTGGATTCGCAGTCGACGTGGAGGTGCCACAAGGAATGCAGTCCGACTCGGACAGCAAGGGCAGAGACCAAGGGCTTCCCAGACAGAGCTTGAGGGTGGCAGTGCTGCGAGGGCGATGGCGCAGAGTGAATACACGACGACAGTCACAGTCTGATGCTTATGTCAGAATTCAGGGTCCTGTATATTTCTCTCTCTAGGATTCTAGAGTGAGAAAGTGAAAGTGTTCTGAAAATGTCCACAAAAATCCCCCCTAAATGAATTCTCAAGACCTCTATTTATAGAGGTTGAGATGATGATGTCATCACGCGACACGTGGCGCTCCCCGGGAGTGACACGTCACCGGGGGTCCACGGGTGCCGGTGTTCCTACGGACTGTCGAATCGCATATTCACCCGGTCTGCCCCGTACAGCGTCGCTCTGTCTGTCTGGAAAGACTGGCTCCCACAGCGTCGGTGTGGCCAGAGAAACCCCTTGATCTAGCCTCCAATCCAAGCCCTTGCAGAGTCCCACAGGCCTGGCAGTGGTGGGGAAGACCCAACGCCCAACTGCCAGGTAGACTAGGCGCGATGCCCTCCGAAGACCTGCTCCCGTCTCGGAGTGACCCGGGGGTCATAGTCCATAGGAGTGCCAACGCAAGCCCCCAGTGCTGGAGCACATGTCATGAGAGTGGTGCGGCGACGAACGTCGCGAAGCAATACTTGGTGCTGGGGGCGCGCATGATGAGAATGGCGCACGGGCGCGGCGACGAAGGTCGCGAAGCTATAGTTGGTGCCGGGGGCACGCATGATGAGAATGGCGCACGGGCGCGGCGACGAACGTCGCGGAGCTATACTTGGTGCCGGGGGCACGTATCATGAAGATGGCGCACGGGCGCGGCGACGAACGTCGCGGAGCTATAGTTGGTGCCGGGGGCACGCATGATGAGAATGGCGCACGGGCGCGGCGACGAACGTCGCGGAGCTATACTTGGTGCCGGGGGCACGTATCATGAAGATGGCGCACGGGCGCATGACGAAAGTCGCGGAGCTATAGTTGGTGCCGGGGGCACACATGATGAGAATGGCGCACGAGCGCGGCGACGAACGTCGCGGAGCTATACTTGGTGCCGGGGGCACGTATCATGAAGATGGCGCACGGGCGCGGCGACGAACGTCGCGGAGCTATAGTTGGTGCCGAGGCACACATCATAAGAATGGCGCATGGGCGCGGCGACGAAGGTCGCGAAGCATATACTTGGTGGCACGCATGGCGCAGCGCGGCGACGAACGTCGCGAAGCTATACTTGGTGCCGGGGGCACGTATCATGAAGATGGCGCACGGGCGCGGCGACGAACGTCGCGGAGCTATAGTTGGTGCCGAGGCACACATCATAAGAATGGCGCATGGGCGCGGCGACGAAGGTCGCGAAGCATATACTTGGTGCCGAGCACACGTCATAAGAATGACGCATGGGAGCGACGACGAATGTCACGGAGACGGTGCACGGGCACGCGTCGGGTGTCCCGAAGATGGGATTTGAGCTGAGTGTACCTATCATAAAAAGATGATGAATGCAATATGTAGTAATGACAAAGTTGTAAATGATGGTATGCGGTCGTCGTACGACAGACGTCGCGAGGTTCATGCATGACGGACGTCGCGAGGTTGGTGGACGACGGAAGTCGCGAGGTCGACGCACGATGGACGTCGCGAGGTTGATGGACGAACATCCGTAAGGTGATGCACGACGGACGTTGCGAGGTTGATGTACGAACGTCCGTAAAGTGATGCGCAACGGACATCGCGAGGTTGATGGACGAACGTCCGTAAGGTGATGCACGATGGACGTCGCGAGGTTGATGGACGAACCTCCGTAAGGTGATGCACGACGGACGTCGCGAGGTTGATGTACGAACGTCCGTAAGGTGATGCACGACGGACGTCGCGAGGTTAAGGTGATGCACGACGTACGTCGCGAGGTTGATGCACGACGGACGTCGCGAGGTTGATGGACAAACGTCCGTAAGGTGATGCACGACGTACGTCGCGAGGTTGATGCACGACGGACGTCGCGAGGTTGATGGACGAACGTCCGTAAGGTGATGCACGACGGACGTCGCGAGGTTGATGTACGAACGTCCGTAAGGTGATGCACGACGGACGTCGCGAGGTTGATGGACGAACGTCCGTAAAGTGATGCACGACGGACGTCGCGAGGTTGATGCACGACGTACGTCGCGAGGTTGATGGATGAACGTCCGTAAGGTGATGCACGACGGACGTCGCTAGGTTGATGCATGGTCCCTTGAAGAGAAGTGAAAATGCTAAGTATGGAAGTCAAGGGCCAACCCTTGGGGGAAGGCTAAGGCCAACCTCAAGGGGAGGCCGAGGCCGACCCCAAGGGGAAGGCCAAGGCTGACCTCCTTGGGCAAGTGCCATGGTGCGTCGACGGGCCACGTGCGACATGCGATGGTCGCGACGTCATGAGGCATCGCGCAAGGATGAGTTTCTTGGTGACGAAGTCATGAAAAAGAAGCAAGAAGTGCACGTGACATGAGCGTGCATGCATTGATCGGTTGTGAGCGTTGAAAAATGACTGTTGTTTGTGCGGATGTGTCATGCACAATGGGACTCCAAGTGGACTTTTGAGTGCGACCAGAATAGGTTGGGAACAGGTTATATATTGTGTGTCTTTCTCATTTAATCCTTTAGAGAGAGGGGAAAGAGAGTGAACAAAAAATTGGTTGGTAAAGTATTAAATGTGGAGAGAGAAATATAATAAAAAAATATAAAGTGGTGGGCCATGAGAGAGAAAATGAGTTGGTAGAGAATTAAATGTGGTTAGAGAAATATAATAAAAAAATATAAAAAGGGTAAGTATGTAAAAAAACATACAGAATTTTTTTTAATTTGGAAGTGATCAATTTTTATTGGACGGAGCAAAAAAAATATGATCAATTTTTTAGGGACGGAGGGAGTAAATGGCTTTAAAGTCTATCACGTCTTGAAGTTGATCCGCCATAATCAGTCAACTGAACCATTTCAATGTGGAGGAGCTATTTCCAGCTGAAGTTTCCACGGCACCAAAATTTATGATGCAGCAGATGAAAGTGGGACTGAAGTATCATAACAAAAGAAATAACTGCTCAACTCATAAAAGTATCAAAAGTTCATAACAAGATGTACAACTAGAGGTTCTGCAAATTTAGCTTCTAATGGCATTTAGCAAATTTTCTCTTTTGGGAGTACGGATCGGAGATAGGGGAGGGTGGTGGTGGTAGGTCTTGCAGAACAAAACCAAACTGCAAAGAGGGCTGAGAAGTTGGAAGTTGTCACAAACCCGACGGACAGCTAGTAGCAGCAGCAGCATTGGTCCAAAACACAGCAGCAACAAAGAGCAGCCAAACTGCAAAGGAAGTTTTCCGATTGAGAATGAACGTAACGTACAATATCATGCAACAACGTATGAAAGTAAGGCAATTACTGGGGAAAGAAAAAGAAACGAAGGAAGGTTCAATTTCGAATGTTAGAATCTAACGCAAGATTTCTTGCAGGGACATTAGCAGATGCCGCAAGTAATTACCATAAGTGAAGCATTTCATAGTCCTGATATGATTTCCTGAAGTGGCGTACATCAAGACCTAATTCTTACCTTCACTTGGGACGGTCATAGATTTGGTTTTTAAGTACCAAAAAAGAGGCTACCAAGCACATGCTACGCATGCCAAAAAAAAAAAAAAGGCAGAGCAACAGCATATCATGTTACGTAGTACAACATGTACCAAACGTACATCTCCGCAAGCAAAATTGCATGAGAACTTTCAAAGTGGATGCAAGTTCTGGATATGATTACAAGTACCTTCATATGCCAAAAAAATTGACTGTCCATCTTACACGCGAGCCGAGTAGCCATTACAAGCAATGTGAAGCGCCAATATGAGCTTAAAAAACGAAATCACGGGGGCCTAAATGGAAATGATTAAGGAGAATCTTAGTCTGATTCTCCCTCTGGTATTGAGGACAAAGCGTAGGAGGTAAATTCAAAATCGCTTTTAAATCAGACTTCACCCACGGGGAAATTTGCATTCTCTTCCTCTCTCTCTGTAATCTCAATTTGTTTTTTGAGGGGGAAGGGGCACACAACAAGATAGCTAACTAATCAGCATTTCGACCAGGAGATGCTGAAATGGATTAACATTCAGTCATGTGCTATCATGCTGCATGTCGTTGGTAAAGTCGAGACCTAAAAATTTTAAAATTTGTACCACCTTTAAGACGGAGGGATGGGGGGTGAGGGAGGAGAAGAACGACATTCCACTGCGTACTCAATGCCCTTATTACCTTCCTGGAACATATACGAAAGAGGGGATGTACTTTAACATGACAACAAAAAATGGTCAAGTCTCTTTACTTTCTTAAACAATATTCTGGAATTTTTTCTATGAACTCATTGCGATATACGCTCGGAAAAAGAAATTGCAAACTCAGAATCGATTTATTGTGGCAAAGAAAAGGGCAGAGGAACTCCAAAGTTTAGTGACTTACCAGTTGTCAGGAAGGGAAGTAATTAGCTCCATAATAAGATACCTAGAGTTGATTGATTTACCTTAAGAAACTGGTGTTTCCCATCAAACCAAATATGAGAAGCAAAAACAAACGGCAGAAACCTTTCAACCACTTAATTGGAGAGATGTACCCACATTAAAGTTCTTTACAGAATTTAAGAATCAGATACAACCATATGATTTACCTCAGAAATTTCTCATTTAAATTATGTTCTTCTTTGGGGACACAAATAATAAATAGAAATTTTAGAGGGTGAACCTCAGCACAGCAGCAAGTTTGCTCATTGTAACCTGATGGTCATGGTTAGACACGGGAAAGTAGCTACCCAAAAAAAGTGGGAATGGAGGAGCCTCTTCCACTTTCTCGGCCTTATAAGTAGTAGAAAGAAATTTCCACAGATTGGTCGGACCCTAGTCACTCTACAACCAAACAGGGCTATCCTACGGTAGATTTATCATAATCCCACTTTACCTTAGATAAAACAATTTGAATTGGTCATTGTTTTTCATCAACTATAGGTAAAGACGATTTAAGAAACCAAAAATATGTCAGCTTATAACTAGAAAAATACATTCTGGTGCCACCGACAGGCATCTAATCCTATTAGATACCGTAATCTTTGCCTTTATCAGGGGTTGAGAGTGTCCTAGAATGAACTCTGAGTCGAAAGTCTATCGTATCAACCATAGGCCACAAAACTATCCGAAACTAATCGTCTCTACTCATGGTGGTCAAACATAACATTACAAACTATTGAAAGTTTTTCCTGGTTTGCTTCTAGCATCTTGCACCCCAGTCCTTGAGTCTTCAAACAACACTTAAATTTTCCACATAAAATGAAGCAAAGAACTCCTACCATGTGTATACTCCATGAATTAACGCTTGTGGATGGTGGGGAATGGACTATCAGCTACATAGAACACATATGCGCTGAGAGTCCCACGCATAGCATCAGTAAGCTAGATCCAAAACAAAAAAGGAAAAAACCCTTGCAGCAGTTGCAGAACCACATATTATCACCACTCTGCTTCATCGGCAATTTATGGCTAATTCAGCTGTTCTAGGTGCCAATATCAGCGTATTCCAATTCCACAAAAGTGGATTAGATGGAACGGTCTCTCTTCCATGCGTGCTTCTTATGGGGCATCATACCCTTTTAGGCAAAGCTCAGACCTGCCGCTATGATCCAATGCTGTTTCTTGGTTAGTCGTTTTGTAATTCGTATCATTTATGCTGCTTTATCGAGGTTTGGTTACCATGTAATTGTTCTGCTTTCGAACAAGTTGGTGTTTCCCAAAATCATTTCCAATCATATCCACGCATATTTACACCAAGGACGTGCACAAGAGAGCGTAATCAGAGTAGCCAAAAAGCAATACCTTAGGGCAAATGATTCAAAGTAAAGAGAAACAGAAACCGCTAATTTAAACATCACCCACAACAGCAGTTATTTTTCTCCTAGAAGCGTAATTAATGGATAAAGAAATGATCATTAGGTTAATCCTTCCATCAATTCACCAATACGTGCACTTATGGAATCATCAGTTTTTTAGGGCAGCTTTAAATTCTTCACTTTTTTGGGCTGGGGGATCAGAAAACATACCAGCCTCTTAGGAAGGCAGAGCAGCCATAGTATTCTTGATATTCGTAGTGTTGATAGCTCAAATGCTGAGGCGGTAGTGGTGGAGGTGGAGCGTACCCATCATCAAAGTAGCCTTGATACCCAGGAGGGCCAGGCGGAGGTGGAGGTACCTCTGAAGGGTACCCTGGTGGTGGGGGTACAGCTGAAGGGTAATATCCTCCTCCTGGTGGCCCTGAAACCACAAAAAAATTGCGCACACAGTCACAGACATCAACAAGTACTCACCCAAAACACACACACTCGCACACACAGATGAGATTGCAGTAACTTGCCTGCTGGTTGTGGAGGAAAGTTTTGGAAACTCATTGTTCCTTAGCCTTTAGGAAAAAATTCAAGCAACTTTGAATAAGATATTCCTCTTTCGTATGTTTGAAGTGATGATACACAGCAGATACTCGTGATTAAGTAGGCAGAAATTGAGGGCAGTTTCATATGAACTGACTCTCACATGCAGTGGACATATTTGTGATTCAAGGGGAGGAAGGTTCATAGCTCAATGCCAAAGCTTTTTGAGCTAGAGTAAGTTACAGACAGGTCCAAGTGAGACATCAGACAGGAAATGAGTGGCATCTTCTCTACTTGCCACGTACCAAGTGATGGCCCACTTACGTGACAAAAGTGACGTGAATTATTCAAGAGATATTAATGAATTTCTGTTGCCTTCTTTACCAAGTCATTACAATTTATTACATTATTATCCAAATTATTTAAATAAAATAAATTGACTGCTCATATAACAGATTCACGAGTATAATTAAATTAGAGGAGTCCATAAGATTGCACCTTAGTCTTTACGATAAAAGACATAATCACGCCTTCGATATTTTTGAAGCTATCGAGTGTACCTTCAAATTTGTAGTCGTCCAAAAAAAATGACAACCAACACTTATTTCAATTCTTTATTTACAATTTTTACTCGCATAGATAAAGCAATTTGGCCGTTCTCACGTATAACGTGACAAAGACCTTGGCACAAGGATACCTTTCTTAGTCTGAGTAATACTTGCCACTTTGTGTTATTCACAAGACCTTGTTTGGACCTTACAAACGTTACAAAATATGAATTAGCATCTTACAGTGCTTTGATGTCACGAAAGATAAAAGTGACAGTCACGATGATCATTCGAAAATCAGCATGGTTTTTAAGCTTAGAAGAATATGAATTTTTACTGTAGCGCAAGGAACTCCCTGTTTCCTTTCACCTGTGTAACATAACAGCTGGTCAAGGGCGGACCTATGTTGTGGCAAGGGGGGCTGAAGCACCCCCTGACTTATGGAATTTTTTTTTGGGGTTTTCGGGAAATCGCACCACCCCGTTCCCGAGACGCTGTCGGCCGTTCCCCCATCCCCGATACCCCGTTCCCAGGGGCAGACCTACGTTGTGGCAGGGGGGGTTGAAGCACCCCCTGACTTTTGGAATTTTTTTTTTTGGGTTTTCAGGAAATCGCACCACCCCTTTCCCGAGACGTCGTTGGCCGTTCCCCATCCTCGATACCCCGTTCCTCGAGACCACAACTCACCGCTCTCTCTCTCTCACACCGGTGGACAGTGGACGTAACGACCAGCGACTAGATCTTCCATATTGCCGGTGACGCCACGCGACTGAACGGTCTGAACCCACCTTGTAGATCTCTGACCGGCGACCAGATCTTGAAGAAACGACACTCCGACGGCAACCAGATCTCCGAGTCTTTGTCTGGCGTCCAACCACGCGACCAGTCACCAGATCTACTTGACGGAGTGCCACTGCTTGACGCCGTCCGACCACGCGACCAGATCTGCTTGACGAAGTGCCTCACCCAGTCACCTTGCCGGCTGCCGGCGACTGCGAGCTGCTGCACAGACGATTACTGGGATTTGCTGCTGGGAATTTGTCTGTTGTATGTTGCTTCGTCCCAATTTGTGGTGGAGCTGCATCTAGCCGTGGTGAATTTGTCTGTTGAGTGTTGTCTACTTGAGACTTGAGTGCTTGACGGAGTGGTCCACTCCTTTGGTAAATTATTGTTATTGTTTATTTTATATTTGTATGTTGATGCTTATGCTACAGATTTGGGTTATTTTGCATGTATATGGATGTCAATACAAATATATTTGTACATTAAAAGTATCATAAACTTAGAGTTTAATTCTAAATTTTGAGTATCGAAACATTGGTATAGTTTAATTTCAATGATTATATAGAGATTTAGTAAAGTTCTTAAATTTTCGTTTAATTCAGTGATTATATAGAGATTTAAAAAAATCTCTATATAATATTATTTTACTATAATTTTTTTTTTGGTGCGTACTATAGAATTTTTGCACCCTAAAAAAATTTTCTGGTTTCGCCCCTGCAGCTGGTCTACGAGAAGGGGCCTGTGGGTCTTTTGAAATGAATATGTGCCGTGGGTACGTGTTCTTTACAGACCATTCTAGAATGGGGATGCAGCTAAACTTCCTCAACCAAATCCATTACGCAGCTTTCCAACTTAAAGCTTCATAGCAAAGAAAAGAATACGTGTTCCTGATCCCTACAGGTCATATATATGATCAAATTCCAACTCAAAGGCTCTTCACGCGGGATCAAGCTCTATCAAATATAGGACAAAGAAGAAGAACTCTGGTTTCATAAATCATGACAGGCAAACCTGAAGGAAGCCAGCCCCAACAACCAGCTCCACCATCACCTCATAAAGCTGGAGAACCAGAATCAGCTGAAGCCTCTGGCTTATCTTCATCGGCACCACCACCATCATCATCGCTGCCACCCGATGAGGACACCAAGAAGTGGGGGACGCACATCATGGGTCCCCCGGCGGTTCCTACAATCCACCCGGACAATCAGAAGGCGGCCTTGTGGAACGCCGGCAGCAACCAACAGCTCTACCATCAGCAGCCTTACCTTGTCTACTCCCCGGTAGACAAGCCCAGCAACAACCCTCTCGAATCTGTCTGTCACATGTTCAATTCCTGGAGCAGCAAGGCCGAGACCGTTGCCCACAACATCTGGCATAACTGTACACCCCTCATCACTCTATATTTCATTTTACCTCCTTCGATGCATGTGAAATTTCTTAGATTTTAGCCGAATTGGCAAACGCATGCTTAGATGTTTAGCCGGATCGCAAACGCATGCTTAGATGTTGAAATAGGATTATTATTGCTAAAAATATGCTCCGAATCGCTAGCCTAAATCGAGTGATCGTCGGAAAAACGAGAGACGACTGGGTGGGTTCCCAGCAAAACTCTCCAAACGAGTGACCGCAAGGTGGGATTCTGAGCGAAGAACTCTCCGATGCTTAAGTCAGAGCACAAGAAAGAATTATAAAATTGTCCACATATCTAGGGAGGCCCCGTTATGAAAATCCTAATACAAGTCCTTTAAGAAACCTAGTTTATCCCATAATCCGTACTTGATCCAGTTTGACTAAAAATGTCCGGTGTCTCTCAATAATTGAGAGTTACATTTGAATTATATTATATCAAGAATAATTGCAGACATACAAACAAAGCTGAACAAACTAGGTGCACGAAGTAATAAGTCACATATATAATGTCTAGTTTTGCTTCTGCCACGTCCCTTCCACATAAATATAGATTGCACGTTGTTAGTGAATAAGTATATAGAAGGTGATCCCCATATGCTTTTCTGGGTGAATTTTGTAGTGAAAACGGGGCCATCTGTGACGGGAGCTGCATGGGGCAAGATTAATGTAACCGCCAAGGCTATAACAGAGGGTGGATTTGAGTCTCTCTACAAGCAGATTTTTGCAACTGAGCCAAACGAGAAGCTGAAGAAGACATTTGCCTGTTATCTTTCCACCACGACTGGCCCGGTTGCTGGAACCCTTTATCTGTCAACTGCTCGTGTGGCCTTCTGCAGTGATCGCCCCTTGTCTTTCAGAGCTCCATCTGGGCAAGAGGCTTGGAGCTATTACAAGGTGCGAACAACAAGCATACAACTCCAAATGAACAAGATTGGTAAAACAAACATCGTAACAGCCCCTTAAAACCCCTTAAAACGAAAACATTTAAATTTTAAGCATTTTTCTCGGAAGAGAACTATATATGTTGCTGATACTCTTCACAAAAAGTTTAAATTAGAGCTAATTGCAAAAATGATTGGAAGAGATGATGATTCACTGGGTTGCATTAGTATGAAGTTGAGAAGGATTCCTAGACAAGCAATCGAATCTCAAAAGTTATGATCTTAGGTAACTCTTTCCTCTCTGCATAGACCAGTGATTGATCTTCTTCTAACTTTGGCAAACCTAGATAAGTTTGATATCATCTCATAATCATTTAGCAAGACAAACATACAAAAGTTTTATCACTCAATCTTGTTTTAATCATTTGCACTTCATGTAAGACACTTATTCCAAAATAAGGAGGAATTTAACACCTGCTTAGTTGGGTGATTAGACTGACTATTTCCCACTTGGTTATGTACTGTGTATCTAACGTGGCAATTGAACAGGTTATGATACCCTTCCCAAATGTTGGCGCCATCAACCCAGTGAATATGAGAGAAAATCCATCAGAGAAGTACATTCAAATTGTTACCATAGATGGTCATAACTTTTGGTTCATGGGATTTGTGAATTTTGAGAAAGCTTTAGATCATCTGTTAAACAGTTTGTCGGATTTCAGAGCACAGGGGTACACAGCACAACCAGTAGTACTGAGTTAGCAAGTGATTGCATTCTCTGTTGGGTCGACCACAATATCCGTGTCAGTTTGCTCGCTTGCATGTCCATAATATCAATGGGGTAGGATTAGTCTTTGTGCGTATGTATTCCCTTGTATTACATACAACTTGATTGCTTTAGTATGTTTGAATTCTGTGTTTGTATATTTGAGAACTTGAGGTTGACTGTCATCTGCGATTCTCTTTAATATATATGCACCTTGATAGCTTTGATATGTTCAGATGTTGGACTTTTTGGTGTTGTATGAATGAAGCATATATAAAAGATAGAAGTGTTTTTCTGTTCGTTCTTATCTTTTGTTATCAAAGCTGCAAAAGAGAAGCTCTAGTCTCATTGGCATAAATACAGGTACTTACAGAAGCTGCCCTCTTATCAAATAAGAGCATTATCAGTACATAGGAGCGGCCAACATAGTAAGTGACACAACTCACGAGCTCCCCAAAGGTTACTAAAAGTACTCCTCCGTATATAATTTAGAAACTGAAACTCAAAATTTTATAGACGATTATATCTACCAATTCTACCCCTACCATTTATGAACAATGATGAAGATAAATCATTACTCTCATCACATGGCACGTCATAAGTTTGTAATTCCACCGGTGGGTACCACATATATGAAACATCTAAAATGGAAAGTGGTACCAAAATATGAAATGAAGGGAGCAATATATTGGCCTTTGAAGCTGGCTGGAGGAATTAGATGGCAACCATGAAATTGTCAACGACTCCCATTGAACAATCAGAACTACTTTGCACCCAATCAAAGTACAATGATGACCAGACTTCTGTGTATGACATGTACAAGCCATTTCCAACTATGCTTATACATAAAATGTATGTAACTGCAAACATAAAAGTGGAGAAGAATGTATAAATACCTTTCTTGCGGAAGTAAGAATGCTAGCTTTCAAAGAAGCACCTGAAACCCCATAAATTTCTTGTCCTCGAAAAAGATGGTCTTGACAATTCAATTTGATTCATAGGAAGTGTTGGGCATGTATGAGTAGTGGAAACCATGAGGTTGAGATTCATGGTTTACATATGAAACATCTACGCACATCAACAGTTAAAATTTACATAAAAACTTTAATATCATGTAATACAATCTTCCATGAAATAAGATCAAGCTAATGCATGCTCAAAATATAAGCAAACATGCAAATGATCATGATCCCAAATCAGCATCTGAAAGAGCATCTACGTAGTGAACTAGTCTACTCTTTGCTGTGATGAACAGAAGTTGAAGTCAGAATTCTTAGCAGATGGGTTGCTATTTATCAAAATCACAAGGACAGTATCATAACGGTGTTCACCAGCCTCTATCTGGAACCCCCTCAAAAGTCATACTACTCAGGTTAAATGCATCCTCCTCTGTTGTTATATTTGATAGGTAAGAGAATTTTGTTAGCACAAAATGCATCCAAATAGAGTATCTGCTATATGCACCAGATGTAAATGAAACCGAATTAAACAGACCAGCTGCAGGAACATAATCTTTAGCTAAATCAAAAATGGAAAAAGATTCAGAGATGAGCTGCAACTAGGGTCCAGACCAAACTCCCCCAAAAAATCCACAGAACAACAGCAGAGCCTGGATCACCAAGCCAAAACCAAAAGTATCATAAAAGATCGCTGATTGATCGTGAGCAAGGACACACTTATTCCTTTCCTTCCACACCTAGTATCAAGCATAGAAGTGCAATGCCCCACCTCCTAAGATGTTCTTTGACGACCCTTTCACTCTTCCAACAGCGCAAAAAATCCTTAAAATCCTCCCTTTAAGCATCACCACTGCCCACCGAATAGGGCAGAAAAGTATGCCAAAGCTTGGGAACCCACATTGGAATGCAAGAGCAGATGATTCATGGTTGCAGAACAAGCACCAGTGGACAAGTAGTCTAGAACCTCGCCCCTCCTTTGAAGATTTCGACAGTCAAGATAATTCTACATGAAGCACCCAGGCTAGAAAAGCTAGCCTCAAATGTGACTTCAAACCCGAAATAGCGCGCAAACTGCTAAGGAAGGGTGAATGAGGACATGATATGGAGAGCGCACAGAAAAGCTCGCACTCACATAACCAGCTCACTTAACTTCATCACTCTGATCCAGAGGGACTGTAATCCCGAAGTAAACTCTTAGAAAGCACCTTCCGAATTTCGGGTTCCTCACGGCATGCCTACTTGAGATACAGGTGTCCTTTTTCATGGCCCAACAATAAGACTCGTGAACCTGTCTTGCAACAGGAATCATCTACACCATTAATCAACAAACAATCTCACTTTTCTGCCACCACCAACCGAGAATGAAGTGTGCTTTGAAACTCATCACATCCATCCCGTATCGCCACCAAAACACTCGCAATGTAAAAATCACTGTCACCCACCCTATGAGACTTGTATGATAAGCTGACTCTAGATAATGTTGTTATTATTTACCATGTGTCCTGACTTCAGGTCCTGTTACCCGACGGAACCCTTTCTTCATTCTTGTGGAATCTCTTTTGTTTTTAAAAGGTGCTGCTCCGTTTCGATGTAGGGACTTTATATTGCTTCTTACTACATTGACACTAACATTTCCACTTAGAGAAGTTGGATACAATATAACAACAATAGAAGTAACCAAAATGGTTAATATTCTGATGTGGCATATTTTACAATTCTTTTACTTATTTAATACCAATAGCATATGGTTATACAAATTATGTGATCCACCGAAGCAAAAAAAAAAAGACCAAGATTATAAAGCTTTCCACAAGACATATACATGCATATGATGTCTTCACTCCATTTCATTGGACTTTTTCCTTTCATTTGCAAAATCCTAGGATAGACTTTGATACATTTAAGCACCGAATTGAACTCAAATAGCAGTCAAAGATTAAATAAGTACTGGTTGGCAAGTCAAGCTAGGGTAGAAACAATTAATTAGGAAAGTTGACGTTTTCATGTACTAAATCTATCACGAGAATTCGCAAAAAATCAAGGGAAAGAAAGCCAATGAATTGGACGGAGGATACCTATGTAATGCACACATGTTTCAGTAAAGGAGGACTTTTGAAAAAAATTAACAACAATTTGCTTAGTAAAAGCCAACCAACTGCGGGGGGATCGGGTTGACTACGATGCCCCTCCTGTGTTCTTCAAACTAGTTCAACTGCACAATACTAAAACAAGTGCAGCCATTACCTCATTCTAAGCATTTAACTGTCCTTTCCTCAGAAAAAATTAGCCTATACATTTCTCGGAAGAAGCAAGGCAAACAAACTCAAGAAAAGATTGAACAATTTTAATCCCAATGCATCTTTTAAGTCACAAAAATGACAAATACCACTCCGATAATGGTTAAAGAAATCACGCTTCCATTAAAAGGAATTCAGACATGGTTGCTACCATACTTTGCCTAGCACGAGAATCAAAACATGAAAATGACATGATCCATTGATTTTCTCATTTGACTTCTTGCAAATTCTTATGATAAATTCAGTAGCAGGTAAAACTGAAATAACAAATTAAAAATCATAGATTAAATCAGTATCATTTGGCAAGTCAAGCTAAGGTAATAAAAATAATTTGAAGTCAACATTTACAAGTAATAATTCTATTGGAGTGTTCCCAAATTTGTTAAAGCATAAACGTGATACATTATCAGTTCTACTTTGTGTTGTAAGTTTACAGCTACTAAGCTTGCACAACCGAAGTACCTGAGCAATACAACCACGGCCAAGAATGTTCGAAGCGTGGCGATGTCTGCTCAGATATAGGGGAACTCTTCGTTTAGTCATTTTGTCGAACAATTGGCAGGCAGGTTCCGAGTAGAATTCAACGGCACCTCGCCGTCGGCGACCCTTTTCGAGGTAGGTGAGTTGGACACGGGTTTAGGACCAACTAAGGCCCAAAGAAAAAATGACAAAAAAAAGGATAAGGCCCAACACGAAATAGAACTGTCTACTTTGAAAGATTTCATTTTCGAGGAAAATGAAAACATGCAATTACTACTATTTTCAGAATTACAAAAATATTGACAACATTAGGAAAAAAGTACAAAAACCTGTTATGTTGGTTGAATACCAACTTTTTACTACATTTCCCTGTCAAAACAAGTCCCGCCAATCCAAACAATTATTTAGAAGGAGTTAAGTTGGTTCGCTAATACGACAGAGGCTAGACCAAGGATATCAACGGTAAAAGTGGCGAAGGATATTTGATTGTTTCTTTCTTACTTTTTTTTCTCATCTGGGAACATGTGCTTAGGTTACAAGAACATGGAATTGAAAAAGACAACAGGGAATACATGGAACTTGATGAGCCAGAAGATGGATAGGTACCCAGGACAGAAAATCCAGAAGTCCTTGATGAGACAACTGATACTGAAATTGGAGCTGGTGATCAACAACAAGTGCCTGAAACTCTTAACCTCAGAAGAAGTAGTCGGGTAAGGAAAGCTCCTGACAGACTTTGTCTTCCACTCGATTATATTTTGTATACTGATTCTAGTGAGCCAGAATGTTATCAAGAAGCGATACAGGATGAATCCAGGTTACAGTGGAGCAAGCCATGAAATATGAGATGGCTTCACTTGAGCAAAACCAAACTTGGGATTTGGTAAAGCTCCCTGCAGGTAAGAATGTTCTGTACAATAAATGGGTATACAGGATTAAAAATGAAGCTGGAGGAGCAAAGAGATACGAGGCAAGACTAGTTGTGAAAGGGTATCGACAGAGGAAAGGTATTGATTTCCAAGAAATCTTCTCTCCTGTTATGAAGATGACTTCAATTCGTACAATATTGAGCATTATAGCTATAGAGGACTTACATCTGGAGTAGCTGGATGTTAAGACAGCGTTTCTCCCTGGGGATTTGGAGGAAGAAATCTACATGCATTAGCCAGAGGGTTTTGAAGTCAAGGGTAAGGAGGGAATGGTTTGCAGGTTGAAGAGGAGCTTGTATGGCCTAAAGCAAGCTCCTAGACAGTGGTATCTGAAGTTTGACAGTTTCATGAAGCAGACAAACTTCACTAGATGTGACTCTGATCACTGTGTTTATTTTCAGAAGTTTAATAGTGAGGACTTCATTATTTTAACTCTGTATGTAGATGATATGCTTGTAGCAGGTTCAAGCATGGGAAGGATTAATTAACTCAAGAAGAAGTTGGCAAATACTTTCTCTATGAAGGACTTAGGAGAGGCAAAACAACTTCTTGGCATGAGGATAACTAGGGACAAAAAACAGAAAAAGTTATGGTTGTCACAGGAAGAGTACATTGAGAAGGTTTTGAGGAGATTTAACTTGCATGCCTCTAAACATGCGACGACTCCTTTAGCAGCCCACTTCAAGCTTTCAAAGGAGTTGAGTCCCAAGAACAGGGAGGATGAAGAATACATGGCACAGGTACCGTACACCTCTGCTGTGGGAAGTCTCATGTATGCCATGGTCAGTACAAGGCCGGATATTGCACATGCAGTTGGAGTTGTGAGCAGATTCATGACAAACCCAGGAAAGGAACATTGGCAAGCAGTGAAGTGGATTCTTAGGTATTTGAGAGGAACATCCAGGTTCTGCTTATGTTTTGAGGGTAATAACATAGATGTGCGAGGCTATGTAGATGCATACCACGGCGGTGATAGAGACAACGGGAGAAGCACCACGGGATATGTTTTTTCTGTAGGAGGGACTGCAGTAAGCTGGATCTCTAAGTTACAGAAGATTGTTGCATTGTCTACAACGGAAGCAAAATATGTTGCTGTGACAAAAGCAAGCAAGGAAATAATTTGGCTTCAGAGATTGTTGACAGAGCTGGGATATGGGCAAGTAGATTGCAAGTTATGGACTGATAGTCAGAGTGCAATACATCTTGCCAAGAACTCAGCATTTCATTCGAGGACCAAGCATATTCAGTTGAGGTATCCCTTTATACGGTCTCTGTTAGAGGATGGGCAACTGAACTTGGAGAAGATTGAAGGCAACAAGAATCCCGCGGACATGTTAACAAAGGTGGTTGATAGGCAAAAGTTGAGCCTATGCTCAACTTTGATTAGTCTTCGTTAATGCTTCTTGGATGAGTATGACCAGCATTTGTATGGAGTTTCAGGATTGGAGTTATATCAGTCTCCAAGTGGGAGATTGTTGTATGTGGAGCCTGATTTCAATCCAGAGACATTGTTACAATGAGGTAATGACCCAAAAGCAAGTTTCTGTGAGATTGTCCCACATTGCTTATTGAAAGAAGGTCACAACTTAGCCCACGTATATAAGTGTCTTGTCCCACATTGGTTATTTAGAGAAAGATCACCTCTTAGCTCTAAATAAATGTACATGGTCTTGTATTATTTTGGGTCAAGAGAGAAAACCACAACATAAAGTGGGAGTTAAGATTTTGGTTGTAACGCTACTGAAGCTTAGATGATGGTGACAATAATGACAATATGCGTCGTGCATTAAGATACGAACCACACAATATCATTGGCCTCGTCGTGGCTTTATAAAAATATTCCTTCAATATAACACAACACCGGAAGCAGGATACCTAAAATCACAAATATTCTCATCCATCTATCCACTCCCTAGGCATTATCGATTCAGACTACCTTGGCCTTTAAATTTTACAGTCTCTTTGTCATTAGTTGTTACCATGGACCTCATGTTCATGTTGTTTATGTGTTATCATCCCTATCTACTTAAGAATCTCTTCCTAATCTTGTCCTCTCAATTTTTTCATAAAAAACAAAAAAGTTCAAACTTTGAATTCGTGGTCCAAGCTAAATACACAAACACAGGTACTGCTACTAGGTTTGCATGGATCATACAGCAGCACCCACCTATAACAGATGACAAGTAATTATTTGTACAGATGTGCAACCTCTGAGAGGTCCAGATTGGGTTGCAAGGTGAAGATTGTTTGGGAGATGCGAATTGGGAGAAGGGAACGAACAAGACGAGAAGAGGAAGGAGACAAGGAGAGATTCTATCTGCTGATGAAAGCCGTTTTACAACGCAAATTAAAACGAAAGATGGCTATGGGCGAAAACAAAGCACTCTGTCTCTGTTTTGACTCAACTGGTCTGCAAGAGAGCGACTCTTCTCTCTATTTCTAATAGGTACATATGTCATATCACTCTCTCGCCATCTATCTCTTTCTCCAGTCATCTGCAGTACTACTGTTGTAGGGTGTAGGCCTTTCTGCGTAGATTCCCTCCCTGCTCTTCTGCTCAGACCCTTTCTCTTTCTGTGGACCATTTTCTTGGTTCCTTCTTCTGTAACAGCAGCTGTTCTCTTTCTCTCTAGCTGTGTCTATGCATCCTTCTCTCTACAAATCGAATCTTGAAAGGACAGAGGGCCTCACTTTCTCATAGCAAACAAGTTTGAAGCCAGTGAATTCACATGTTGGTTCCCCACCCCCACCCCCACCCCCATTAAAGGTCCTTATGGCATTCGATGTCTCTCTATGCTGTCAAGTTGGCCTCAATGTTTTAGCTTTCTTTTGATATTTCACTTCACTCTCAAGGGTTAGCTCGGGTTCTCGCCGTGAAGAACTTTTTTCTGATATCGGGTGTGAATGTCAAGTGTACCAAAGTAGAAATTATTGGATGAACTTGATACTATGTGAAGTTACCGCGTGATGGTAGACCATATAACATACCTTTGTCAAAGACCGCGTGTAAATGGCATTATTTGAAAGTCAACAGATTTTGTAACATCTGGAATTAGATAATACCAAATCCTATTTCTTTGGCAAGAAAACCCCAGTTGAATGTTGCCAATTAATTCAGATTGGGTTAGTTGCATACCAGCTTTCAAAAGCTAAATGTTAAAGGGTTCCAAAGCCGACATTAAGCCGGGTTTTGGGGGAATAGGTGCCTGATTCAAATATAAAGTGATCGAATGATTGATTCACTCATAGTAACAGGTAGCATCCAGTTATGGAGTCTATAATACAAAATTATCAATGCACCACCACCCTCATCAGCATTTGTAATTAAGGTTTACAAGTCAACCATTTGTATGGCATGTCCCATGCGCACAAATGTACACGCAACTGGGTTGAGTCAATCATCCAAGAATGATTCTTTTTTGTTTTGTTTTGTTTTAGTTTGTTCTTTTTTTTTTTCTTTTTTTTTGTGGAGGTGGGTGGGGTGTGGAAGAGGTTGATTGGTGAACCATGCCAATGATGTTGCATTGACTTTTTTCAGGTGCATTGTTGCTTTTGACTGTTGAACAAGATGTTTGGAATTTGGAAGAACTGAGAAAGGGAAGTGAAAAGAAATACTACTACTTTCATAAAAGCTTATTGAAAAAGGTTACTATTAAACTCTTTTTATTACTTCATGTATGTATAACCAGCTTTTGCATTGAATTACAATCCATTCATAGGAAGTCTGAAGTTTAGAAAGCCCTTTTAAGAGGGTCATTGAATATAAATCGCAACAAAGTCTAAGGCACTAAAGAACGTCGATACACTAAGTTGGTTCATGATTGCTCAAGTTTCTTGCGTTATTGATGTGGTAGATAAATGAGCTACAGAAGTTGGTTAAGCACAAAGACATCAAAGTAGCACATGAGCCTGCAAAAGAATCCTATTGCTGTAGGCGAACTTCACGTTTGGACAGAAAATAGCCCGCTACATAGATTATGGAATCATCCCTCGTATCATAATTAAAATGAAACACTGAATGCATCAATTGGGAAAATGCAACTGAAAAAGAGAGTATAAGCCAATTTTGCAACAATATCTCTCTTTGAGACCCCAAGAGAGTACTAACCATGAAGCAATGCCTCACAATTTCACAAACTAGACTACAATTCTTTTCGTAAACGCAAGTGCAACACGTCCCAATCACTACCAATAATATTCTCCAAGACCTCGTTAAGAATTGACCTTGCTCCTGGAACTTGAAAATCCATCTCTTCTACGACGATTTTTCCCAAGGAAAAAGGGAAACAAGAAGGAAGAACGAATATAAGGGTAAATGTCCAAGCCTCGTTTTGCAATCCATATCTGATAATTAAAACCGAGACAAAACCTGAAACCTCCCAAAAAGAAAACCTAAAATTTGACCCAAAAAAATAAATTAAAGAGAAGATTGATTAAGATGGAAGATAAGAATGTTTCTATGGGGAGGCATTCTAGGATCGATCAAAGTGGAGGAGTTGACCGGTACATTTGGGGCAATCCGCCACCTGTTTGGGCACCATGAAATACATTAGACAGCTCTTGCAACCGGCAACCACCAGCACATGGCCTTTTTCATCCACCTTGTGACTGCGATTCTGGTACTGGTGACCATAACGGTGGTACTCGACGTGTTGTTGTTGTTCTCTTGAAGATGAAGCACTTGTCTCCCACGAGGACTCTCCTTCGCTTTCGCTTTCGCAATCGCTCTCATCATCGCCGTCGTCTTCTTCTTCTTCTTCTTCTTCTTCGCTCTCGTAGAAATCTCCGGCACTCGTCCTTGGATCCTCTTTCACCCTCATCCCTGTCCTCCAGTTTATATAATACACCTCCCCGGTCTGCAAACAAATTAAAACCACATTAATTGTAAGTAAGAAAACATACACCACTTGGGTCCATGGGACGCCACTTAGGTTGGGTTCGCCACTCAATAATCCGGTCTTATCCCGCATCATGAGTGTTCGCCAAAATCAATCCGAGGTACCTTGGTACGATGTTAGCCTTAGTACAACTTCTTGATTTTACCCTCAATAATCCCAATATGAAAAATGCTTACTGATAAAAGCAACGAGTACCCACTAAAGGAATCAAGGAAACGAAGGATACCCAGAAAAGATATCATTTCCCTTTAGTTTTTTTTTTCTGGGGAAAGAAGAATTTTAGTATCAGGCATTACACTGTGACTCCTTTCCGGTTCTGTGGGTGAAAGAGACGTACATTAAGAGGCAATGACACACATAAAGAAGCCGAGAAATGAATACACAGCATAATAAATGGAGGGACAATAAAGAAGAAATGAATGGAAGTGCAAGATCTGTTAAGGTTTGGTGCAGTAAATGGTACCTTTAAATCGAGGCATTGCTCCCAATGGTAAGGAAGCGGCGAGAGTTGGGAATTGAGTTCCAAGGTGGCGTCGGAGGTGCTCGACAGATGATTTTCCGGCGAATCTGACCGGCCGAACCCAACCCCTGAACCGCTACTGCCGATGCTACTGCTGTTGCTACCACTGTTGCCTCGGTGGTGGTTGAGGGAACAGTTCTGAAGAGATCTTTCCAATGATGCGGTGATCGTTGCCATGTTTGGACTTGTCATTTTTCACCACCCTTTATAACTCAAAACCTCAATCATTTACCCTTAACACAAAAACCTTAAAGAACAAAAACGGGTGGTGAAGAAATGCAGAGAGGGAGAGAGAGAGGAGGGGGGCGGGGGGGGGGGGGGCGGACAAGAATAAGAAATGGGGTTTGTTTTATAAAACAAGAGAATGATGATGAAGCTTTTGAAGTACTAGAAAAGATGGACTAAAATATTTGAGAAATACTTGGCAAACCCACATTAGAACATAGAATGCGCGTGGGAATCTTTTTACGGAACTACTGACTTCGGGGCATTCCTGAACTTTGTCTCAGTTCACCCCCACCATGGTCAAGCCACTCGCACGGTTCATGAAAATGTCATGCCATTTGAATGAATAATTTTGATTGTTTAGTTTCATGAATTCTAAGAAATGAAAGACGTTTGCATTTTATAAAATTCACGAATGTCATTCAAAATAGTACGAATAGCACTTTGCAAGTTCCAAACGGAGGACTCTGAAAATCTCGATTGGCAATTCCCTCTTTCTTTTACGCATGAAGAGGTAGAGCGGTAGAGTGCACGTCTTGTCTGTGTGCGAGAGAGAAGAAGCTAAGAACCGGTAAAAACACAATTCCAAGGAGAACGCCGAAACTTCTTTTAGCGGATTGTGATTTTTGAGAAAGGTTGATGGTCCTATAAATGGCAGGCTGAGCAACTTCCGACAAGCTACCACGACGTTTTTATCACGCACTCAGCAGACAATAATACATGTACATAAGGAAAAATTATGGTAAGCTTAAAATGACTGATTTAACACATTTATGTCATTTTCGTATTAAATTTTGTACACTGGCTTTTCTTTCTCTCTCTTCGAACGAGACTTAATTATCCTTTTGCAGCATTTTAAATTTACACTTCAAATTTTTGGTGTAAAGGGATTCAATTAACATAAATTATTAATATAAATTTGTATCATAAGTTGTTGATAATAAGCATAATTGTAGCTCTCACCATTAAATCATGACGCACTTGCAAAATCCCCCTTTAAGTTAAACATATAGCAAAATTCTCCCTCGAGCTATGCCATTAGTTGGGAAGCTATACATTTTGAATTGAGATTTATTCTTAGCAGAGTTATATATTTGCAGTTAATCCCATAATTTGAGTGAGGATTATATAGCCAAATTAGCTTGCTCGGTAAAAGGTTGCTTTTAAGGGACAATTAATAATACTAGAACGTTTGCAGCTCTCAAAAGTTACACTTACTCTTACATCGAAAGGATCGATGGTTGAATAGTAAACAATAGTAAGGTATTTACCAAAAGAAAGCATTTGAAAGTTATATGGACGATATTCTTATTTCCATACGCACACAAAACTTTACGTCAATGAAAAGATAAAATTGAAAGATTATTTCTACAAAATTTGTAACATGTTTTCAGATCCAATTTCAGATCTCTTTTCTCTTGTTCTCCATGTTAAAGATGTTCAAGAATAGGATCAAAGTTTAGTCTTGCACAAAGTTCTTCATGTTGATCATCAGGGGGTTAAAACTAATATCTTCCTCATATGTATCACTCTAATCTCTCCTTTTAAGCCAATATTTATTCAAATAAAAACTTTACCATGAATAATAGATTTCTTATACTGATTACGACTAGATTTTGTTGTTGAAACATTTATCATTATTACTTTGTCGTGAGCAAACTTTTTAGCGACAATCCTTTTTTCTTTGAAAAGAGCAAAATAAAGTGCAAAGATAAACTTCGGCTTAAACATATATATAAGCCAACACACCAGTGTTGACAAGTATTCGTTGAAAACCAGGAGGGTCTACTGCTGGACCACACCGTGAGCAGAAACTGGTGCATGAGACCTGCTACTTTTGAAGAACTGGATAAAAGTGACGAAAGAAAGAATCGGATGGAGTTAAACAGAAAAAATTGATGGGATAGTTGTAAAAGCTATTAAAACTGGACAAAGGGAAGCAGACGGCCATGAACTGGTGAAAAGAGACTAAAGGAAAGTCGACAAGCCGAATGTGTTGGGCTTGCAGCCTCGAGGATACCTGTGTGCGTATACATTACAAACAGTGTTATGATCCACAAACACACACACACACACAGAGAAGAGAGAATTGTTCACGAGATGGGTGGGTAGGGTGTGTTGGTGCTATCGAAAAAGCCGAATGCAAGTTCGTATTTTTCCTGATATGGAATCTAATCTGAACTCCCTCCCTCTTACCCCAGGCCCAAACTAGGGCTGTAAAATGAGCTGATTGGGGCGTTCCACAAGACAGCGTATTATAGTCAAACTCAAGTCTTGAACATGACTCGCTAGTGATTACCATCTTGCAGTCGTTTTGAAAAGCTTAGACAGATATGGCTTATCATTATGTGATCTGTTTTATTGATAAACTCTTGGGATTCAGTCAATTTTTTCAAGTTTATCGTTGAATAGCGAACATAATACATTTACAAGGAGCATATTTCAAGTAAACAATCCTCAAACTTATGGACTATTGGGTTACGGACTCAAATAGTTGTCACCGATGACAAAGAACCCAATGTTAATTTGTAAGACCTACTTATAATTAAGTTTCCAACCAAGAGCCTTCCATCTATGCATGTCAGTGATTTCTTACAGGATAATAGATGTTGATATTTTCTTTTTTGATGAAAGTTTGTGCAATACCTTCCTAGCCAAATACTTGAAAAAAAAAAAAAAAAGATCTTTAAGACCACTCTGTTAATCCTAGTCTGGAGATATTTGCCCTTCCATTTAGTAACAGCATCGGGTAGGAGCACCATTCGACGAGAGATATGGTCTTATATTTCCAACCAATTAAGCACTGTGCCACTGTACTCCGGGTGAATTGTGAGAACGCACCGTTTCAGCTATGTGTCGGCCCACAAAGGCAAGAGGCTCCCGATTTGTGTCGCTAGTTTATGAAGCAAAATGATGGGTTTTGAATTTCGTCATCTTCTATGCTACCCCGTCTCATTACATTTTTCTTTGACCTTTTTGTTAAACCTTAAGATAATTTATTTGTACATGTAAAGATGAACGAAATTAAACTTAAATAACAATTATGGAGAAGAATAAGTATCTTTAGGCAAGTGAAACTAAGATGAAGGAGAAAAGTTCAATGGAGTGGAAATATTTTAGGGTGACTACAGAGGTGGTTTTCGGATTTTATGTGCATGTTCGTACTTGGGATGAGTCAAGCTTCTTGCTTAAACACAGGTTGAATCATCATATCAATTCTTTGCCATAACATATGCAGCTCGGGTCAGGATAACAATGCCAGTCCATGATAACTCCATGTGTGAACCGCCATAAACTCGGGAAAGGTAAACAACTCCATGTTAAACTGAAGGAATTTTTGAAGCGAGAAGCTCCGTTTGGCTCCCCTTCCAACCTTCCAGTAAACTAAGGTATAATAATAATAATAATAATAATAAACAGAGAATAATATAAGCAGCAGAAATATATAATGTGTTTGCCCAGCACGGCAGCAAGCACCAGGAGCATTAGCAAAGGGGAGACCCCCAGGCCACTAGAGTATGTTCCCCTCGTGCGCATAACTAACCTCATCGTGCAATGTGCAGGGGAATGAGTCCAGAACCTCGAACTTCATACTGCTACAATAGTAGACTTTGTTTAAGGAAAAAATAACGTATGAAGCCAACTACATGGGGAGGGTAATTACTCTAGATCTTGGGAAGGATTAGTAGTTTTCATGATTTGATCAAGATATGCCTAATATTTTTATTTGTTGTGATACAGAAATAAATAAATTTGGATACTTGTTTCAGAATTTGGTGCTTAAACTTGCGGTTTAAACGATATCTCTTACTCTTTGATGTTCAAAGGAAAGTGTCAACACCAACTATCATCTGTGAAAAATAAGCGCACATTAAACTAGTTCAATGTATTGTGAGACGCTAATAGTTCATAAACCATCGTGGAAGTTTTCTCCAAAACTGATTTTCGAGGAACAACATGATGCATGGCGTCAAAATCAATCTTGTTATTTTGTTGCAATATATAGTTTCCTAGATAATGTACGGGAGATAATGGCAGTAATGACTTCCGAACCTTTTACTGGCCACGATAATCACATATCTTTGACTTTCATTAGAAGATAATTCGATATTCTCGTTGCCCTAAATTCAAAGTAAATTGTAACCATAGAACACCTGTTTTATATAATTATGTATCTTTTACGGTAAAGATTCCTAGCTCTAGGAGTGTATTGAAGAGTGACGAAAAATCACTTTGTATACGGGTGTCGTTAAGTAGCATTTTTTCAGAGCTCTAAGGCTTACGTAATACTGGAGGCCATATCAGTGAATGCGAAATATTAACATACTAGAAGAATTAGAATTTTTATGGAAAGCAACCTATTTTAATGTTCCTCCACGTTTGTTGGAGAAAGAAAAAGAAAAAAATTAAATTGCCAAGTTAAGCAATATCACTCTCAAACTAATGAAAATAGTCCGAAAAAATGTATATCATCGATCGTCTATTCTCCTTATGTCTACCTCCTAATTTTCTTTAAGGTGCGAATGTACCTATGGCATTATTATTGCCACTTTAAATCACAATATATGATGATACGAGTATGAGTTACATATGAAAGACTTTTTATGGTGGTTTTTAAACTAAACAAGGAAAAAATGTGAATTAGCACTATGCACCCTACTTTTCAAGTGTACAACATATTTAAAAAGATTAAAAAGTTGGAGATGAAATATTGTATCTCTACAAGCGCAACCCTGAATGGAAGTCTAAGATCATAAAATAAAATAAATAAAAAAAACCCCTAATTTTGTTTTGATTAGTCTAAGGTGGGCATACTCAGCCAATTTAACTTGTTTATTCCAACATATTTGGGTTTTCGATGGACAATTTCTTCATAAACCTAACTTGCTCTTGTAACCGTTACCAAGTTTTTGGAGCCAGAATTGTTAGACACAAAACATAAGCCCAACTAGAAGAGAAACAAAGACTGGTCCTCTATCCTTCGATGCACAGACCGATCAAACGGACTCATGCCCTTGTCTCCCCCTTTCCCTTTGAAATTAGGCAAAATTGGAACTTATTGGGCCGCCCAAGCCTTTTATTAAGACTGGGCCGCCCAATTTCAGCTGGGTCAAATTTTTTAGGGGAGCTAAGATTGTTGTAAAAAATGTAATTAAAAAGTCATAGGATATACAACTTATTAATGCTTCAGCGACGTTCTTCTTAGACATACAATTAGTGGGACCTTAAAGAGGTAGGTCCAATGCGATATATTCCCCTTAGGCGCTGTTAGGGTTGAAGCAAAATTGAATGTCTTAAACTGTAATATTACTTTAGATAATTCACTACGATGAGTGATATATATATTAACTATTTAAGCAAAAATTTAAGGTTGGTATAAAATGAAATATTAATAATTCGTCTTCATTTGTCTCTTTACCCATGCAATCATGAACGTGAGAATATGAGATGGTGCAATAAAGTATAATATGTATTGTTTAATTTATTTTTTATTAAAAATTTAAACTTGTAAAATAACTGCGTAACTTAGCAAACTCGAACCAAGTCTCTTTGGTAAACAATATGAAAAGGCATAAAATGAAGTCACGACACGTGGCAGTGAACCCATGACAAAAGAAAAAGACTTCGGACTTTCGCCTCTGGTGCCTAAATTCTGGAAGATTTTACAAGTCGAATTTTCTCCATTCTAGCTCCTATAAATATAAATAAATCGCGTTGTCCGAAGGAAGAGGTTTGAATTTTGCAGATTTACAATCGAGTCCTTGCCATGACTTCCGAGAAGCCGTCGACGCATGACGAGCCGGTGATGGGGATCCCCTACGCCGCAAGTTACCAGGCTCCTCCTGTGCCTCAGCAATTCGATCATCATCATCAGCAGTACTACGTCGTCCAGAATCCGTACCAAGCCGGTGTCATCCCTCCGAACGCCGTCGTCGGCGATCCGAAGGGGATCCCGATTCAGCAGACAATTTACAGGGACACACCTGCGCCTATCAATTGCGCTTTCTGCGGTAGTTCCGGAGTCACCGCCGTCCGGTAATAAGATTACTAGTTCCGTTATCCTTGCGTTTCAGAATTTTTGTCCCCTTTTACTCTTTGCACGTCCCTACGATATAAGTTGAATATTTGCAACATTAGCAGTATAAATTTTACGAGATTGAATGTATATCTTTTGACTAAGTTAAATTGCGGGTAAAAATAATAAGTCAAGTCAATGTTCATAACTGAAGTCAAAGAGGCAATTTTATGAAACACGGGGAGTTATATGTATGATGTGCGCGCATGTATCATCGATTCAGAGAGTAAATTGTTTAGAGTAGTGATTTGGAGTTACACGGTTGAATTGGTGGTTGGTTTAACACTCTTGACTTTGTCAAAGTGATTGGTTTTGGTCATTTCACGTATTGAGGGCTCTAATCCTGTTCATTGAAGGCTAAGGCATTACAGTCATGATATGTGGACATGGAATACTGTTCACTAGGTGCTGTAGGTAAAAAAAAACTTACGTGGCGTTTGATGAGCTTAGGCTCCTTCCAATGGATTTGGAATGAAGGTATTGCTTGTTGTATAGAGATCATTGGAAGGTGTATGAGAAACCTTGCCTGTTTTTCCTGGAGAAGGTTTCAGTACCCTGGAGATGGTTTAGGTTTACGAGACAGAAAATTTTAGTGGAATAAACTCAATTGAACATGGAAATGGTGGTGGCAACTTGTCAGATCTTGATGGCAACTGTACCTATCAACTTTCCGATGGAGCTGCTCGATGCATTTTGCTCATGATTCTTTTTCTTTGTTTTTTCCTATTATTTCTGCTTGTTAAGGTTAAGTTTTCCTTTCCCTGCCTTCTCCTACTTATATGTTAAGAAAATGCTTGATACTTTATATATCTTAACATGTTATTGCTTCATGTTACCATATGTAATTAGTGAGCAGCGGCAGATGCAAATCAAACAGCTAAAACAAGCGTAGAGTGATGAACAATATGTATGTGTCTAACTAACTATATGAAAAGGCTGAGAAACTACCCATTTCTGCAGTCTCTGCTTTGCTTGAGTTGTAAATTGAGGAAAACCTCCACGCTAACTGATGTTGACATTGTACGGACAACAGATCTAAACCAAGCTTGGCAGCATTTGTTGGTTGCATGATGCCGATGATGCTCGGAATATGCTTTCTGTGTCCTTCAATGGATTGCCTCTGGCATAAGTATCACTATTGTCCTAGCTGCCATGAGAAGGTAGATGTTTACTTGCATTTTATTGCTTATTTTATCTTGTATCGTGATGTATAATATTACCTGCTTCCTCTGGCAGCTCGCGGCGTTTGAGAAGTCCGATCCTTGTGCCGTGATGGATCCTCCACGCTGGATAGAAGAGAGCTTTGCATTACCTGCTTGACATTCTTCTGCTAGCATGTTGTTCCTTGTCTTACTAAGCTATATAAACTACAATATTTGATGATGTGAATAACGGTTGTTGGATAATTCTCTAAAACTTCATTTGAAGCTATGATATATGTGTCCTGTTGGTTTACCTATTCGATTTTGAAATTGACTTTTATTACAAATCTAACTCCATCTAAACATATGGGAGTTCTTGCTATGTGACAAATAGTTTCTGGTTTCACACTTATAATCTACTTGTGCCCTATGACTGCCTATTCCATGTATATGATACCCCCATCAGATGAATGTTGAAACTCATCCAGGGCACTGTGCTGAGTTGCACACTCACCACATTTCTTTAGCAGCATAGCCTCACTTCTCTAAGTACAGCAGGCATGCAAACTTTAAACATAAGCTTTATGGAGGCATATCCAAGTTTGTGTTTTGTGTGTATGATTTGTGAGTATGTTTTCAGAATTTGAACCTAATGAATGATATGTAGAAGCTTGTGCGGTTTATTATTGTTGACGCCAATATGAAGGAACCAGATCCTGAACATTTCTGCCGCATAAGCTCTCTTTGTGTCCCTTTTTGAAGCTTATTGGAGCAATACTAAGCAATGCATATCTCATGGAAGAAGAGCTAGTCCAGCATGAGAAATAAGGGCCTGTCAAGCTAGCCAGGGTGACTGCCTGGGAACCAAACAAGGATTTTGAATAGCCTAGCTTTGTTACATGCAGAAATAGTGGCTCCTGTATCGTGCATGGGGAATTGAGATCCTTTGAGAGGCTGCAGGCAAGTCATCCTTGGCTACCCAAGTTAAGACTCTTAATCTTCATGCAAGATCTCTCTTCTTCTCAAACTTCAAATGAGTCTGCTTCCTTTTCTCGGATATAGCCAATGCCATGTTTCTTCGTTGGTATATATAGCCCATGAGTGTTTTAGACAAGAATTGGAGTGTTTTAGACAAGAATTGAAACACTATGACCACTGAAGTCAAAAAATATGCTTGATCTTGTTATCTACTTGGGTTATCAAGGAATTTATTCTTGGGGATTTGCAAGGACAAGTTAAAGTAGTCATCTTAAACAAAGGTTTTCACGATTGCTCACGTCTCATTCTCCTATTGTTTTGGGTTGCAATTGAATCCGCATTCTTTAGGATTGAGTCTCCCTCTTGATAAAGAACGGATGAAATAGGGCCGACTTCAGTGTAAAGCTGGTGTAGCAGATCATGAAATCTCTTCAGAATAAGTTGAATTCGACCCAAGTTGGAGCTTGGTCTACTTTATCTCTTTAAACTTCTGAACGATCTCTTTCATGCTTCAACTATGGCCTCGCTACTCCAATTTCCATATCGAATGTCAAGGCCTGTGTGTGCGTGGTCCGCGTGTGTCAGCCAATTGGCTGGCAGTAGGTGTTGGCTTTTCGAGTGGTGTTATTCGGCAGCATCTGGCAAGTATGAAGTCTCTTTTACTGGATATATCAACGCAAGGTAAGTATGTCACAAGTCAGAGCCCTAACCCCAACGCGAAAGTTGAGAGATCATTCTCATTTGCATCCAACAGAACTATAAGAAAATGACAATGGCTGATGCCGATTATATGGGCAGCATAAGAGCTTGGTAGGGGTTATCTGGGGCTATCTCCCCCGCCTTTCTACTCTCTATTTTGATGCTTCCTGTCAGCTTTCTCATCAGCTCTTCACCTTGCACGAGAATAAATTATTGCTAGACGGATCCTCTCATTATCCTCCTCCCGGAAATGTCGTGAACATGTCTGCTCAATAGTCGACTAGTTACGGCAGGGTCGACTTACATGGCAATCACGAGAGTTTTATCACTCAAGCGTGCAAAAGTATAAGCAGGGTTGTTTGCACCTTGGTCTAATTTTCTTGCATGCACGCTTGAATTGATAATAGTGTTGGGTGCATTCTTTTATAGCTTCAATTTTTAGATCAAGTGATAATTTAATATGGTATTAAAGCTCTAGTTTATTAAGGTCTCTGATTCAATTCTTTTTTACTTGCATATTTGGTCCATCTTATTACAGTTATGCATTCGGTGGTATACCTTAATTTAAGTCTTCACGTGTAATTGGATACTTGCATGTACAGAGTGTTACTCAATCACCACATAAGGTGGTGAACACTTCATAACTCAAGTGCACATAAACACGTGAATGCCCCATTCTTCTTCTTTCTTTTTTTTTTTTATAGAAATTGAGAATTGCATTTAAATTTTCAAAAAGTTACAGTAACTTCCCAGATCAAGTCATCACGGCTTTACATAAGACACAAACATCCAACACTAATACCGTTCAAGTGCCAAAGCACAACTTGGCATTTTTCTTGGTGATTAATATAGGGCCGTATGAATTTTCCATTATAGTTACTAGCGGCCCGAGTATATGCAATGCGTGTGCTACTACACATAAATGCTCTTCAAAAAATAAAAAATTAAATAATAATTTCTATAAGCATGCAGCATGCCTATGATTTCTCTACTATCAAATCGTCAAAAAAATTATTCACCTTAACCCAAGTGCTAAACACCAAACAAATCCTATCAATTATTTAAGACTAAAAAAAAACATTGGATTGGAGTGAATAGGAGTTAATGGGACTAGAAAGGAAAGAAAAAAAAAAACTCACTGGATTCAGGTGGCGAGGAAGTTACGGGCCGATTTTGCAGTAACTTTTTCAATATCAAATTGGTAATGGTCAAGGTATCTATAGTTCTGGTTGGACAATTGGCTGCCAAAGGGCCCATTGTGCAACAATTTGGTAACAGGGTCATATATGATGTTGGAGGCTCAAGAGAAACGAAAGTTCAAGAAGCATGGACTAATGGCAGTTGGAAGATACCTATCTGATCATAAGCACTCAGGGAGTTGAGCTTGCCATTATAGTCCATTTCTCACCTAGACTCAGACCAAGAGGACCAACTAAAGTGGCTACGTATGGCAAGCAGGTTCAGTATAAGCTCAATTTGGAATGCTTTCGGATCCAGTCAACCCTCTGTTCCATGGTGGAAATTATTATAGTTCCCGGGCCACATTCTTAAGTGTGCTATGGTATTGTGGATGTTATGTAAGGAGAAAATGAGAACAAGGGATAAGCTGAAAAAATAGAATGTTATCATTGAAGACAACTGCATTCTATGTGTACAGACTCAAGGAACAATAGATCATCTCTTCACGGAGTGTCTTTTTGGTAGAGAGCTTTGGAGAAAGTCCTGCACAACCTCCTCCATGTACAGCATGATCTAAAGGCCTGGACTCAATTAATGCAATATGGTATTGGCAAATTCAGAGGGAAAAGTTTCGGAGGAAGATTAAGCAAACTAAACTTATCTACAACTGTATATAGCTTACGAGAAGAAAGAAGTCGGAGGCTGTTTGCTAAAAAGAAACAGGAGATGACCGGAGGTCTATGCTAAGCTGAAAACAGGAATTAAGGGCACGTTTGGCGCAGTTTTTTTTTTTTTCAGTTTTGGAAATTGAAAAAAAAAAGTGCGTTTGGTAACTATTTTTTTTCCTTCTCTAATTTAAAAAATCAGTTTTTAAACTAAAGAGTAAAAAAAAAAAACTTCAGAAACTGGTTTTTTTTTTGAAACCACCACCCTCCCACCGCCGGCAGCCACCAGCCACCGCTGACCACCACCACCGTCGACCACGGCCACCGCAAACCACCTAAAAAAAAGTCAAAATAAAAAGGATTACCAAACACAAAAAAAAATAAAAATGACAGTAGCTAAGGACTTAATAATTTGACACGTGTAATTTGTCAAACTTTGAATACTGTACTAGTGTATCTTTCCAAGACTGAATTATCAAGCCAACAGCTGGCCCGTTAGGGAAAAGCCCAGTCACTTTGAGAGTTGTGACATGGGCCCTGACCAGAGCAATGATAAAAACAAAAAATGAAATAAAAAACAAAAAATGAAGGTCGGTGCAAGACGTCACGGATGACGACCAGATGACCTTAGGGAGTCGTAAAACCTTTTTTTCCGCAAAAAGCTGAGATTTTGAATTTTTGATGCTACTCCGGTTTACACTGCTTTCAATGCTTTACACGTGATTTTACTTTCGAATCCAGACTTTCTCGCCTTTCTACTTTCGCGTATCTTGGTACGATTGTTGTTTACCATTCTTAAAATTTAAAGCGATTAAAATATCAAAAATATTTTTTGTAACTCTTCGCGCATAATATCTAAAGGCGTGACCGCTGTTTGTCCCGATTATCTTAGAATTCGAAAAAACATTCAAGAATTTTGACAATAATTTTGAATTTAATTATTTAATGTTCAATGTCAATTCCTAGTACTTCAACCACAATGAAATGTCAATTCAGATTGTGAAATTGCAAGTTGCTCTCTAAATTAGCAATAGTTTATCCGATGTCACCTGTGAATCGGATAACCTTAATAATTTCATAGCTAATACGTGCAAAAGTTTTGACCTTTGAAAGGAATGCATTCATTAGATAAAAAGGTCGATTAAAATTTCAGCAGTAGCTGCATTAATTTGAAGTAAATACGTTTATGAACATCTAATTTAAGTAATAGTCAACTTTAGTGAACAAGTAAGATTAAGATTTTGTTGTTGTTATTATTAGTATACTGTGCATATTTATCGACCCAATCGAGGAATGATTGTCCAAAAAGGAGATTATACACTTGTTCTAAAGTGTAAAGAGCACTTTTAGGCTCATAATTGAGGGATGGAGAAATGAACATGAGCTAACAAGATGCCGTCAAGACAACCCCCTTCCAGCTCAGCGAAAAGGCAAAGATATTTTGTCAAAGTGGTCCCACCCCCATTATTATTTTTTATCCTAACAAAAGAAACAAGGATGTCGGTAATTCTCCTCTCAATTTAGCTACATGTACGTATAGTTCTACTTGTATCGCTAAAATTGTTTTCTAACTATTCTACCTAACATCTCGCGAACAGAGATAGGGTGCGAACGGTTAAAAATTACTAAAATTGTTACTGCATATAGCTGCGCTTATAGTATTAATATTTAACAAACAATAGAGACAATAAAAATAGAATAGAATAAAATTATTATTATTATTATTATATTCCAACGAACAACCCTTGCATCGCTCACCAGTCACAGCAGTAGAGTTCTGTGCAGCCAGAAAGCCTCTGCATCTCATCTCATGTGCATTACCCATTTATTTACTCGCACAAAACAACAACTCCTTACTCCTCTCTCTGTAGTACGTTCACCGTTCTGAGATATCCTTGCTTTCTTTCAACTGTCTCACTTCATTCTGAACAAATCTCCACAGCCAAAGCACAGCCCTCTTGCAGAGATGGTAAGCCCCAAATCGGGACCCGGGGAGAGCGTCCCCTGCGATTTCTGCAACGACCAGGTCGCGGTCCTCTACTGCCGGGCCGACTCGGCCAAGCTCTGCCTGTCGTGCGACCAGCACGTCCACTCCGCCAACGCCCTCTCCCTCAAGCACGTCCGCTCCCAGATCTGCGACAACTGCGGCGCCGAGCCGGTCTCCGTCCGCTGCGCCACCGACAACCTGGTGCTGTGCCAGGAGTGCGACTGGGACGCCCACGGCGGCTGCTCGGTGTCGGCCGCGCACGATCGGATCCCCGTGGAGGGCTTCTCCGGCTGCCCGACGGCGCTCGAGCTCGGCACGGCTTGGGGACTGGACGTCGAGGACAAGAAGCTGCGGATCCCGACCTGGAGCTACCAGGACCCGAACTCCAACGGCGTGTTTGACACGTGGCTGCAGGACCTGATGGTGCCCACCGAGAATGCCGGGATTTATGCCGGTAATTGCGGTCAGAAGAGGCAGAGCTCGAGCTGTGGGAAGCAGAAGCAGGTTATTTTGAGGCAGCTGATGCAGCTGTATAACAGGGGTTTGGTGGGACCCGATGGCGGCGGCGGTGGCGGTGGCGGGACTGATGATCTGGTTCCTGGGACGCCGAACGGCGGTGGGTGGGAGGGCGGTGGTTTGGGGGATCCGGTTGATGGAGTTATGAGCGGCGTGAGTCAACCGTTGGAGCAGCAAAGGCAGCAGGCACCGTTTACGTCGTTGCTTATGATGCAGGGCCCGGCGGATCGGAAAGAGAGCGATCAGAATGTGGAGGGGGAGATGTTGTGGAACACTAACCCTAGTGATCAGGGCACTCAGGTATTGTTGACTTTGTTGTTGCTCGTTTATCAGTCATTTATCTCGTGTTTTGTTATGTCATTATCTTGTATGGATTCAGTGATTTTGGTTGGTATCATTGGCTTGTGGTTTGTGAATTGCGATACTTTTGCTAATAAATTAAAGAAGTGTCCACTTCTGTTGATTGAAATGATGCAGGTAAAAGTAAAAGAGACATTATATTAGTCATTAGAGAGCAAATGGAAGTGTAACGAATGGATTACGATATTGACCGATAATTTTATATTCAGGGAGGTAAAAGAATGAAATGGTTGGTTTTTGAAATTCTCCTCTTCTTCGGGAGTTGCAAGGAAGCTGGAGAGGAAGTACGTTTGTTTTGTTATGTTATAAGCAAAGGAAACAGGGTAATCAGTTGCTGTCTAGAACACACTCGTTATTTGTGTAGCGCTTAAGAGTGCATGCGATAGGGGGAGCCCAACATGTGCTGTTTGGATGTAAATTGCACCTTTTTCTTGTTCATTCGGTAGACGATGTTGCATTCTCTAAACGATTTTACTAGCTCGTTAAATTGCTGTAGCATGTGATCAAATGCTGTGACCTGCTTATTTATTTGGTCATTCTTCTGCTTTTCTCTCTCTATTTGTTTCTTTTTCGTGTGTGTTTTGGTGGTTTTGTGTGTGTGGTTGGGGTTTTGTTGTGTTTGGGGGGGAAGGCTTCATGGGACTTGGGAAACAACCCTTAAACTAAAGTTTGCCATTTCTGTCTCATTGTTTTCAATGAACTTGATTAAAATGGCTCGGGAGGCCGATGGAAATAGGAAAGTGTTTAGAAAGTAAGGAACCACTCTCTTCGTTGTAGTGGAACAAAATGCTGCTAAAATGTCCTTCTTGCTCGTGCTTCTATTTATAGCTTTAAGCTCCTTTGACTTAATTAGTTTCTTGTTTTACTTCTCGTTGAAATTTGAGCTTCCATGTGCCCACTAGTACATTGATTTTGAAAAATAAAGTCAGCGAGTGTTCAATGACCAACCTTCTCTTAATTGGTAAATTGGTAATACTCAAATCTGTATTTAGTGGATTCAGTATAAGGGGTTCTTACTGATGTATCCCACTCCATCCTCCCTTCCTTCCCTCCATCTTCTCCTCACCCCTTAACTCGTTAGTGATCTTTTCACATCCACTGCCTTTGCAGATATGGGATTTTAATTTGGGGCGTTTGAGAGGTCATGACGACTCCGGTCCATATGAAGTAGGGTATGGTGCAACAGATGTGGGGTTTATGATGAAAAGTTATGGTGAACTTTTGAAAGAAGCATCCATGGCGACTACAAAAGGATTTGGAGAAATATACAGGACTAATTGCTCCATAGTACACGAGGATATTGCAGCTTTTAATGTAAGTCATTTTGACAACTGATGATATATTTCGACTTAGTATTTCTTTTATTTTAGTTCTGTTTCTTCTCTCATGAACATTCTCTAAACTTCAGTTAGGTTATGCTCTCCACTGTTAGTGTAGCTTAAAGTTCAAGCATGCAAGATTTTTCTTCCTTCTTTCTCTTTTTGGGGTGGGAGAAGGGGATTATGAAGGGCATGAGAAGTGCGTGGGCACTTTCTCCGTCTCTAAGACAATCTTTTTGGTAGGTGTTAACTAAATTCTTTCTTAGACATAGAACCGCTGTATTCCCTAGCTTTAGTGGAAGTGGAAGGTAATTGCTTGTCTAATTTTATTCACACCAGAAGAGAATTCTTTATGATTTACAGTTAAAAATATCTATGGCATGTGGAATGGAAAATGATAGATTTTTTCTTAGGCAAAGGGTAAATGGCCTGATATAGACATAATGCTCTGTGGATATAGAATTCTTATTTGATTGAGCTCTGTAAAATCTTTCCTACTGGATGTCATAAACCCGTCTCCGTCTGTTGTGGACCATATGTCTGAATTTTCAACCTATTAGTAGTCCCACAAACATTGACATTAAAGGGAAAATGCAGAAGAACTCAATTAACCCAACAGCAAACCAGGGGCAAGCAACGTCTAAGGGCAATGATCTACAAAGTGCAAGGTCATCGTTGGGTTCTGGTGCTGGTAAACCCAAATGCTTTGGTGGCTCAAAGGATATCCACTTCATGGATCAGACTGTTATGGTGAGAGGTGAAAGCACGATTGCAGATATGAACAAGGCCGACATAGAGCTGCTGGCGAAAAACAGAGGCAATGCTATGCTACGATACAAGGAGAAGAAGAAAACAAGGAGGTACATAGTGTTCTCACTTTCTTTCTATCATCTTTTACAGTTGTTTCCACATAAAATCAAGATGAGCACTTTCTGAGTGTATGAATTACATTGTGCATAGATATGAGAAGCACATCCGCTACGAGTCGAGAAAAGCAAGAGCTGACACTAGGAAGAGAGTAAAGGGTCGATTTGTCAAGGCTACCGAAGCTCCCAATGGTCATATTCACCAGGAATGACTTCTTGATCTTGATGACGGACTTCTGTGTGTCTGTATGTATATACCCTATTCCCTGTCCACATCAAGTGTAAAATTAAATCTAGCCTTTGCTTTATTTTGAACCAAATTTCTCTCTCTCTCTCTCTCTCTCGCTCGCTGCGCGCGCGCCCGTTTGTGGGATCCAGGAGAGGATATGTGGTTTATATGAAATGTCAATTACAACAGAGACGTCGTAGATGCATGTGGGGATGGTGGTCTTTATGCCATGTAGATAAGTATGGGCTTAATCAGAGGCTCGTGATAGTTGGCCATTTGGATTAACATTTTGGCCCAAGTTGGTATATTTGATGAGTCTGCGAATTGATTGACCAGATCTTGTTGTCATTATTCTTCTCTAATTTTGTTGATTAGTCCGTCAATACGGGCAGAAGGTGGGGGTGGGACGGGGGAGATGCACTCAAAAGCTCTGGCGTAGAGGGATGGAGCTAATGGCCTTATAGTACTTACTGGTGTAGGTACCTCATGGAGTAGTTCTTGTACTTGGTTTCATCTGCAAATGGTAAATCGTGTTATCATCTTCTTGCCACCATCATCAATTTGATGGTATTTTGTATTGGGACGACCCAAATGAGATACATATGAATTCTAAAATTGCCTAGTGTATGGAGACGCGTTCTATGAATGACTTCTATATGCTGATAATTTTTCATCCTCATACTACTTTTATCTCTGTTGCACTTTTTTCTTACATTCTCTTTAGAGATGTAGGGTTCAACTCCTCGTCCCTCATTGATGGCATAGAAGATGTAGATTGCGAGTTATTCAACTTTACGAAGTAACCACGTAGTGCTCTTTGCTTGCTGAAGATTTTGAGGACGACTCTTTGAATCATGAGTTTGAGAATGAAAACACCCAATAAACAACTATAAAGATCCTTAAAACCATTAGCAGTGCATTGATCGTGAGAGGTTTGCGGAGAGAGAGAGATCCTGGGTGGGAAAACCTGTGACAAAAGATCCCTCGTGTCACGTGAGTGCTATTAAGTCCAACAAAAAGCCACACCGCTCCCCCATTCACTGCTTTCACGTTCCATAACTTCAACACCTGATCTACCTTCTAGTTTTGAATGCTGCCCCACCTTTTACCCCCATAGCTTCCTCTCAAGCTTCTTTCTTTGTAGTAGCACTCCAAAAATGAAGGACTTGTCCTTATTTCTCCTCAAGAACTCCTTCGGCGCCAAGATGAGGAAAGGCTTCAAAAACTTCTGCAACGGGGATAGCTCAACCTCTACCCTCAACCAGCAAAAGACTGACCAAGGTGACTCTTCACCTCAGGTGGATGATTCCACTTTAAGGGAAAGTCAGCCAACTTTAGAGGAGATGATCTTGCAGTTAGACTTGGAAGAGAAGATGGCTAGAAGGGCTAAGTTAGACGATTACGGCGAAATCCAACATCGAATGTCGAGTGTTAACAGTTCCGATATCCTACGATCCGCAAGGAACGCGTTAAATCAGTACCCTCGGTTTTCCCTCGATGGGAAAGACGCAATGTATCGATCTTCTTTCCAAAACTTGGCACCCGCATGCACAGGCAGTAGGAAGTCGGCATGTGGTAAGCACGGGTTAAAGAGAGTGTTCTACAAGGATGGCTTCGATTCAGAACTAGAGAAAATGCAGTGCCTGCCGGCAACATTAGCAGGAGAGTGTGTGGTTTGGCGCAAACCGGGCGTGGTGGCAAAATTGATGGGTCTTGAAGCCGTGCCAACACCGATTAGTAGCAAGGAAAGGCTGACCTCCATCATCAGGAAGCAAAATCTTAGAAGAAGAGCCGAAAGACATGAGGTGGAAAGAAGGCATGTTTTAAACACAAATGGTGATAGTGGTGGTACCAAGAGAGGAATGGCTATGGGTTCTTGTTCAGCAACCGGATACTGTGTTATGAAGCCGATCGCAGTGGAGCTACCAAACGATGAAGCAGGTTGGCCAATGCGGCGCTATCTGTAGACTCATAGGTCATCGCAATGTACCGTTCGGAAGAACTAGTAAACAACATCACATGTTATTGCTACTTTAGTACGTTACAGGTAAGCTTTATTATCAAATACATGTGTTTTTTGTCAAAGTAATGTATAGTTACGGAAACCGGTGATACAATCACTTTAAAGCATACATTGCTTTGACAGAAGTTATACACGATTTGCAGACAATTCCCTACGTTACATTGCCTAAATGAATGCGGGAAACTTGATTGCTCCTTCTTTTACCCACTTGCGGGAGCAACCCCATTTTTTTTTATATGGGAGAAACGTGTTATTTTGGCATAAAAAAAAATAACTCATGGCAGGAGTGTAATCCATGTAAATGATGAATTTATTAACGAGATACATTATGAAGTCACTGATTATACTTTTGTAATATCACATTAAAAAAACTATTTCAAACTAAAAAATTCACTTTTTACATAGAAATTCTTTACTTTAGAACGCACGAAAATTTTACTAGTGTTAATATTGAACAAGTCAAGTGATGACAAAAAAAGGAACAAGTCACGTGATTCCAATCCAACTTTAGTCTTTCTTCTTTTGATGCGAGTACCAATTCATAATAGATCTACTCGTGGAGATGCTACAAACCAATCATAAGATGTGATTCCGTATTTGCCCCTTAACGTTGCATTTATAGTTCACTTAGTCTTTTTTGTTTTCAATATTTATTTGGTCTTTCAATCAAAAAAATTACATTTTACTAAATGCTCTGTCTTCTTTGCCGATAGAAAAAGATAAAAGAGGACTATGTTGAGCACCCAAAAAGGATAAGACCGTAAGTCAATTCAAGAGGCAAAAAAAGGAAACATATCCTTCACCTAAAAAGGCTTACACCAAAACACCACCTTTCCTTACCTTACCAAACCAACACCCCCCCCCCCCCCCCCCCCAACCCCGAAAAAATAAATAAATAAATAAAAACTCATCCCACCCCTTTTCTTAAGCTCCGGTATATTCTATGGCAAACTTCCTCGTCCTTAGACTCGAGTTTTGTTCTTTGCCAAACTATGATTTTGCAGTAAAAATTAGAAAATTAGACTCATAAAACAATACAATTCAACAAATTGGACTTTTCAGCACCCGTTGCTAAGACTTTAAGTTTCTCTCCCTCCTCAACAACAGCAGCCTCTCCCAAATCAGAGGAGATTAGTGTCACTGTAGCTCTAATCTTGACCAATATCTGCTATGTTAGTACACCTTTTCACTATTGTCGTCTAGTACAAGGATGTAAAAGATTGCTAACAGAAGCGGCCGATTTAGCCACCTTTACTTGTAAGACTAGATCAGAAGTATATATGACACAAGTCGAACTTGTAATATATAACTCTAGATCTAACTCTGTATATGTGGACAACATCAGTGGCAAAGCTAGAAACGTTGAGCGGCGTGGGCATTAATTTTTTTTTTAAAAGATTCAATGACAAGGATATTCACAAAATTCATGCCCCAATATGTTTGTCCACGCTTTTACGCTAGCAAAAGTTAAATTTTCATGGAATTAAGTCCACTTTCAACCTAATAAAATATTGAAATTCGAATTTCTTTGGTTTTGTCTAGATGGCTGAAGCAGAAGCTTAATAAAGAATTATTTGATGTTAAAGGCTCAATTGCTACTACAGTTAAACATGCAAATTATAAGTTCCAAACATGTATCTTACCATGAAAATCACTGCCATGACCTTCGGGTATTAAAATACAAACAAAGAGTCCGTGAAATTGCCACCAGCCAACAAGCAGCACTTCAGCTTGATTCAGGGCATCTCAAAAATAAAAAAATCTATTTCCGTTACAATATCAATCAAGGGTAGCAATTTTTACCCCAAAGCCACCAGATGGTTGGCTCGATTTTATTAGATCTTACGCAATGTGTAGACCACCAAGAGGAAGGAAAGAAGAAAATAGGTGATGCCATAGGCAGAGAATGCAGTGTAGCAGTCAGAGCCCAAAGGCGGTTTGCTCAGTGGCCTTGTAAAGTCTAAACTGTGTGGTTAAATATGTTGACTTCATTTGTTTACTTATTTGGAGTTTGAACTTTTTTTTTTGTATTTATTTGTATAAGTTTAGCGTTTTAAATGACTAAAAGGACATTTCTTTTAACTTTCGCTAAAATATTTAGGTATTTTAACATGTAAAATAACTAAAAGAAATCTCATTTAAGTAATTTTAGAATTTTTAGGTGGACATTTTTATCATTGTGGGTAAAAATATACCACATAAAAGGAAATGTTTTTGAAGGAGCAGGTGGGCACCGGCAAACCGGTGCCACCCATTAGCTTCGCCACTGGACAACATTTAGCTTCCAACTCGTCTTTCCCAATCCTTAACACCAACACCCCCCACCACACACACACTCCCTCCTTTGCGTTCTTATCTTGTAAAATTTTCTTCTATCCGTAAGATATCCTCATATTTTGTATAGCCAGGACGGTTCTTTATTTTTAATATATATTTCTCTCCTTAACCAAAAAATATATATCATCTTAAAAAAGAACAACTTTTATTTACAATCAGAGGCCATACAACCAAAAATCCGATTCACCAAATCTTATCCCTAAGTTAAATATTCAAAATTTTGGGCTTTTTCTAGGAAAACACCTCACTTCTTTACCAGCCCAGTTGATGCGTACCTGTCAACACTGCCACCCATCACCACCACGAGCCCAACTATACCAAGCACCAAGCACTGACATCAACAACAAACATCCAAACTGTTAGTGTTGGTGGGTAGATTATTATGTAATGTGTTTGTATTGATTGAGAAGTTCAAGACCCAAAAGGTTTTGTTCTTTGTCCCACATTGGAGAGAAAATGAATTTTCTCTCTTCTTATAACCAAGCATATGGTACATATCATTTGAATTATTTTGAGATATTTTGGAGGGAAGATTGAGAATACTATTGTACGGTGCACCGCACGTGCGCGCGCATTGTGTGTGCTTTAGTGGGCGCACTTAGTACTTTGCACGCTTGTCGCGAGTGCGTATAGCGCATTGATTTATATATGATCTAACGGCCCATATTTTACTGATTTTTGGAATTGTGTTCTTTCAATTATTTATTTTAATGACTTTGAAAGTAATTCCGAAAAGGCACCAGAAATAACAGTTATTTCTGTTATTTTTTGATTGGTTGTGTCCCTTCATGAAGGGGTGACTGTTAAGTCTATATTTAAGATTCTGAAATTCAGAATAATTTACTTAAGCATTTACAAATTTCGAATCTCAAATTCTTCAGTTATATACACAATTTCGAGGAGCAATTCTGAAACGAATCTTCAGAATTGCTATCTACAGATTGTTGGTTTGAGTAATCCTGGAGGTGATTTGACATTAACCCGGTAGCATACTAGAATCGAGTGGGGGCAAATATCGCCTTAAAGACAGTGTCCTTAGACGCGCCTCAAGCCATTGAATTTTCGTTTTCTTCTTCCTTTCTGCAATTTCTCTCCAACACAAACTACCACAAATATACTAAGCCAGCCATTGGTCACATACAAGGAGCATCATCGCCATCAACCACAATCCCACAAACTCCTTATTTCATGATCATTACCACCACCGATCACTACCACCATTATAACCAAACCCACAAACTCCAGCACACCAGACCATATCACCACCACTCTTTGAGCTTGTGGGATTCAAATTTTTTGTCACAGCGCTGGGGAGCTGGTTGGGTGTTGTTAAAATCACATTTTGTGGTCGAACTTGGGGTGGCGTATGCCACAGTGGAAGGTGTGATTGGGCTTTGAGGTGTTGGTGGCAGCTTTTCACTCGGCTGGAAAAAGGCAGTGTTTCTTACTTCTGAGGAGGTAATGAGGACGTGTTGTTTGGCTACAAGATTTTGGAAGAGAATTAAAAGGTGTAAGAAAAGTTATTTGGTTACATTTTTAGTATGTTCGCCTTTAAAATAGTCATTTGCCAGTCACATGCTTAATCAGTTAACAATTTTAGCAGGATATGGACGTATAGTCTAAGGCCATGTTTGACGCTCTTTTTTTTTTCCTCTTTTTTTTCAGTTTTGAAAATTGAAAAAAAATTGCGTTTGGTAACCATTTTTTTTTTCAATTTAAAAAACTACTTTTAAATTATAAAGTAAAAAAAAGAGGAAAAAACTCTTTTTTTTCACTTAATTTTTTTTTTTGAGACCTCCACCACAACGCACCCACCGCCGCCCGGCAGCTACTGACAGCCACTGTTGGCAGTCACCGCCCACCGCCGCCCGACAGCCACCTCCGGCCGCTAGCAACCACCACAGGGCGGCAGCCAGCTCCGATCACCACCGCCGGCAGCCACCTCCCACCGCCGCCCAACAGCCACCACCGACAGCCACCTCCGGCCGCCGGCAACCACCACAGGTCGGCAGCAAACTCCGGTCACCACCACCGGCCGGCAGCCACCACCCACCGCTAGCAGCCACCTCCAGCCGCAGGCAGCCACCTCCGGCCACCACCATCGGCAGCCACTGCCGGCAACTGCTGCGACAACCGCCTGCCGGCTACCACCACCGTCGACCACCGCTACACCCCACCACCGTCACTGCAAACCACAAAAAAAAAGTGAAAATAAAAGGGTTACCAAATACAAAAAAAAGGGTTATCAAACACCCACTTGTTTTTGTAAAAAAAAAAAAATTAAGCTGCTCTTTAAAAACTGAAAACAAAAAAAAAAGTTTTGTCAAACAAAGCCTAAAATGCTGATTTTTTTTTTTTTTTTGTTGAAGGACCAAGTAGGTAGTAAAAAAAATAGAAGAGAAGACCAACTGCATCACAAAGGCCAAGTTAAGGGATAAAAAGAAAATTACTTCATCTGATTAAAAGGTGTTAGTCAATGAATAATAACCCAAACTATGCCCAACATTTCCTATATAATGGCAGAAGCACTTCCCCCGCTTATCAGCCCGACGGGCTACGTGCTTGCCGCTCCTCGATGGCTCTGTAATGAGATGTACACGAGGTTTGGTCACGGTTTTCTCTGTTTTTATTTTCATGTTTTGCAGTATTTCTGTTTTGTTTATCATTTTCATAACCTATTTACAAGCATCGAATTTGTACAAAATTCACGTAGACTTCGCAAATATAACAATATTGAAATTGATGTTATATATAAACGTGTACAAAATTAGCATAGATAAGTTTTTATATGCTTTGATGTTGTTTCCAAATAAAGTTTTATTGTTTTGGTAATCTTAAATGGGATACAAACAAGTCAATACATGTTTTTAAGCTTTTTAATATGGAATTTTGTTTTTGTATTTTCTAGAACATGAAGACCAAAACGAAGAAAATAATAGCCTAACATAGTGTTAGTATTTGTCAACATTTCATTAGAAGACTTTGTTTTTTTTTGTTTTTGATAATTTTAGGAGACATGACTTTGTAGTTTTCTTCTAGAGAAGATGTTGGGGTAGTTACACTCAAAGCTCCCCAGGTCAAAGAAATTATAGTTTAATAATCTTATTTTCTTGACGTCTCTCACTACCAATGACATATTTTATCACCGTATACCTTGACCGCCCCTGAAGGGTCATCGGATTTGTCATTTTATCCCAAGAAATGGTTATCACATTTTTTCTTCTTTGAAAAAAATAACTAGGATGTCTCTTTAATTTTACGTCCAAAAGAAAGTATGTTTCTTTTCTCGGCAAAGTTTCAAATCAACAATATCGAAAATCGTAGCAAAACAAAATTGTTACAGAGCGTCTGTCGCATTGAAATCTAGCCGTGCCAAACAAGGTCATTGTCAGTAAATTAATAATCTATGATGGATGGCTGAAGAAACGATGGCAATATAATTGTATTGTCGTAATGAGTGGTATGATCTTGTAATTAACCCCATGAGATTACAGGTTTACCCTTTGTCAATGGGTTCTAGACACTTTCCTTGACAGCTTTGAGTGAGTCGCAACTACCTTCGTATCTTAATTGCATTGACAAGTCCAAATCTAAGCCTTTGACTTTGACCAAGTTATCATTTTCTAGTCATCACCAATTTACAGGGCAGAAGCAGAACTCTGGTGCCTATATAAGCAAGTTGTCTGCATTTCTGTGAACTGAACTGAACTGAACTAAACTGCAGAATGACGTCTCAAACCTTGTTCTTCCTACTCTTTGCCCTTGCTGTTGTCTCTGTACAATGCAATTCTGAAGGTACGGATACGATTCAATCTTTATGCAGTTATGCCCTTTGTTTCATAAGAATTGATAAATTTACTCTAAATGATGTTTGATTGCTTCTTAATATATTTTTAGTGCCACTTTTAAGTCTCTATGTAAGTCTGTGTCCAAAATTGGAGACAGAAATTGTTAAGTTACCATCTGCTCTAAAAGCTTAAGCCGATAGAGAATGGGCCCAACAATGTATATCATGCTTAACACTCCCCCTCACGTGCAAGCCCCCGATTGCACGTGAAGAGATTAATTAAGGTGCACCACCACCAAGTGCACAAATAAACTGAGTGCAAATTGCACTATAATAAAGGGGGACCAAATATGCAAGCGGGAAGAATTGAACCCAAGACCTTGCCAAACCAGAGCTCTGATACCATGTTAAGTTACCATCTGCTCTAAAAGCTAATGGGCCCAACAATGTATATCATGCTTAACAGAAATATGCCATCCATACTAGCTCTTCCTTTTTTTGGCTTTTATGAACTGGTTCGATTGCGTCATTCTGAAAGCGCGTCTCGAGTGATGTATTTAAGACATTACATGCATTACTGTTGCTTCTGTAAACTATTTCGTGGTGTGCAGTGGCTGACTCTTAACTTATATCACCGATATTTTCGTAGTTCATGAATGCATCATCTTTTGTTGCTTGAGCAGGGGATGCTCTGAATGTGTGGAAGAGCCAATTGGTAGATCCGAACAATGTTCTTCAGAGTTGGGATCCAACTTTGGTGAATCCATGCACCTGGTTTCATATCACCTGCAATAGCCAGAACAGCGTCGTAAGAGTGTATGTGCCTTTTTCTTCAAAACATTAGGAATTTTTTTAAGCATATAACATAACAACCATAATATTCTAACCATATGTAACACTATCCAAACATGACTTTGATTGCTGCAGGGACCTTGGCAATGCGGGATTATCGGGGCCTCTTGTACCCGAGCTAGGAATGCTTGCCCATCTTGAATATTTGTAAGTTCGTTAGTTTTATTTTTCACGTGGGTCAATGTCAGACTGATATCCTAAATTATACACTATATTAAGCTTAAGTGCTCGGTGTTTAAAACTAAACTTTTACTTTTGAACTAAATAAGTTCAATATTGAACTGAGGCAAGCAACCGTCAATGTTCTTGGCACAAATGTGCCAATACAAAACAAAATTTCAATTTATTTAGGCCTAACGCTCATATTTGCTAAGACACTCCATGTCCACTTAACATATCGAGATTTATGATTGAACAAATTTTGACTTCTATGTTGTTGTCTGAATTTTCTTCCTATCCCGTTTATAATAACAATTAATAGTTGATAAATATTTCTAATAACTTTTCTACTAACACTTTTAGCGACAGTTTTTAACAGTATTTTTTTAGCATCACTAGATAAAAGTTACTAAAAGCATTTAGTGATCATTACTTGTCACTAAATGAGGGATAAGAGGAAGATTTTTTCAATCCGGGAAGCAACCTTCTTCATGATTTACTAAAAATACTTTTGAAGCTTAACCAACTGATCAGATTTCGTGATTCAACATTGTTAGTACCAGTTTTATGTTTTCATTCATAAGAAAAGAGAAAGTTGTGTATATAATGTTGTTTATCTCTCAGGGAACTATCTCGTAATAACTTGAGTGGACCTATTCCGAGCGAGATAGGCAATCTAACAACTCTCTTCAGCTTGGACCTGGATCACAATCAACTGACTGGTTCCGTTCCTCCAACTCTTGGCAATTTGAAGTTGCTAAGATTCTTGTACGTCTATCTTCTCTACTTCTGCATCTACAACAAAACATTAGAAAGGCATTCTTATTGCTAGAGCAATAAATCTTGTCAACCAAGTACGTGCACAACCGCAGAAGCAAATTGTACAGATGCGCATTGCATAACATGGTTACAAGTTTTTGCTTTAATAGCATGACTTAAAGAAAGAAAAGAGTTCACGAAGCCATAATAAGCTAGATTCTTATGATTCATGAATCTGACTGCAGGAGGCTGAACGACAATCAGTTAAATGGCAAAGTACCAATCCAACTCTTTCAACTCATCTACTGGGGCAATTTGCAGATCATGTATGTTTCAAAAAATTTATTAATATCCCCTCTTAGTATATGAACACACACACACACACACACACACACACGTAGATCCCATGGGAGAGAAGGCTCATTCTTCATATTCTCCTATGCAAGATTGTCTGCGAAGGTCTACTTCTTACTTATAAACCAATTTGGATAGCTTCTAGAACGATACAGTTCGGAAAAAAAAACCCTCTTTAATTATTAATGTTCTGCAAACAATATCATATGTAACCAACGTTTATATTTTCTCACCTTAATTGGTTGGTGTTGACAAATGTATCAGGAACTTATCATATAATCGTGGCACTAATAGCACAGGTACCCATCCTTTCTTGCTTACTGCTTACCAACACTGTCTAAATATTGGCAAATAAAGAACGTGCTAACCTCCTATTCCCTTTGCTGCATTTTGAAGGAGTTGCCATTACAACGGTGATACAAGATGTGTAGGGCTGAGGAAGACTGACTGCTGAATATGGTACTGTTTAGAGGCGTACATTGAGCTGCCATTGAATAATTTCTTCCACTCCAATAAAGAATTTGCTGACTGACATGTATCATCCTCAGCTTTCACATGTATACACTAATAATGTTGGACAAGTTCCATATATCTGCATACAATAAGAGTGACTGTCCAACGTTGGTTCTTGTGACAACTGCATTCTGTTTTCCTTTGCTTCACTTCTCCTGAGGACGACCCTGTGGGCCTAATTTCGGGTATATAAGCGCACCGCATCCGATCAGCCATATAAAAGTACGAGGCTTTAATATGATTTCTCCACAGGTTGAGTTGTGATCGACGTGAGAGCAAGAGCTTACCTTAGAGGCCTCCCGGACTTCCTATTTTGCTCTATCCTCACCCTTCGCTTACTGGAACCAATTCTTTTAAGATTTATATTTCAAATTAGGAATTGAATTTGGAATTCAATTAATTTTTTTTGTTTGGAACAAAAGGTAGAGTTGCAAATGGGCCGGCCCGAAAAAAGTCCGGCCTGGCCCGGCCCTCTTGTGAACAGTGCAGGCCCGAAAATAAAGGGTCTAGGGTGGGTTTGGACCAGGCCAAGGTTTCACTAAAAATAGCCTGGGCTAGCCCGGCCCTAAAAAAGCCTGAAAAAGCCCCGCCCAAAATTGGCCCCAATTTTGGCCTTAAATTCGGCCCTTTTGTGGGCTGGCCCACTTTTTTTTTCAAATTTTATTTTTTCTTACTTTTTTTCCCAACGGTTATATTCCCTAATAAAACATGTAAGAGTGAAAGAAAGAAAAGTTGAAGCGAGAAAAGTGAGAGAGAGAGAGAGAGACAAGGGGAGAAAAAAATCTCACAAAACACGCAGTAGGAGTGTGTGCTTTCCTACTGCGTGTTTGGTGAGATCTTGTTATATATTATCTTTAAAGACAATGAATGCTTGGAAATTATACATCTTGTTAAGAGAACTTTGACAAGAAAGTGTGCTCCAATTTCTCTTCTTTTTTCCTGATCTGGGTTTGGTGAGAATGAGATGTGTTCAGTGCTCCTCTGATTTCTTTCTTCTTATTTTCTCGCGTGTTTTTTACATTCACCAGACGAGGCTATAGCTACATTAAGCCGAGACAGAGACCACGGTCACACCAAATGTTTTTTTAAAAAAAATCAACCTTTTTTTATAACGGATACTAACTTTGTTATAATAATAAAAATGTCACTATATTGGAACATTGTTAAATAGAGTTAACGGATACTAACTTTGTAATCGTCATTTTCTATTTACCAAACTTCCGAAAAATGCTACTTATAAATTTAAATGTTAGTAGGCCAAAAAAGGCTTGTCAATATTATACCAAATTAACATGTATCAATCTCAACCAATTAATTTGATGTATTCTTATTGGCCATCGACGCAAATCAATAATAAGGAATTGGGAACAAAAAAAAATTTGGGCCCGGGCCCGGCCAAGCCCGACCCTAAATATTGGGCCTAGGGCCAGGGCTTGGACTGGGCCCATATATCCATATTTCAGGCCCAGCCTTGTTTCAGTCACAGGCTAGGCCCCGGCCCGTTTTCGTTGGAGCCCGTTGGGCTTGGGCTGGGCCGGCCTAAGCCCGGCCCATTTGACACCTCTAACAAAAGGGAATTCAAATCACAGAATTTCTATTTTGTGTTTGGAGAACAAAAAAAAGGAAAATGTAATAAATTTTTGGACAATTATATCCTTGACTTACGATAAAAACGAACTACAGTCAGTGATTTTAAGTGTGCTAGTGTCACCAGATGGTGGTGGCAGTGGCGGCAGCGGCAGCGGCACCACATGGGGTAGCGGCATCGACGGTGTAAGTGGTGGGGGTGGTCAAGTGGTGGTGGTATTGAGGTGTAATTTGTGGTGGAGAAGTGACGCCAATAGTGACGCCAATGGCAGTAGTGTTAGCGGCTGTGGCGGCGATGGTGATAATAATAGTGGTGGCGACGGCAGTGGTAGTGGTGGCAGTGGCAGTGGCAGTAATGGTGGGTGGTCAAGTGATGGTAATAGTAGTGATTGCGACGGCGACGGTGATAATAGGGGTGGGGACGGTGGTGGTAGTGGTGGCAATGGTGGTGTGGTGGTGGTGGCAGTAATGATGACTATGGTGGTGGTACCAGTGATGGTGGCAGTAGTAGTGGTAATGTCGGTGCTGATGACGGTGGTGGCAATAGTGACAGCTACGGTGGTAGTGGCTACAGAGACTATGGTGGTAGTGGTAGCAGCAGTGGTGACAGTAGTGGCAGCAATGGCAGTGGTGGTGGTGGCGCCGACAGTAGTGGCAGCAATGACAGTGGTGGCGCTGGATGTGATGGCAATAGTGATGGTGGTTGTTGCTTGTTGTGGTGGTGGTGGCAGCGATGGTGGTGATGATGATGGTGGTGCGGTGGTGGTGGTGTTGATGGCAGTAGTAGTGATGGTGGCAGAGGTAATGGGGGCACTAGTGGTGACGGCGTTGTGGTGATGGCACTAATGGTGGCGGCGGCGACTGTGGTGATGGCAGTAGTAGTGGTGATGGTGGTAATAAAAGTGATGTAGCAGTAATAGCAATGAAGACAGTGGTGGTGGGTTCATTGTTGGAGAGATATAGAAAAAGGTTAAGATAAATAAATAATTACTTTTAATTCAAGTAAATCGAAATTCTATGAAATCCAACCATTTTTCATCGGATTTCACACTATAGAAATAAATCCAGTCAAATCCAATGAATACAATTTCAATTCCTTTTTTTAATATTCTTGATATAGAAGAAAAGTACTACCCACAAGATGGTAACACGTGGCACCATCTCGTAACACCAAAACTGTCAGAACCACTAATGAGAAAGTGGAAAGTCTTAACCACCCACCATTATGGTAATAAATCTCAACTTAGTAGTATTAACTGCTCATTAGTGGAAATAACCTCCCATGAATCTGGTAACTCCCAAAATCAATGGAAAATAACTATCAAAATAACTACCCACAAGGTAGAGAGCCATATAAAAGAAGGGAAGAAAGGTGCTGGAAGGTAAGTAACTTCTAATTGGAGTTTGCACTAAACTCATCTTGAATTTTCTCTGACTTAAGCATCGGAGATTTCCCGCCGAAAATTTTTTCAGCGAGTCACCGGTGTTGTCTCTTTGTTGTGCAGGTCTATTCATGAATCAAGTTCCGGATTTCATCCATAACAATTCCAAACAACAAATCTTGAGAATTTGAAATGAAATTCTATCAATCTTATGGTTCTAAACACACTTTAAATGTTTGAAGCCAAAGGATTGCATAATCTACATTTTGTTGTCATGTGCCAATTTGTATTCAAGATAAAACAAAAACAATTCTGGAGTAAAAAATTGATCTTACTTCGACCCAAAGCCATGGAATTCTTTTGAATAAGACAAAGAAAATTAACTCAATATAAAAGAAAAGGCCAAGAGACAAAAGTCGGAGCGGTCCTTATCGTTCTTGAACTTACTCCTTGGACTAGTTTTTCACCTCATGGTACTTTTTGTTGTCATATGCCATCCTTTTGTCCATTTTCATCTCAATTCTAACGTTTGTAGTAGCCCTCAGAGCACGGACGCTAGATCGAAACATGTAACGTTTTGTCCTCTAACATAGCATCGCTAGTCGGCTTCAACCTTTTGCTCACACTAGTCAAAATTTTGGACCACGATAAAAAATAAATAAAAATTTATACCCCATCAAATAACTTGCCATCGTGACCTTCATGCTACCGGTCTTTTAGTACCATAATCCCAATCTATCCGGCAGTAATAGATGAGGATTATTATTATTATTATTATTTTTGGGTGTGGCGGGAGGACCAAAGTGATATTATTTTCACTCCCTTATACTTTTTAGTTCTTCTTGGCGCCAAAGTGCATTTTAGTGCAATTCGTATCGTTTTAGCGACAAAGATGACATTATAATAACATATAAACTAAAATTATTCTCACCCTAATATGCAATAGAAGATATATTTTAAGACCAAAAGGATGAATCTAACTAATGATGCAATTTTAAAAAATTAAGGCTCAGTTTGACAAAAAAAAAAATAAAGAGCAGTTTATATATTTTTTTTTACAAAAATAAGTGGCTGTTTGATAACCCAGTTTTTTTTTTTTGTAGTGGTTTGCAGTGGAGGTGGTGGGGCGTGGCGGTGGCCGACAGTGGCTGGTGGTGGTCTCAGAAAAAAAAAAACAACATTGAAAAAAAGAAACCAGCTTTAGAGTTTTTAAAAATAGCCTTGATTTAAAATTTAATTTTTTAAATTGAAGGGGAAAAAAAAAGTTACTAAACGCGCTTATTTTTTTCAGTTTTCAAAACTGAAAAAAAATGAGTGTCAAACGGGGCCTAAGATTGCCAAAAAATTAGTTGAACCACAAAATGAGCTTGACATGTAATGTCATTGCCTAATGCATCGGGTTTTATACTGACCTTAATATTGCCTAGTCACTAGCTGAATCTAATCGTCTAGGCGTAGGCAGTCGTATTCGTGTGAGAATGGTAGTTTATAAGGATATCTTCAAAGTATTTGCGCATGAAAAAAAAGCAGTGATAGTATTATCGGATGTGATATCCCACTTTGGATGTGAGAGACTTTGTGAATGGTCTTATAAGACTCTGTCCATGAATTCATGAGTACTTATTGGTTAACCCATTGAAAGAGGTTGTACTGTGGACCGGCTCGTTAAACTTGTACCGTTGTCAACAAAGATTATATGGATATCCTTAGGTGCGTGACACCAAGGATATTCTACGTGTGGTCGGATTCGACTTTAACTTTAAATAAACATCGAAAGTGTCATTTGACATTTAAACATAATAGTTCTTCAAGTCAATGCAAAACTTATTTCATTTCCAAATTAACGACTTCATGATGTGAAAGGATTTGAAATTGGAAAAACTCCCAATATTATCTCAGTCAAATTAATCCATCAATTTCCATGAGGAGGCCACTTGGGAGCCCTTTCATCCAACCCCTCACTTTTTTCCTCCACAGGCAGCCCCAATGGCCAACCCTTCCATTTCTGTTTAGATTACTTTTATATAGTTTTGTTTTGTTTTGTTTGTTTTATCTAACGTCGTACAAACACATTCACTTCTTTGTATCTCTTAGAATCGACTCTGAATCTCTTTATAGCCATCAAAACCATGCAATCTTTTCCAGCCTTCTAGTACCAGGTTTTTTTGTTCCTTTTTGTCGCTTTGTATGTAACTAGTTATTTACATGGCAGCAAGCCAGCAAGAAAAGCAGTGTACGTGCACGAGGTTCTAGTTGTTATCAAACTAGCAATTGAACTTGAAGCATGCATTGTATCTATTGAATGTTGATGGTGAGTACAAGCCAAATTTTATTTACGTCCTATGTATTTCGGTTTCTGTTTCTATTCTTTATATTTGATCATCTCAATAAATTTCTAAATTTTAATTGATGTCAAGCAAGTCATATGTTACAATCGAATCTTCTGTTGTTGCCAAATTAATGTAAAGCATATATATCTTCTAATCTACAAGTTAATATCAAGAAAGGGTTTTACTTAAATTACATTCTAAGCACTCTTTCTTTCTATACTTTTTTTTTTTTCGTTTGTGTTTAGTAATCTTTACTTTTTTTTAGCATAAGAACTCTCATTCTTCGCAAGCCCTAAACGATGTCTACGAAGACCAAGGCCTGCAAATTTTTCTGTTTGCCGTCCTTCTTTTTCTCTTATGGTGGCGCGATGTAAGGCCTGCAAAAATTTTGGACTATATACGTAGAGAGAAAGCTACATGCACATTCGTCACAGTTCTTCTGTCCTAAAAAGTTAAGAAATGAATTTCTCATAATTTAGCAACAGAAGATGATGTCTAAATATTTTTTGTATATGGATAGTACCCTTAACCTTAACATTTTAGGATATGCTAATATGTAAAAGTTTCAAGATGCGAGAGGCTAAAAATAAATACTCATTTGTCACTAAAAAGCCATAACTCATGTTTCTTTTTCTTTTTTGGTTGAAATTAGAAGATATATACCAAGAGGAGAAAGGGTGATACAAACTGATACAAGGTTAGACACGAGAGAGAAATAAAAGGATGACAGCCCCATCCTAAAAAGGCAGAAACCAAGAGAGCTGCTACAAGAACAAAACACCACAGCCCCATCCTGCGAACTTCCTAGCCTAAATTTACAAGCAAAAAAGGCCAAAGCTGAGGAGAAGGACATCACGTTGTCTTTGCCCTGGCGATATGCAACGAGTGCAGCTTCCTGCAGCAACTAGGCATCCTGAGCAAAAAGAGGCTGCCTACAGCCGGCTGAGCATCACGATCACTGGCCTGGTGAGTGACCTGAGGGGAGGAAAGAAAGCAGATGATATGCAGTAAGTTAAAGTTCAAAATCCAATCGATAGTAGAAAAAATGCAGAAACAATAGCATGACAAGGATCAGTAGCTGATAAGGCCATAGATCGAGCCACAGACGGTTTCCATGCAGAATTAAGTAACACCAATCCAATCCCAAAATGCTGATGCTCAAAAGCAGCCATAACCGAAATGGAACAGAAAGAGAGGGGGTGGAAACCAGCACAACGATAATCGGGAGAAAAAAATAGGGGGCGAAGCGGAGGGTGGAAGTGCACAAAAGAGGGGAAAGGGGGTGAGGTGTGAGGATGAATTACACGGTCCCGCGTAGTAATTCTCCGGAAGCAACGCAGGAAAGTAGGAGTCGCACAAATATTATGGAAGGAGGAACGCACTAGCTGATGAGTGCGGGAAGGGCAAAACGGCTCTTGCCTGAAGACCAAAGCATTACGACTAGTCCATGCATGCCAAAGGGTGACCACAATCCAAAGGAACTGGTAAAGGACACTAAAACCTTTAAAAAGGGGTTTAAGCAGCCAGTGGGAGAACCAAAGTTGCAGAGACGAAAAATTAACGGCCTCGGTCCAATCATGTCCACCTACTAACTGCCATAGCTGAAGGATAGGTGGGCATGTGAGGAAGAGGTGGGAATGAGTTTCCGAAGATGAGGAACAAAAGGGGCAAAGGTTAAGAATAGGGCATCGTCGCTTAGACAACTCTGAGAGGAGAGGCAAACGTTCGTGGATAAGCTGCCAAAGAAAATATTTGAACTACATGTTTCTTTTAATGACCAAAGAATTTGAATGTAACAAAAAAAAATGTTAATTTTATCTTCTTCTGTCTCGTTATTATTGTTGTTTGGTCTACTCTGTTTTTCCTTCACATTTACATGTTTTACACTATACTACTAGAGAGCTTGAATTTTGCACTTAAATCAATGTGGTGGGGACTAGAACAGCTAGGTTTTGCACTTAAACAGTGGTCAATGGTCAACCAACATCAATTTGCCTTTCTGAAGGGGGGTTAATTCTTGTGAAAGTAATTGTATACTCAGTGATCTGTATACAGAAACTTTGCCCTTTAAAGAATGAGGAGAAGTCTTTTCATGGTTTCACCTCTTTTCCTTTCTTATATTGCATGGTGGAGTGCAAACACCAATAGTGGTAAGCTTAGTCAAAAGCCATTTATTTTAGGAAACTAAGAAGGAGGTCGTGAATGATGATGACCACATGTATTTAGTAGCGCAATTTGAGCTGGACAACCCATGAACAAGATGTGTCAGCCATAAAAATATATGAGCCTGAGCTTAGTATTATAGTGATCATGGTACACGGGGGCACCAAATTTTGAACTCGTAAGAAATATAGGCTGGATATGGACAAAAGTTTTACAAAGCCCGCCCAGCCTGTCGAACTTTTATAAAATATATACTAAATTACATATATAAGTTTTACATGTACAAGATATGTAGTTTTTTTTTTTTCCTTTAGTCTTTAAAATCTTCTAACCATATGCGTTTAGAGACCTTTTAATATTTCTTTTTTTTCCTCCCTTGTTTTTTATTACATAGATTTCATAAGATTATTTCGAAACCCTTGTCTTTTTCTTATTTTTTTCCTTTTATTTTGTCTAAATACTTTGTTTACATGCTTATAACTATATTTATTTTGAGATTTCATAAACTCTTCTCTATTATCATAACTAAATAGTAGACTTCGTTAGTAAATGATATGCTTAAAAATTAAATAAACAAAAACTCATGACTAATTAGTAGACTTGGATGATAATTGATATGCGTTAAAATTAAGTGAACAAAAACTACTATGAAACTATGAACAACCCGTGCGCAGCTCATGTCTAACCCCTGTGCCCACCAAAACTTTCATGGGCTGAGCATGGACGAATATTATTCGGCCGATAAATGGGCTGTGCATGAGTTTTTTAGAGTGGACTGGGCATGGTCTGACCTTTGGGCCCGTCCAACCCGCCCAAATTGCAGTCCTACTGATGTGTTATATATGCTTGTTCAAAAAAAAATTGCAAAAAACATATTCCATTGACAAATATTAACGATTTAATAAAAATAAAGAATTAAATAGCGAGAAACAAGAAAATAAATTAGTATTATCTTCAAAGGAGTCTGATCCACTATTAGAGGTGATAATGTAAGTTAAGTTGCTAACGTAATCTGGCTGGCCATCCATCGTGGATGGATAGGTCAAATTTGGCTTTCATTTAAGTCTCTCCCGTTGTCCGCTACATGTTACTTTTGACCAAAATGTCGGAGGGAAACATGCATGAGCACGGGCACGCAGGGGGTGGCGGGAGGAATTAATAAACTTCAACATCGCAATATTGCGTGGTGAAAGTTGGATAAAAATTTATTATTTGGCCGTCCATGCTCACAAACATGGACAAATAGGCTGGATGGCAAATTTGCAAACTTCATGTCTGCAATATTAAATTGTGGATGGTAAAAGTTCTCTAAAAAGATTATAATAGGGCCCGTTCATGTTGACATTGTGGATGGCCAAAAACGTGTAACAACTTAAGTTCAGTTATCAACTGTAGTACTTGATCACCTCTTATCTCTAAAATATACTAACCATATTTAACGAGATAATAATTGCCATAAATATTGAAGTCAAGGGAGGAATAATCAGTTGAAAATTCTAACGGTATAGGGACGTAAGGTCTAAAATCTTGAGAATTGTTTTATTGAAAGACCAAGTAGGTAATAAAAAGGAAAGAGGACCAACTGAGTCACAAAGGCAAAGTTAAGGGGCAAATAACAAATTACTGCATTTCTTCAAAAGGTGCTAGTCAATGAATAATAACCCGAACTACGCTAATGAGACTTCGGATGTGTTTAATAACGCAATTAAACACTTAAAATTTAAACTTTTCAATAATTTTTAATTAAGTGTGTCTAATAACGCTTAACGTTGTATCACTTAAAAAATTAATTCTTAGCAAAAAAAATAGACTAAAATTTTACTTTATTTTAAGTGAGATGGTTTCAAGTTATCTAACAAAATTCTACATAAAAGGGATAATTCCTACCTTGATACCGCCTCAATTAATTTGCTGATAACACTGCCATCAATATACTACAACTACCACGACAACCATTATTCCATCTTATTATTACCATCGTAATTACTACGACCTAGCCACTACCAACACCACCATCAGGACACCGTACCTCCACCACACCATCGCAACCGTCATCACGTCCACGTCCGTCAAATCCATCTAAATATCTACTACACTATAACCACTGCCTTGACCACATGTCGCTGCCTATCGCTACCATCACAATTACTAATATCACGTCTTCACACACCACTACCGCCACCATTGATGCTTTTCCACCACCGTCGATGCTGCCACCAACACCACCATTATTACTCCATCGCCACTGCCATCACCACAATCAACAAGATTTTGAAAAAAAAAAGTTGTAAAGTATATAAATAAAAGCATAATTTTTGTAAAATATCTAAATTTGCAAATTGAACAATTTTCAGATTTGATTTTGGTTTACCAAACATGTTAACTTATTTTTTAGTAAAAACTCAATCGCTTATGGTCTGTTTGAATCAATTCTTTTAAGATTTAGATTTCAAATTTGGAATTGGATTTGAAATTCAATTCACTTTTTTTTGTTTGGAACAAAAGGAAATTCAAATCATAATTCATATTTTGTGTTTAGAGAACAAAGGAAATGGAAAGGTAATAAATTTTTGAACAATTATATCATTGACTTACGAAGAAAAATGAACTATAGTCAGTGATTTTAAGTGTGCTAGTGCCATCACATGATGGTGCCGGTAGCGGCACCACACGAGGTAGGGGCATCGACGGTGGAAGTGGTGGGGGTGGTCAAGTGGTGGTGGTGGTAGTAGTGGTGGCAGAAATGATGGCTATGGTGGTGGTGCCAGTGCTGATGACAGTAGTTGCAGCGACGGTGGTAGTGGCTACAGAGGTGGTGGTAGTGGTGGCGGCAGTAGTGACAGTAATAGCAGCGATGGTGGTGGTGATGGTGGTGGTGATAATAGTGATGGTGGTGGTGCTGATGACAGTAGTAGTGGCGGCAGCGATGATAATGGTGACACTACTGGTGGCAGTGGTGACAGTGGCGGCTACACTAGTGGTGGCGGTGGTGGTGGTGATGGCAATAGTAGTGGCGATGGTAGTAGTAAAAGTGATGTAGCGGTAGCGTCAATGAAGACAGTGGTGGTTGGTTCATTGTTGGAAAGATGCAGAAAATGATAAGATAAGTAAATAATTACTTTTAATTCAAGTAAATCGAAATCCCATAAATACGATTATTTTTTATCGAATTTCACACTATAGAAACAAATCCAGTCAAATCCAATGAAATTCAATTCCTTTTTTTAATGTTCCAAACAACAAACCTTGAGGATTTGAAATGAAATTATATCAATTTCATGGTTCCAAACACACTCTTAAAGTTTTAAATTTTACGAATTCAGTACTTAACTTTTTTAGTACTTAAATTTTAGTTTTATGAAGCAGTCCTTTACACGTTTCAGTTTTATCAAGCAACCCCTTACACTTAATTCTACACAGTTCACGAGAACTTTGCAAATATAATATTATTGAAATTCAAACCACTGATCTTATCAATAAATGTGTATAAAACATCATAGATAAGTTTTGATATATCTTGATGTCGTTTCAGATAATTTTTTATGGTATTGGTTGGCAATTTTCTTTGTATTGTCAACAACATGAAGACCAAAACAAAGAAAATGATAGCCAAACATAGTGTTAGCATATTTGTTAACATTTCATTAGAAGACTTTGCTTTTGTTTTTGGTATTATTAGGTGAGCGTCAAAATGATAGCCAAACATGATATCTCAAGCCATGTTTTTCCTTCTCTTTGCCCTTGCTATTCTCTGTACAATGCAATTCCGAAGGTATGGATATGATTCAATATTTATACAGTTTGATGAGAATTGACAAATTTACTCAAGCGTTTCAGTGCTTCGGTCCAAATGCTATTTAATGGCGTCTTAATATATTTTTAGCACCACTTTTAAGTCTCTAATGTAAGTCCATGTCCAAAAATGGAGCGAGAATATGCCATCCATATTATCTCTAGTTCAATCATGTCATTGTGAAAGCACGTCTCAAACGATGTATTTAAGACACCAAGTGCATTATTGTTGTTTCTGTAAACAATGTCGTCTATAATGGCCGGCTCTAACTTACATCGCCAATATTTTTGTAGTTCATGAATGCATCATGTTTTGTTGCTTGAGCAGGGGATGCTCTAAATGTGTGGAGGAGCCAATTGCCAGATCCATGTAATGTTCTTCAGAGTTGGGATCCAACTTTGGTGAATCCATGCCTGTAGTTTCATGTCACCTGCGACGACCGGAACACCGTTGTAAGAGTGTATGTGCCTTTTTTTCTTCAAAATATTAGGAAAGTTCTAGGCATTTAACGTATCAACCATAATCTAACCATATGTAACACTTTCCAAACAAGACTTGGTTTTACTGCAGGGACCTAGGCAATGCCGGATTATCTGGGCCTCTTGTAACCGAGTTAGGAATGCTCTCCAATCTTTTGAATATCTGTGAGTTTGTTAGTTTTAACATCAACATGGATTAACGTCGAATCTATACACGAAAGTATATTCCAGATTCAGCTTAAATACACTTTATAACTGGACATTTATTTTTGAACTAAATAAGTTCAAAATGGAACAGAAACAAACAACCGTCAAGTTTTTCAGGGACAACAATGTGTGGATACCAACAACAACAAAAAAATCAATTTATCTGGGTCTAACACTCATACTTTGCTAAAACAAGCCCTCTGAAGATATCGAGATTTATGATTTACTAAAAATACTTTTGAAGCTTAACCAACCCATCACATTTTGTGATTCAACTTTTTTTTTTTGATATAAAGTAGAATAGCATAGATAGGTTAAGGGTTCAACACTGAAAGGTGAGTACAGACAATAAAACCAAAAGCGAACAATACTTCACCTAAACTATTTTACAAGAGATACCAACAGAGCTTAGATATTTACGCAAAAACCAAAATACACGATTATGGTACAAAGAAAGTTAGGGATCCTGTTGCGGCAAAAAGTCATGCACCCAGTCTTGGTAAACGGCAATACGTGTATGGTAGATAAAAACAGCTAATGATCTGATTCGGTGAGCTGAGGCGTCGTAGTTCTGTCTACTCTAATCTGATGGAAGTCTGACAGTACATGACAAAAGTCATACATAATAGGTGCAGTAGTATATGATTCAACATTTTTGGTGAGCCCAAGTTTTATGTTTTCATTCATAAGAAAAGAGAAACTTGTGTATATAATTGTTGTTTGACTCGTAGGGATGTATCTCGTAATAACTTGAGTGGACCTATTTCGAGCGAGATAGGCAATCTAACAATTCTGTTCAGTTTGGTCCTGGATCACAATCAATTGACTAGTTCCATTCCTCCAACTCTTGGCAATCTGAAGTTGTTACGATACTTGTACGTCTATCTTCTCTGCTTCTGCATCTACAGCAAAACCTAAGAAGCGCATTTTAACTGTTAGAGCAAAAAATCTTGTCAACCAAGTGTACAACCATGGAAGCAAATTGTACAGATGCGCATTGCATAACATGGTGACAAGTTTTTGCTCTAACAGCATGACTTAAAGAAAGAAAAGAGGTTATGAAGCCATAAGCTAGATTCTCATGATTCATGAATCTGGATGCAGAAGGCTGAACGACAATCAGTTAAATGGCAGAGTACCAATCCAACTCCTCCAACTCATTTACTGGGGCAATTTGGAAGTCATGTATGTTCCATAAACAACTTACTATTAGTATATGCTCGTAGTTATGAACGCGTGCACGCACACACAGATCCCTTGAGTACCCATCAGGACGAAAGCTCGTGTATTATCACTTTTCTTAAGAAAATATGCCCCCTTTATGATTGATGCTGGATTAATGACAGATTTTTCTAGGATAACAAAGCTAAACGAAATTCTGACCAGTAAAATCAAAATTCTTCCAAGAACATGTTTAGAAGAATATGTTTCTGATTATTAGAAATTGAAGGATATACAGATATTTATAATATCTGAACGGACACAACCCTGGGCTGAAAAAAAACAACTATTGGCTCGAAGGACAAAAATGTTGGACACTAACTGCAATTAACTACTAACTCTAATTAATTGCTATAAATAAAAACAAAATTATTTTAATTAATTTCAACCAAGCCCCAACTCCAAGTGCCCATCTTTTGACTAAGAAATATAATTTTATTTCAAGCCCAAAGAAAGGAAATTTTTTAATTTCCCTCCAACTCTTTTCACTATCCACAGTTAATTAATTTGGTGAGCGAAGCTTTATAAAGGTTTTGCATTCTTCTTACTTTTCAATATGAGACAACAAACTCGCGCCTTGTCACTGACTATTCTAACAAAAAATGTATATATTTCTTCACCTTAACTGGTTTCTGTTGATCAATGTATCAGGAATTTATCATATAATCGTGGCAGCAATAGCACAGGTACCCATCGTTTCTTGCTTACTGCTTACCAGTACACTGTCTTATTGGCAAATACAGTATATGCTAACCTCCAATTCCCTTTGCTGCATTTTTGAAGGAGTTGCCACTACAACGGTGATACAAGATGTGTAGGGCTGAGGAAAACCAACTGCTGAATATGGTACCGGTTAGAGGCGTAGATTGAGCTGCCATTAATTTCTTCCACTCCAATAAAGAGTCATGCATGCACTTCTGCTGCTTGACATGTATCATCCTCAGCTTCCATATGTATGTATACACTAATAATGTTGGACGTACAGGTTCCATATATTTGCATGCAATAAGAGTGACTGTCCAACGTTGGCTCTTGTGACAAATACATTCTGTTTTCCTTTGCTTCACTGCTCCTGGGAACAACTCTCTCCCCTGAATTCCGGGCACATATGCGCACCACGTCCGATCAGATATATACGAGTACGAGGCACTAGTATGATGTTCTCTCCAGGATTTAGAAAGATTTCTCCATAGGGTGTGAGTTGTGAGCGACTTGAACTGTTCAACTACGAGCAAGGGCTAACCTTGGAGGCCTCCCCGAGTTCCTCTTTTGTTCCTTCCTCACCCTTTACTTGCCAAGGGTTTCAAGCCAAATATATAGTTATCTTATCTACTTTTTGTCTATATGCAAATTTTAATTAAAGAAAAAATCAAGAGACTTCTGGGGCAAATATAGATTAATAACAGATTGATCTTCGTACAATCCAACCCCATGGCATTTTTTTGATGATTAAGAAAAAGAGAACCAACTCAATACAAGAGAAAGAGGTAAGAGATCGTCGTGGTCCTTAAACTATAAATACTTTCTGGATCAGTTTAGTCCTTCGACTAGTTTTTTCCCCATGGTTCTTTAACTTGCAAACGTTAGGCACACATGTCCGTTTTCGTCTTAATATTAATATTTTATAGCCCCCACAATAGGAAAACTAGAGTCATACAAAGATCAAGACCTGCAAAGTTACCAAATGTGAGAAGTTAAAAACTAATACTCCTTTGTCACTAAAGAGCTAGTAACTCATGTTTCTTTTAACGACAAAAGAATTTGAATGCAAGACAAAAGGATGTTATTTTATCTTCATCTGATTCATTATTTTTGTTATTTGATCTAGCCCATTTTTATTTCTAAATTAATATACATCTTTTACACCATACTACTACCATTTTTCGAAAGTTGAAGAGCTAGTAAGAGATTGCTGCGGCTCCGTTTGATTTAGTTTTTTTTTTTCACTTTTGTAAACTGGAGAAAATAAACGCATTTAACTCACAATTTTTGTTTTTTTTTCTTCAGTTAAAAAAATTAAATTTTAAATCAGGGCTGTTTTTGAAAACTCCAAAAATGAGTTTTGGTTTTTATTTTAAGACCACCACCCTCCCACCGCCACTGCCCACAGCGGCTGTCGGCAGCCACCGCCAACGACTGTTGGCGACAGGCGGCCACCGCCGGTGACTGCCGGCCACTGCCGGCCACTGCCAGTCTGCTACCACCACGCCTCACCACCACCACCGCCACCGCAAGCCACCACCAAAGAAAAAAAATTTAAAATAAAAATTGGGTAATCAAACACCCACTCATTTTTGTAAAAAAAAAATTAAACTGATTTTAGTTTTTATTTTTTAAAAAACAAAAAATCAAAACTAAAAGTGTTACCAAACGCTACCTGAATCTTACACTTAAATCGGTTTGCTATCTTTATGTGTGTGGTGGGGGCTAGAACAACTAAGTTTTGCACTTAATCAGTGATCAATGTCAACCCATGTATCAATTTGCCTTTTGTGAAGGGGTGACTTCATGTGAGAGCAATCGTATGCTCAGTAATCCGTATAAACTTTGCCTTTTGAATAAGAAGAAGACGACTTTACATGGTTTCGCCTTTTTCACTTTCTTATATATCTTAAATTGCCGATGGGGGGCAAACACTGATCGTGTGAAAGCTTAGTCAAAGTCATTTCTTTTAAAAAAACTAAGGAGCAGGCGGTGAATGACGATGACTACATGTAAATTATGTATGCTTGTTCGGGTTCTTTTTGTCCCAAAAAAATATATTTCATTGACATATGTTAACTTTTTAATACAAAAATAAAGAACTAAATAGCGAGAAATAAAAAAAAATTAATAGAATCTCGAAGGGACCTCATCTACCGTTTGAATTGGCAATTTAAGTTCGATTACCAGCAGATCAGATCTGAGTTTTATTTAAGTCTCTCCCGTCATCCGTTACGTGGTGCCTTTGACCAAATGTCGAAGGAAAGTCAGGACAAACAAAGAGAAGGAAAAAGTAGTAAACTTCACCGTGGGTAATGTTACAGACGGTAAATATGTTAAGTAGGTCTTTTTCATCACGTAACTACATCATTTTAGGTTAAAAGGAGTTCTTAAGAATCTAACAAACAAAATAAATAGAAACTTCACGTCCGCAACATAACACTGGGACGATAACAGTTCTCTTAAAAAAAATTATAATTTGACCCGTCAATGTGAATCGCCATATATATCACTAATAATATAAGTCAAATTATGAACGGCGGAATTTGATTCCCGTTCCCATCTCTAAAATATGCTAACCATATTTAACGAGAGTAGCGATTGTGGTAAAGATTGAAGTCAAAAAGCAGGACTAATGGACCTGAATTGACAATTGGTTTAAACATGAAAAGACGTGCGTGTGTGTGTGTGTGTGTCGCGTGCCATGTGGGAGCAATCCTTATGCCTAGTAGCAAGTGGACAGACACACTGAGTCCCCGGCCTACTTCAAAATCAATCCCATATAATCATACTCCCTAAGCCCTTCTAGCTAGGTCTGCATTCTCACATCAGCAAACCATAGTTATGCATGGAATCCACTGTTGTGTTTGCTTTATAAGCCCTCCTTCATTCCAATGGCAGGAATAGGATTCGTAGGTGATATCAACACCCCCTACTTACTGCCTTTCGTTTCTGAAAAACCACAACGGGACTTTTACGCTGAGAAATAAGTTACAAAATATGCTAAAGACCGTAGAGGAAAATAAGTATTTTTGGCTGAATTTGTAAAATGAAATGGTGACAAGTTTTCGTTAGAAACAAAGAGAAACAACTCACGCCCACAAATTAAGAAGAGCCCATGGAAAAATCTTAAAATGAGCGTGCAATATACCTTAAATTTCATCCCTCTACCTGCCTCTATTATTATCCACCTTTTTATATTTACCTAGATAATCCAGAGTAGATAGCTTTGTATAGTATCACTAATGTAACTCCTAAACATGTATTAACAATACCATTAACCTCGCTCCACCCATAATTTTTAGTCCCCTACTTAACTTTATAAACTCACTAGTAATGCCTGTAGCATATGTACCACTGGTACTTTAGTTGACTAAGATTGAATGGAGAACCTTTTGCTTTTGCCCTTCTTTTCAACAAAAACATACTTACTTCTTTGTTGAAATCGAATGATTCGCTCGCTTTAAACCAGCATCTGTTCCTGTAAATTTGACCCTCCCAATACGTACAGCATCAATGCCTGAGACCTTCAGCAGCATAACACATTTCCTATTACCAGATTCCAACCGAATAAACAAAAGAAACCCCACTGCCTCACAATCTTAGCACCAAAGCCAAACAAGAACATAGAAATGTATGCACCCGACCACCACACATATCCAAAAACTAGAAAGGCAAATTATATTCCCTCCTAGGCTCTGGTCTATCTTCTGTGGAGTTGTCTGCATCTCCACATCCCTACGCTTTGAATAAACAAACACCGACACTGTTACATTATATATATATATATATATATATATATATATATATATATATATATATATATATATATATATATATATATATATAAACAACGTCTGCATTGTCTGTCAACACTTTGCCTCTGGTTATTCCTCCATCTGGTTTTGCCCCAACATTGTTCAAAGGGTTTTTGATTCTTCCCCATCAGTCACACCACTAGCGTAAGTAGTAAGTACTACGGTGCACGTAAAGCGTCTGGCTTCTTGATGGCACCAGAGAGAAGTTGTTTATTAGCTACTACAAGTCCTGGGTTCGGAAGTCTGCACTTCTGCCACAGAAATTATTAGGATGCGACAGCCTTGCCTTAGTTGTCACTGTTTTTTTTTTTAATGCATGCCCGGCTTCCACAAATATTTCTTGATTTTCCCTCGTTTAAACTCACATTGGTGGCATTCTTGAGTCTTTAATTTAACAAAAAAAAAAAGAATGAACTAAGGCTTCGTTTGACAAATTTTTTTTTTTGATTTTCAGTTTTTAAAGAGCAGCTTAATTTTTTTTTTTATAAAAACAAGTGGGTGTTTGATAACCCTTTTTTTTTTAGGTTTTTTTTTTTGTGTTTGGTAACCCTTTTTATTTTGACTTTTTTTTTTGGTGGTTTGCGGTGGCGGTGGTCGACGGTGGTGGTGGTGGTGGTGGCCGACGGCCGGAGGTGGCTGCCGGCAGTCACCGGCGGTGGTGGCCGGCGGCCGGAGGTAGCTGCCGGCAGTCTCCGGCGGTGGTGGCCGGCGGCCGGAGGTGGCTGCCGGCAGTCACCGGCGGTGGTGGCCGGCGGCCGGAGGTAGCTGCCGGCCGTCTCCGGCGGTGGTCGCCGGCGGCCGGAGGTGGCTGCCGGCAGTCTCCGGCGGTGGTCGCCGGCGGCCGGAGATGGCTGCCGACAGTCTCCGGCGGTGGCTGCCGGCGGCCGGAGGTGGCTGCCAGTGGTCGCCGGCGGCCGGAGGTGGTTGTCGGCAGTCTCCGGCGGTGGTCGCCGGCGGCCGGCAGTCTCCGGCGGTGGTCGCCTGAGGTGGCTGCCGGCGGTGGGAGGGTGGTGGTGGTGGTCGAAAAAAAAAAACCAAAAGTGAAAAAAAAAACCAGTTTTTGGAGTTTTTTTTTTACTCTGCAGTTTAAAAACTGGTTTTTTAAATTGAAAAAAAAATGGTTACCAAACGCTCCTTTTTTTTCAGTTTTTAAAATTGAAAAAAAAAAGGGAAAAAAAGAGTGTCAAACGGGGCCTAAGTTTTACTACAATTTACTAACTTTAACCAGTACATATCTCAATTACAGAGGAGATGTAAATTGCACGAACAGAGCAAGATTTGATGCAGAGTATTGTAAACGCATCAAGCTAAGTCGAGTGTCAGGCTTCTCAAACTCGAAATGACACTTGCGATAGAAGTCCAAGCTCCACGCAATGTGAGTTTAAACGAGGGAAATTCAATGAACTGGTTAATTGGACGCCCCAATGCTCAACTTTAACCGGTGCGGGCTTTTCCCTCGTTCAAACTCGATGTGACACTTGCGATAGAAGTCCAAGCTCATGCTTGGGATTGGCTTGGTATCTATAAAATCCCGCACGAGCTTGCTAGTTGAGCATTGGGGCATCCAAGTTGATTTTTGCAATCTCTTTGCAAGAGTCTCGGGTGAGAAGAAAGGAATAGAAATGAAGAGATGATTATGAGTGAATATGTACTCGTGGGTTTGAAAAAATGTTCCGGCAACAATTCGAGTGATTCTTGTACTATATGCGTTTTGTCACATTAGTCTCTAGACAAAATTTTTATCCTTTTTAATCTTTAAACAGTATGTCGTTTGCTATAGTGATTCTTTTTTTCATTTTCGTTCAAAAAAGTCTATTTGTGGATCCACACAAGGGCACAAAGAACGCTTCCCTTCTCCTCTACACGTGTGTTTCCCTTCCCTCCAAAACAACACGCCCCCCTTTCCCGCTCAAATGTAAGCCTGCCAAGCAAGAGACCCCATTTCCTACAAACTTGTTGCTGCTGCTTGGCCCTCTTCTCCCTCTCATTTTGCTTGCTCTTCTTCTCAGCCTCGGCTTGGATCTTCCTCATGTTCTCCATTTCCTCATCCATCGCTGTTTTTACTACCTTCTGTTTAATTTTATGCTCCAACATTGACGAATTTGAGTCCCTTATGGAGAAAAAAATAGGTCCGAGCTCGGCTAACCACTGGGCTCCACGGGTGTCGCGCACTGCATGTACTCCTTCGTTGTCAAGATAACCTCGTGATAAACTACCAATTCAGGAGTGCAACCTGAACCATACAGTGCACTGCTCAGATGCAAGTGGCAGGGCATCCCCTTCCTGCAGTTAATATACTCCCCAACACCCTTAAATCTTTCGAACGATTTTCCGATGACGGCCGCACGATGAGAGCGGGATCTTCAGTGTTTTGAGGATATCCAGCAATTGGGATCTCACTTCCCTAGCCTTAAGCAACCATTTACCATGCAAAAAGTTTCCATTACATCATTGTCCCCGATATTGTTTAGCTTCGGCTTCCCATCGCTCGTAGACGTTAAGGAGCGTGAGATGGTCAGATTCTTGTTCAAAGGATTGTTCCCTAGCAGCATCAATCTCCTTTGCCCCTATCTTTAGGCCTGAAGAACACCGAAGGCATCGACACAATTGTCAGAATTTCATTGGTGCATCCTAGCATTTCCCCCGTCAAGAGCATCTTAGCAAGGGGTGGGTCGAGAGGAAACTCCACCATTTTCCAACCAAGATCAATTAAGTTCCCAATATTGTCAAGGGCACCCAAGATCCATAACTGATACAAGGAATTCAGAATGTTATCTTCGGGTGGTGGGTCCATGAAATCAAATTCCAACAAGTTTTCAACTTGCAGAGACTTCAACAATAACACTACTTGGCAAAGATTGGTCCTTGGAATATCTGGCACAGGACTCGGCAGCAGTTCATTCATTGTGGTATGCACTATCCGTATAAAGATGATAACAAGTGCCAGGCCCAGTTCTACCAGCACGTCCGGAACGCTGGTCGCGGCTGACAGGAAAGACCTGTAGAGCATCCGTACCCATCCACGGGTTGTAGACCTTCATTTTACAAAAACCCGGGTCAATGACAAAGAATACTCCATCGATTGTCAAAGACGTCTCTGCAACATTTGAGCTGGAAAGGGGTATGTTGTTTTGGAGGGAAGGGAAGGGAAGGGAACAGACGGGCAGGGGAGAGGGGGAATGTCCTTTGTACCCTTCGTCTGGGATACACAAATGGACTTTTCTGGACAAAAATGAGAAAAGGACCAGTATGCCCGACATAATGTTTAAAAATTAAAAATGATAAAAAAAAATTTCAAAGACTAACGTGTGACAAAACACGTATAGTGTATAGTATTGGGATCACCTCTTATGAAAGAATATGTACTCTAACATGTTCATGATTTAAGGTCCGGTCTAACACTTCCTTTTCTCTGCCACACTGTCATATTACGAGGACCACCATGGTCCTTTGCCCATGCACAACTTTTGGGGTCCTCATTGCATCTGACACCAAAATCTTTTTACTTGATGCTACAACTTCACTTGTTCTTCACTCCCATGTGCACTACTCCCATCATTTCAGTCCAACTGACTCTATTTATGAAGTGGGAGAGTCGCCAATCAGATACATTACACTGTAGCGGGACGAGTAATTGCAAGTTATCTTCCGATTTAATCCTGATATTCCAAACTGAGTCCCTCAAATTAAAGAACAAAAAAAGAGTTTTGAGTTCTCAGAATTCACAATATAAACTCAATAAAACTGGATTTAGTATTGTGCTATTATTAAATAAAGAAAAATGAGGTTCACACGTTTGCCGCAAGAGTAAGAACAAACCCACTACTGTAAATCAACTTTTGATCACAAGGAGCAGTCCATTCGTAGTTTAAGGGGCTCTATAAATTCCCCAACAAAGATTAGATTCCTTGCCTCCTTTTGGACCTTAGCTCTGCTTTTGAAAACAATACACAAATCTCTCTCCCTCCCTCCCTCTCTCTCTCTGTCTCTGAGAGCATCTATATCAGCACACCATACAAACCTTGACTCTTTAAGTGACCAAAGGCCTCTGGGTTTCAAATTTCTAAAGTTTGGCTTCAATATGGCGATCTGGGTTCTGTTTCATCTTTTCGTTCTGCTTCCTCTTCTATCGTCAACCGCAAGTGCCAATACTGAAGGTGAGCACGTCGCTTTATGGATCCTATTCATTTCCATAATGGTTTTCATGATATTATCTGCCATTACGACCGTCTGGCCCTCAAATGTTTGTGGGTTATCAGGAGATGCTCTGTATGCATTGAGGAGGGCTGTGAATGACCCGGAGAACGTACTGCAGAGTTGGGATCCCACTTTGGTTGACCCGTGTACTTGGTTTCATGTTACCTGTGACTCCGATAATCGGGTCACCCGACTGTATGTTCTCTCCCTCTCTTTGAAATTACTTGAACCTTAGTGAACTTGTGTCAAGTACCCTTGGTATGTTGAATAGAGTACTAGTTGTTGCCTCCTCCATATAGTGTGGACAATACTTGCCAGCACATGCAGGGCGGCTAAGCTATATGTTTGATTGTGGTGGAACCAGTTAAGTGTGGCTAATAAACAAAGAGTACAGGATAAGAAATTAGCATTGATTCGGTTGGTACCTATGATGGCAATCAAAATTAACTTCAGAGAAATATGTTCTTCATGTACGATCTGGCAAAAGTGATACGTTGTTCCCCCCAAAAAAAGGACAATGAAAAGAAAAAAACTGGAATGGAGTTCTTTAACTGAGGAGCTTTTACCTTCGTGGAGATTTAAAATATGGCAATAATTTTACCAAGCAAGCTCTTTTTGTTGCCATATTTCTTACATAAACCCATGTATATGGCACTAAGGCCCGTAGTTAGCAAGAATAGAAGCCCTCCTCACTGCCAATAGGGCAACTAATCAAGAAATCGCTTCCCATTTTTGGTTATTTCTCTTGATATGCCCTTTTCTCTTTCTGGAAACATTTTGTGGATGGCACAGAACATATGTTGATGGACTGAGTAATGACTAACGAGTTGGCATAACATGTGCAGTGATCTTGGAAATGCAAAGCTGTCAGGCAATCTTGTTCCCGAGTTAGGGAAGCTGGAGCGTCTCCAGTATCTGTAAGTTACTATTCTATTTTCAAATTAATGGATCAAGTTCTATTTTTCACCAGCATATGGCCAGCATTTAAGGTGGAATTGACTGTACAGGGAGCTGTACATGAACAGCTTAGTGGGCTCAGTACCAGCTGAACTGGGAGGGCTGAAGAGCCTTGTAAGCTTGGATCTTTACCACAACAACCTCACTGGCACCATCCCTCCATCGCTGTCCAAGCTCTCCAATCTCAGATTTCTGTAAGTTTTTCACTCCTAAGCCGTGTTTGTCATCCCTTGTGCAGATGTACTGTCATCACGCCTATCCCTAAGCAAGTAATGACAAACAGATCACTCGCATTGCCATTCTTTGTCGTCCCACACGCGTCACCAAGTATGGCAGCAGGAGTCCATTTTACGCACTGCCTCATGCTGTGCATTTTAAAATCAAAATCTGGCGTTGAATGCACTTAAGCAAGTTTCCATTTTAGGCACTACGTCGCGGTGTTATTATCAATCTTTGCGCGAAGTAGGAAATTGTTTCGCTCCAAAACATCTCCAACTTTTCATGGTAAATCGGCATCGTTAGTCCTTTCTAGGGACACTCTTTGAAAGTCAGGAAGGTCGTCTAATTCTTTGGAGAGGACCAATTGAAACCCTTTAGGATATGGTTAGAATATGGGATTTTGAAATACTGAATATTTCTAAATATCCTCATTTCGAACGAAATCCATTGATTTACAAATTGTCATTTTGAAATATCTTGTTTGGAAGAAAGGAAAGGAAGCAAAAGGTAAGAGGCAGGATTTTCTAAAAACAGGGAATTAGTTTTTGTGGTTTTGTAAACTACTAATAGAAGTGAATTTGATAAATAACTAGTTTAAACTAGTGATTTGAACTGTAGATTTAAGGACTCCAAATTTACAGTTCAAATTATTTCGAAATTTCAAAAATTCCTTTTGTACTATCCAAACAAGATATCTTATTCTAGTGATTTACAAATATTCTATCAAAATCAAATCTCCGGTTCAAATTTTATATTCAAACACACCCTAATTGTATCGGCTAAATCCACATATTTTAATGGGGAACCAGTAAATGTGTTGGCTAAATCCACATATTTTAATGGGGAACCAGTAAATGTGTTGGCTAAATCCACATATTTTAATGGGGAACCAGTAAATGTGTGTTGACTATTGACCAAAATAAAAACTTCGTCCTTCAATGAATATTGGTCCAAAAAATTTGCTATCTAGCATTAATTGAAGCGAGAAACCATACAACGATTGACTGCTTGGCTCACGTTACGTGTATTCCAGACGACTGAACAGAAACAAGCTGACAGGAAGGATACCAAGGAAACTTACCAAGCTTGGAAACCTCAAGATCCTGTAAGCACTTAGAACCCCCTTTCTTCCTTCCCTTTTTCGACCTAGTTTGTGATGTATTTTGCATTATTTACTACTTTTAACTATCTGATAATCAATACGTACTGTGCAAATAATAAAAGATTTACCTGCAACTGAATCAAGTTCATGTTATTGTACAAAACCATCGATCGATATGGAGACGATGTCTGGTTTTGCTAATGCGTTATTGCGCATTTTACCACCATCCATGATTTCACATCTTACAGCCAGTATCGTGATCCAATGTTCTATCGATTTACAGTGATGTCTCGAACAACGATTTGTGTGGTACAATTCCAACCTCTGGCTCATTTACTAAGTTCACTGAGGAAAGGTATGCGATTCACACCATGCTTTGATTTCTTAAGACTTGGTCGTTTTCGTGATTTTAATTGTAGCTAGTCTTACGCTGGTTTTGTGTTGTAATGCTTGCATGCAGCTTCGTCAATAACCCAAGACTAGAGGGACCTGAACTCATGGGTTTTGTGAGATACGACATAGGAGGCTGCAAATAAGCCGGAAGTGTGTTGCAATACCACAACTTTCCTATTACAACCAGGAAGCCCTTTTACAAAACTATGGAGGATTACACAGCTCCATGTTATAATTTCCTTGTAATACTATGTTAATACATATATCTGCAATGGAGCTATAGAGGTGATTTGGGTTATGAACGGTGAAATTTGTAGTTGTAGGAATTGGGGTTCTTGATAAGCAAGATTTGATTTCTTAATTACAAGACTTGTTATGCTCTACTTTTCAAGAAATCAGAAAAACTATTACAACCATACTGAAAATAGAATGATGAGTCTTTTCAATCTATCTTTAAATTGCATTAAGATCGATGCCTAAACATTTTCTACAATTTAGCATCAAATTAGAATTTTTTCGACTGGAACTGTTCGGCTGTCTAACTAGGAAAGAAGCAACCCTTCTTTTTAGTTTGGCTAAAAATGGTGCAAGTAATATCATGAGAAGCTCATCTTCATGGATTTACATAACATAAACTTTAAACCAAAAATAACTTAGATGGGATCCCCCCCCTCCCTCAAAAATTGTACACTAAAACATAAGCTGAATCTATAGGCTCCCCTCTAAAGTCTGAAAGAAAGACTACTGCTGCTGTCCAAATCTTGTCCAGTAACTTGGAAGTCACTTCAAGACGAGCCTTACAAAGGAAGACTTACGTTTTACGGGCGAGAGGGCGCCGTCCCCCACCATCGCCAACCAAAAAACGGCTGCAAACGACGGCTTTAGCTATAACTTTGATGGCAATGCCACAGCCACGCTCCACAGATCATAGACACGTTTCGTTCCATTAACTAAAACGTAGGAACCAAGTATCAAACGGAGTGAAGAAAAGATCTTGCCACAACAGAGAAGACAAGATTTCCAACTTGAATATATTGCGCAAACAGATAAGAAACGGGGAGAAACACCACTCAGTCGAAACCAAGTATGGTGGTGCAACTCGAATACCAAAAGAGATGCTGAAGAAGGAATTACACAAAGCATGTAACCACCACGTACCATCGGAAAAAACTATCTGATCTACCCAAACGAATGCCAACCACCGCCACACACCGCAGGCAACACCAACACATGACAACCCAATCGAAATCAACACATGGAGGTCGCTTACCCACCCATGCCACCGCACGAGACTATGAAACCTAAACCCAGCAGCTAACCAACCAAGGCCTCCACACCACCAAGAACACAAACCACCATGGTAAACTCAACCATCACGGGCACCATGCTAGGCGGGAAAAAGATGACAAAAACCTAGCTGAAACTTCAACTGCTTCGATCAACCATATCAAATAACTCCTTGCCTGAAAAAGGGGGAATCGAGCTCGGGGGGAAGGGGGAGAATTAAAACCCCAGCCTGAAACAACACCCCTCTCCAAAGGCCTCACTAAGAACCCAACAAACCTCAAATGCCACCGCCGCCTCTGTTGCTGTCGCCGCCGCTGCCGTCTTCTCTATCGCCACCGTCAACGCTACTGGTGCTGCCAAAGACTTCAACGATGTTCATTGGCTAGCTGACATTCATATATAGAATTGCTGTCAAATCCCACAATCGCCATCAACGCCATGCCTACCCACCACACACTTAAGCACCACCGTGACTACCAAACCTACCACTAGCCACAGCCGCCACGCCCACTAACAACACTCTAACCCCACACCCATCTTGCAAAGCCACCCCAAGACAACTGAGATGGGCGGATCATAGATCAGACCTCCAATCCTGCCACCTACCCAGATTGAACCTAGACAATATCGCCAAGCCGTCAAGCGAGAAATCCAGTCAATGAAAAACCAAATATCCTACACCCTGGAAAGCACAGAAAGAAGTACCACGTCACAACCCGCCGGTGGAAGGCAGCAGTGCCGGCGGAGACGGTAGCTATGTGGAGAGAGATGGGTTTTGGAGGGGAGAGAATTTAGGGCCAGCCTTGACCCCTTTTCACCAAACATTGTTATTTTAGTTTTGCATACCATTCACATCCTTTGCAGGGCCTATTCTATTTTTCTTGGAGTAAAGGGATCAATGCTCAATAGATTTTATGAGTACGTTCAACATCATTAATGCTTTACTTGGTTACAAGCTCACACTATTAAGTTTGACAACCTAGTTTACCGCTAAAAACGTACTGGAAACAAAATTAAATTTTCCTTTACAAAATGAGGATGATGTGGATTGCATGGCTACGGGCATACATCACGGGAGAAAGGTACAATTTCCCAAGCACCATTATAAGATGGAAGGTTGATCAAATAACATCAAGTCAGATTTTCTGACGACAACCATCATCCCATCCTTGTGCTTTCAAAGTACCCAAGTGGTTAGAATTCTTGAGTATGGGAAGTTACAAAACAGAGAAAACAAAGGAATATTTACAGGAGGGTAGCCTTGTCAAGCTGAGCGGCGACTAACATGCAACAGTGCAATATATGTTTGCAAATTCTTAAAAAGAGATAATGCTATTATTTTTCTTCGTAACCATACAAAATTCCGCATGCAGTGGACTGCAATATGGTAGTCAGAAGCACCTACGCACCTCGCCTATCTTTGATGGCTAAGGAGTATCAAGGACTAAAAAATGAGTGCAAAGCCTAAAATGAACAAAAATTACTGGGAAAGGAAATATTTACATATTTATGCTGATACCTGATAGTGGAAAGTATATTTGCCCCCGGTAATTTCAGTTGCTACAAATTTTAGAAAGCAAAAATTACTCGCAGATAGTCTCAATCAAGATTAAGCCACACCTGCGTCAGTTAAAAAATTCACACTCAGAATCAGAGTCTCGCAATTAAGAATCAATGCAAAGACAGAGAATTGGCAACATGAACAGATCCTGTATATATCAGTAAAATGCATATCTTAAAGTAACATCGATACTTATATTCTATGTAGCATTTCACATATTTAAGTAGATATTAAACAATCATCATCAAGTGTTACAATACATATAAGCAGAAAATTATGCAACCAAGTATAACATGGATCCCATGTTTTGATGAAGACAACTTATGGCTTTCAAAATGTTCTATTTATAGTCGGTCTTTTTCCTCTATTCCGAGTTGACTAAGCCTTCCTCTGTGGGTTCTTTAACCCCCTCCGATGGTTCCTATATTCCTCTGGGTCCAGTTAAACCTGCCTTCACTCCTTCCTTATCAACTATTCCCCGTCTTCCTGAGGCTAGTTCGTGAATCATAGAGACTGGCACTCCAACTTCACAACCTTCTTTGGATCCTATTCAGTAGTTGCCGATGACTAGATAAAGGCTGTTTTTACGCCAGCTGTTCCCTTTCATCAATCCTCAAAGGAATTGGTGTCTCCTCACTTTGAAAACAATTAAGCTTCCTAAGGGAAGCCATATCTCAGGCATTTTGTGCGACGAGGATATAGTAATGAAGAACAAATAGGATTTGTTTTGGCTAGGGACTCAAGTCAAGCTCAGCTAATGTCAGATGGTCAGCTAGCTCAAGCTCATTACCAACTGCTAAATAAAGAAGTATCTAAAAACGAAAGGGAACGGGAAAGAGGGAGGAGAAAGCCAGAGTAAAGACTCACTGAAGCACAGAAAATCACTCTTTTGCTAAACAGACGATTTCTTTTTGAGATTACGTCCCATCTTCTTTCATTTCTCCCCAAGCATTTTCTCTAACCGCAAGATAATGTGGGCTTTCTATATTAGGGACTTACAATAACAGCCTCTTACATAGTACAGATCCTTTTTCACAAGCATAATCTGTTCAAGCTCAGCTAAACAAGTCTTAAAGCTATACCAAGCTTGAGTTGTCTGTTGAACGAAGGCAGAGGTGCTAGCTGGTGTTGCACGCTCAGTTACTGACTATGGTATGATGATCTGGTGTCAAATGGAAAAGATAACAGACCAGGTTGACGAATGTCAGCCAAGACACAGTTCAAGAGAGATTTGTACACATTGCTCCGGATTTTATAACGCATGAAACCCTTGGACAGCTGATTTTAGCTATAGATAGCTCAACTTGTCAAAAGACATTTCACACAACCATTATGTATTGTGAAGCACACAGCAGCCTAATGAACTATAGTGGTTAGTGAGAAAAGCAAGAGAAGGGGACTTGGCATATGACTCGACCACCATGACAATCTGATCATACTCAGTATCCTTCCCTTCTTGATAATTTAAGCATAGTGTAGTAATTTTGATGAAAAAGAAAATAAGTAACCAGCAGTTTCACAATTACCTCCGGTTGACCACCTGGAAAATATTTTCAGAAGAAGTGGAATGCCAGCTAGAAGTTTGATAAGATAATCGGTGTTAAAGGGGGTGATGCAATATCTTCAGCCATCTTCAAACTGTGAGGAGCTTCAAATGGCTTGGACACATCTGATGGCTCTCTTTGACTTCTATGGGGTATGGAGTAACTGCGAGGGATAGTCTGAGGAGGCACTGGAAGTGTAGATGATACCTTAGACACCAACGATTGTTTTGTGGATAAAAGTTCCTGACCTCTGGACGGCAAAGGACCTGAATGACGGATTAAATTTCCGTGAATCTTTGGCGCTAGGTTGGAAGGGGGCCTAGGAAGCGCATGAAGTTCACTTATTTTAGGTGATGAAATGAAAGTAGGGGAAGCACTCGAAAATAACTTTGGGGTGGATGCGGGCCGGGGCAAAGGAGTATGCAAAATAGGTCCGGAAAACAGCTGGGGCTTCCCTGTTGAGGGTATAGGACCACTGGCAGACGAAATAGGCTTGTTTGACCATGAATTGCTTGTCAATGGCCCAGAGAAAAATTGTCTCTTCGTTTTTTTGGTATCTGAAGTGGCACAGTGATCAAGCTGCGAAGAGGAGAGCCCCTCAGCTAAAGGAGAAGGCAAACGAACAGGTCTAGCATTACTGTTGCTCTCTTTCAGAACTGACTGTGCATTGAGGATGATTGGTCCTGACAACCTCTCATGGCCCAAAATCTTTCCATTTTTCTTATGTTCCAAAGGGGACGAATGCCACAAATTAGGTGTACCCCCACCATTGTTGGTCGTCCTTCTTTGAGGAACCTGAGCATCTAATCCTGACGAAACCAAATTCCTTCCCTCAACTGGTGTAGGCAGCACGTAAGTGTGACACTTGCGTGTAGACGACTGCCGCATCGGTTTAAATCTTTCAGCGGTGTCGTAATTCTTCTCAGCTAAAAGCGGTGCAGATTTGCTGCCTGCATTCCCATCTCCACGGAAGGGAAAAGAAATCCCACCAGGGTTTGTGTCTATATTTTCCTGCAAATGTGCAAAAACAGAGGCATAAAGTTGGTGGCTTCAAAATGGTCGTCTCCTATAAAAAGGCTACACAAAAGGAGATAAATGCACAGGAAACTTACCCTAAAACCAACTCCACACAAAACTATACAGGGTTGAGAACTAAAGAAAACATGAAAGGTAATTCCAACTGATATTCATTTCTTATTGATGTGATTTCGACTCAACTAGCCTTCACCCAACTACAAGCAGTCAACTACATGCATTAGTCCACTTGACTAGGTTCTTGATGAATCCAAACCAGCAGCTAAACCAGGACATCATGGTGTTTCTTGCACTCTAAACACACTTCCTTTTTAGCACTCTCTAACACTTGTCCTTTGGTCCTTCAGCTAAGGACAGACTGCAAAAGACTTGTAAATGAACTTACCTAGTTCATCCTTTCTGCTCCACTTCTTCGGACAAACACAATAACATCTGCCAAAAACATTTATCTCCTATCTTAACACCATCTGATCCGACAAAAGTACCTCTATCTAAATACAATAAATTGTTATCTCATACTTCTAAAATTATGATTTCACTTATTTCAAGACAATAAAGCTCTCCTCCAATGTAACAATGACAAAAGAACCCCAAGTTCAAGTAGACAACTGATCGGACAGAGACAGAGATAAGCATGCAATTAAAGCGAATGAATTAAACAGGGCAGCTAATATACCTTTGCTGCATCCTTCGCAGCGACTTGCGGAAGTGGAAGGTCCACATTATCCAACTGCAGAAGATTTTATACTACATCAACACAAACCATGATAGTGTGCCAGTCACGTCGGACCAGCACTTCATAAGACATATAAAGGAAAGGGAAGACAACACACACTACTTGAAATACCAATAGAACAGATTACTTTAGTGTCCGCCCCCAGGAATGGTAAGTTGCTCCATTCTGACCTGGAGGTCATGGATTCTTTACTGGGAAACAGCCTCTTGACAAAAGTGGGGGAAAGGCTGAGTAAATCAACCCTCCCTAGACATCCGCAATCGGAGAAACATAGTACCTTGGGCTGCCCTTTTTTTTTTTAACTGATGTTGTAAGTTCTTGTGTGCTAGGTGAGCATGAGATACATCATCCAGCAGATTACATGTGTGATGAGCGTTACAATATTGAGCTGTCATTTGAACAATTTATTTTTCATTGGATAGTCTGACAGATAAGAAGTTCTAGTTTCAATTATGATAGAAAGATTCACAAGTTCCTTGCATAGACTTGCAAAAATTATGCGTTCTAACATAATGGCAGAAATAAGAAAATTATATCTCAGCCTACGAAGGACGAAAAAACTAACAAAAGCAAACATACAAAACAGGACAGCAGTACTCAAATGAAAAAGTTTTTCTAGCTCCAGAGCTATATTTTAAATGGCACCCTGACTTACTTTTCTGTTATTTGACAAGTAACACATCAATTTTTACATAAAGGAACAGGGAGGGTGACCTTCCAGAGGCAATAGCAAACAGGTTATACTCTCACCTCCATTGAGTTTCTTGACGTGGCACCATCTTGGCCCCGGTCATTTTGTCCATACTCACCGTCATCACGCGCTTCACTGCTGTCATTATCATCACTGTCACTTTCATCATCATCGACATCACCATTATCACCACTGGTTTGGTCATCTACCAGTCCACTGAACCCATAATCGATATGCTGCTGCTGCGTGACCAGCTTGACATGCGGCTCAATTGCCTCGAGAGAGCTTAGAGCCTTCCTGAACAAATTTAACTGTTTGCAACCACGAAGAAAGCAACTTAAAAAATCAATTAACAAGCAAAATAAGGAGGTCTAAATAAATACTATTGAACAAGAAGAACACCTGAGCAGCATGGTGGCGAGCTGCCTGTGTGAGAAGACTCCTGGACTGTCCTCGTTTCAGAGATTTCATACGGAAAACAAAAAATGATGCTTCCTCATCATATTCCTCACGAGCAGCTTGCAGCTGGTGAGAAGAAAAGTATTCTCCTTTACTGCTTCTCAACCTACCCTTTTCTTTGTGTCTTGTTTGCATGTATTCATATACACTTCTGAAGATCACATATACAGGATAAGAAATAGGTTTATTTCATCAAGTAACTATAACAAATATCCAGTACAACAGATAAATGTGAACCTTTTTTCATCACATTGCCTCTTCATCTCCTGCATCAACAAAGAAAGGAAATCCCATCAGCTTATAAGCAGTACAACGCAAGGTTGACGATATAAGTATAATACATTACACTGTCAAACATCCGGTAATGGAGGATCTAGAAAGTTTGATACAAGACTCATACAAGAAGAACACCAAGGGGAGGGGACTAAAAGCTAAAAAGCAAAAAAGCGCAGAGAACTGTTACATTCATGGATCCGACATAACTTTATATGTGCGTCGCCCACTCCCCACCTCAAAAAGAACACGAGAAGCAGGCTGGACGCTTACTGCCTCCCCTTATTTTTGTTTATGACTTTTGTGTCTTCCATAGCGAAATCTGACGACGCTAGCATATTTTGAAAAGGCCACGGATCCGCAACACAAGACCATAACCAAATCCATCTCTCCTATTTGAATAAAAATAAAAAAGAAGGTTGCTTGTTCCTAGATAAAAGCAAAAACCTCTTGGTTCTTCATAAAGTGCATGGAGTCTACTCAGCTCTCTCTCAATTTCACAGCCTGTCACCTTTATTCAATGAGTCGCTATCATAATATCTACAGACCAAACTAACGTGTACAACTTTTTTACACTCTTGCACTGGGCAAATGAAAAACATAGCTCGACCATGAGCTGGAGGCATCAGAATTAAATGACATAGTTGAACCCTCGCCCTTCTTGGCAAGCAAACACATACATGATTAGAAACCTATAAAGTTGAAGTCCCAGCAATGAAGTCAAACAGAACAAAGATGCTGATGGTAGGGTTATGTTGTGGGGGCTGGTGGACGAGAGCATCGAAAGTGGGGATAGATAATGTGCAGTGGTGGTTGGAATGTCATGACGGTCAGAAAATAGTGCTGATGAAAGAGTGCTTTTATTAGGTGCTGGAGTGGGTGAAAACCTGAAGGTGGTAGCTTAGATGATAGTGGACGCGACTTGAGGTGGTGAGGGAAGGAAAGAGCGAGGATATGCGGAAGAAACAAAAACGAAAGGTAGGATGTTTGGCCATAAGTTTAAAACTGCCCCAAACAGTCTCTGGATTGGCCCTTGTTTGACGGAAGGACCCAACAGTGCCCACAACTTATTGTAGTTTGGTACCAATTTCTTACAAGGTGTAGGTTGGAAAATGGAATAAATCGGCAAATAGTTTGGGCCCCTTGTTGTGTTGATAAATACATATTACCAACACATCTAGAAATTGTAAATTGGATAGTAAACCTTCTCGAATGCTGAAAATATCATATATTCTACGAACCTCAACTATGCGTAGTTCATTGAGAAGGGACTCGGATGGAACTGTAATTGTCTGGGAAATATGAGAACGCTGAAATACATGTTCAATTAACTCATCAGCGAGCAAGAAAAGGGAAGGATTTGGAATGGGTCACGAACATTAAAGAACCCACATAGCTATCAATAAGCTTCTGGACTTCAAACTGCACTTTTCCCAGCATCAGCAAGACTTTACCTGCATGACAAGACATAAATATGTAGCATTTTCAGATGAAAAACATCAAACGAGGGGAAAAAGAAAACCCAATAACTAAATAGAAAGAGGAAAATATTGTGGGAAGAAAATATAACGGGCGTTAGTAAGTGCAAAATGTTTTGCAGAATTTGAAAGGAACGTATTCACCTAATCTTTGAACAAGTAATTCCAGTGGAGAATGATACTAAGTAGAACTTTCAATTACCATTTTCTTCGTCGTCATTTAATGCAGTTTTCTCAAGAAGACAATCACCCATTTCCCGTAGTGACTCTGAGAATTCTGAAAGTAGATGGCCTTGATTAGTGAGAAATCCGGATACTAACATGCAGCAAGGAATATTTCCATTTTTTCTTTTCCTTTTTTGGCTGGGCAGAGTAAAAAGGTATCACTGACTTAGGGAATTATGGCGAACCAAGTTGGATTTCTGGTATGACAAACTTGCATAGTCACAGCTATTAAGGAATACTGAGGCACATCATAAATCAAAATGAAGTTATAAAAACTAAAGCATATACCATATGCACTGTTTGCAGTTGCCGCAGCAGCAGAAAGTAAGCTGTCATAGCAGTCTCTCATGTCTTGCATGTCCTGCAGTAATTAAAGCCAGGTACAAGACATCAAGCGACATGAAACTTCAAAATTTTCACCTGCCATTAGATTTCTACAGAAAAAGAAAAGTTAACGAACTGCAGATCTGAACTGTTGGTCGGCACTTTCCACCCTCATCTATGTATCGAATTTTACAGTAACAACTTGGTTGCTAGCATCTCTGCATTTGCTACTAATTACCTTTATTCGGTCATCTCCAGATATATATTCATGCATTGTTAATATTCAGCATCTAATTAAGTACCATCACGCATTAGCATTATCAGAACCTTGCAACCGCTGTCAACTTTAAACTTCTGAATTCAATCACCAGTAAACTAACAAAAGAAGACACTATCAACCCTGTTACCACCACCGCTTCTAACACCAACTAACCCCCAGAATATTAGGACACCTGCGACACCCCAGCCCAGACATCCTCCAGAAATGCCCGATAGGGCACATTTCACTCAATAAAAAATACCAAGTACACTAAAATCCATGATTGCAGAAGCTCTTCTCAATACTCGATATCTTGTTCAAGCTGTCCTTGGGTCCCCAAAACTGTTACACGCCACCATCATACATTTATTTAAAAGCTATAATTCCTTTCGTTCACTTCTCTCCAATTTAATACAACCAACTATTCCGAAGTCCGGGTTGAGTATACTGACTCCATTATATCTGAAATCTCATGCACTTCAATTGGAGTCCAAAAACAAATATTTTTGCTTCCTTCTCGAGCTGTCCGAAAATAAGGAGTCACACAATGGTATCTTACAATTATTAGGCTAAACTCAACATGTTGAGCCAAATACAAAGCTCGTTTTCTCTACATATCTATCTACATCGAATTAGAACACGCCTAAACTTTAAACATATAGCCACGTTTAGATCAAGAAGAAGAGCAAGGCTGCAGCGTCCTTGTGCAAATATTGTTATTTCAGTGACTTCATTATGTTTGTTAAAGATTCACGATTCAAATTATAGGAATCAATCAGACACATTGTTCCTGGTCCCGTAAGGCGGAAATAAACATCTGCATATATACCCATTATCCATCATTAAATGTATTGTATGGACTACAAATAAGGAACGGTATAATGAGCGCTCTTACGACTTGAATTATATCCGATAAGTAACCATAAAAGGTTCAACGAACTTGATTTATTCAAGCATGTGATGCACATATATGATACCAACAACAACGAGCACGTCTTCAAATTTGTGAAATTCTCAAAGGTAACGCCGTTACGGACCTCTAATCCTGGACAAGTTAACAATCAATAACGCCACACGTGCAATCCAACGAGTTTAAAAAAAATACCGTTAGGATTCACAATCATTTTCATCAAAAAAAGAAATATTAAGTTCCAGCGAATGAGAAAACTACGGATCCGCGAAGCGAAAACGTTAACGCGGAGCAAAAAACTTCACATATCTAGCTCATGTAGGTTAATATCGCAAGGTTGACCGAGAACGGCATGAATTGGAACAAAAAGAAGGCCAGATTGAAGACTAACAAGCAGTAATTGTCGAAGAGCGGACGAACCTGATTAGCCTGAGAAAGCTCGTCCAATTTGGCGAGGGACGGTTGCAGCCGGTGCTCTTTCTTCTCATGTTTGTGGTGGTTGAGACCGAATCCGCGTAGTTTCTTCAGAGAAGTCTTCATTTGCGTGCGTGTAATCGGTGTGCGTGAGAGAGAGAGAGAGAGAGAGAGAGAGGACGCTGTAACAAGAGAATTCGAATGCGCTGTTTCTGTGAAATTTTTGCAATGGCGAGAGAAGATTTGAGAGGAGGCGGAGAGCAGCAGGGTCAAATGGGGAAAGTGTTGTCGTTGTTGTTCAACTCCTCCATCTCCATCTTGAGGCGCTCTTTCTCGATTTTCCTGGTTTACGTCAAACGGTCAAAGTAGTTGAGATATTGCAAGGGAGGACCATAGTGTGGAAGGGATGTAGTCATAAAATAAGCACACACATTAATTCAGTTAACAGATTAGTCCAAAATAATTCAACATGCAAAAAGTTCTAAAAAGGACTCCGACCTCGAACATGATACCGTTTCACTATTTCCTAGTAATTTTCTCGAGTGCCTTCTATTTTATTTCTGTATAAGATTCTTCTTGCGTTTGCAGACCGGTGATGTTTGTAGCATTTGCTCTAAGTTTGCAAGCATTGATCTCATCTTCTTGTTCGACATCGTTGATCCATCTCTGGTCGAAATTGTATGTTAGGATGTAGCTTACCTCTGTTATTTGCAGGTAACTTTGGTGTATGAATCGGAGTATCGGCAGTGAAAAGAAAAAGATGAAAGAATGGCGTTGGTTTAGAAATTTAAATGTGATTTTGCCGAGGAATGGAAAGTAACCAATGTTACAATGTAGAAGTAAACTAATTGTGCTTGGAAGCAGTCATCTCTCTATCTTCTTTTTAGAACAATATATACGAAAGGCTTTGGTTGCAATCTCCGGTATTAGAATAGCTTACAATCTTTCATATAATGACTATTAATTGTCACTAAATATCATTAGCGGTATTTTTGCGCACAGCTTTAACGACAAACCTTAACGGCACTTTCGTTAGCATCACTCATTAAAAATCACTAAACGCATTTGGCAACATATGACAGGGTTTGCAAGGGTGTCCATGGCCAATATCGTCAAATGAAGTGCATTTTCGCAATGAAATGAAAATTTGTCATCGTGCCATATGTTGGGATATTTTAGCGATACGTGGAGGATATTTTAGCTATTAAACCGGTTTTGTTCATGAGAATTTCGTGTTGACGCAACACATTATGCCCTTCAACAGTGTTATGCAGATTGGTGTGATTGCTTCCATCTTAAGCTACTTGTCCTAAACGCGTGCAATGCATGGGCAAGTGTTGTAGTTTAAATAGTATGGTTCGTTCGTTATAAAGTGACACACTACTTTAACTCGTAAATAAAAAGAATATCTAATATATTGTACTTTGAACTGCACATTTAACAATTTAATGATTTAGTATTTCCTGTTCCATAATTCATATACAGGCTTCATGCTAATTAAGAATTTCAAGAAAAACATCATATGAGCCACCACCATCGTTGACAACAATTCCAACTTCAATCTTTTGAACCACCACCCTCGTTGACAACAATTTAATTGAAACAACATTCAAGATTTATTTATTTTTCCTTGTTAGCTTCTTCCATCAATAAAGAGATGTGAGAACAAAAATATCTTACACTATTACCTGATGAGATGAGAGGATGATTAATTATACCGTCTCATGCATGCTCCACTGAAGGCTCTGCACTGATGCTATTTGACCAGCACAATAAGAGATTGGTATTGATATATTCCAATGAAATTGATTGTGAAATTGAAATCGTTATGATAGTCAAAAATCTAATATCTGATTTAAAAAGGGTTTGTCAAGCATTCAACAATTAAGTTTGGTGATCTTGATTTCACTCATTTTTTTTACACGAGTTACCTGAAGATGTCTAATAATAAACAATCGAACATGTAGTCATACAAGGGTGGATTACAGCAAAAAAAAAAAAAAAAATTAGCTCAAAAATATTCTACAGGTGGGTTCTTATCTTTGACGTCTTATGCGAGGTGGCCCACTAGTCGTCATAATTGTCCCAAGCGACCAAGTTATCTCAACCGCTCCTTTTCAATGGTTACTAAATCTGGGTCGTCCAAGCCCACCACATCCATCTATACCCACCACCATTGATGGCGGTTGTTGGAGGAGGCAGCGTTGATGGCAGTGGACTGGTGGCTAGTTGTTGATAGCTTCTCTCTCACCGACAGGTTAAGCATGTCGACGAATTAATCTCTCGGGTCACACACTCGAGCGCGTGCACACGCACGCACGATAAGGTCATTCTGGTGATTATTGGTGTTCGACGATGGTAGTTGTGGGTCGCATTTAGGGATGGCAACAAGACCCGTACCCGGCGGATATCCGCCTCACCCTGCTCCTATAGGGGTGGATTTTTTTTTTACTAAAACTGGTCCAAGGGCGGGTTTGGTATTTACTTTCATAATCCTCAGCGGGGTACAGGGCGAGTATGGTTTTAAGTATTTTCGTCCCGCTACCCGACCCGCGCTCCTCTTTATATCATAATTAAGATTTAATCTCAACCGTTAGAAAACCCTAAATCCTTTCACCTTTCTCCCTATTCTCTTCTTCTCCTAAAGCCACTGCAACCCTATATGCATGTAATTTAGTCGCCTTTTGCTGTTGCCGGTCGCCATTTTTCTCCGCCTTCCACGGTCACCTGTCCATCCCGTCGCCTTCTGACGTGGCTTTCGATTTAATTATAGTGCTGTCCTTCTGAGATGAAGCTTTGGGATTTTGGAAGAAACTCTACAGTAGATTTGCGTGTTGAAGATTGGAAACCGCTGTCCACCAACGCAGGCTGCTGATTCGTCCACCAACTACCTCTAGTCCAGTCGCTGTGGCCACAGACCTACCGTCGGTCTATTCTGTATTGTTGTATTCGGACTACTAGAAAACTCTTCGGATCGAGGATGGTATCATCGTCCCCAAACCTGATGGCGGGGTGGGGTCACACATTTGGTGTGCCGGGGCGGGTGCGGATCTTATGAAACCAGCATCCGACCCGCCCCATTGCCATCCATAGTCGCATTTTGGCTAAAAATGACTGTTGTGGACCACGAGCCGATGATTATCGGTCTTCGGCGATGGTTTTCGTGGTAGGTGTGGATGACGAGTAGTGGTGAA